>BLSH010228078.1:114794-134063 GCA_018402905.1 Glandirana rugosa | reverse complement strand
GTGGTCGCACAGAGGCACCAGCACAGCAAAAGAGGAATCAGGTTGCAAAAGCAGAGTGAGTGTCCCCTAGACAGTATGCCTGCTACTACCCACTACAACCAGGGACCTAGCACACCAAAGGCAGCTCAAAGGCTTTCCCCGGTGTGGCAGTTCTTCAGACAATGTGCTGACTACAAGACACAAGTGGTTTGCACACTGTGCAATGAGAGGCTGAAGCGAGGCAAAAATGTTCTAAACCTGAGTACAACCTCCATGACCATGCATCTAAATGCAAAGCACTTGCTGCAGTGGAATAAGTACCTCAAAATCCAAGAAAGGTCTCGGCCTCCTCCTGCTTCCTCTTCTGCTGCTGCCTCGGCCTCTTCCTCCACCTCTACAGTGCCAGTGTCACCTGCCACCCAGCAAACAGACGATGTGACTGCAACGCCACCATGTCAGCCACCGTCTGCAAGCATTTCCACATGGTCCCATGGAAGCTTACATCTCTCCAGCTCCCAAACACTGGAGAGAAAGAGGAAGTACCCCCCTACTCACCAGCGATCCCTGGCCCTGAATGCCATCATTTCAAAATTCCTGAGCTTTGAAATGCTGTCATTCCGTCTGGTGGACACGGACAGTTTTAAAAACCTGATGGCGGTGGCTGTCCCACAGTACGTGGTTCCCAGCTGCCACTACTTTTCCACGTGAGCCATCCCTTTCCTGCACAAACAAGTCGGGGACAAGATCAAGTGTGGACTGCGCAACACCATCTGTGGCAAGGTCCACATAACCACTGATACGTGGACCAGTAAGCACGGGCAGGGACGCTATATCTCGCTAACTGCACACTGGGCAAATGTAGTGGCGGGTGGGCCTGAGGCGGCTAGCCATTTGGCGCATGTCCTTCCGCCACCGAGGATTGTAGGGCATTTCTCTTTGCCTCCTGTTGCCTCCTCCTCCTACTGTGCTTCCTCCTCCTCTACCACCTCCTCATCTGCTCAGCGTAACACCTTAACCACCAACTTCAGCACATCCAGGGGGAAACGACAGCAGGCTGTTTTAAAACTGATGTTTGGGGGATAAACCCCACACTGTGCAGGAGCTGTGGACGGGCATTGAACAATAGACTGATGAGTGGTTGTTGCCACTGAGACTCAAGTCTGGCCTGGTGGTGTGCGATAATGGGAGAAATCTCGTAGCAGCTCTGGGCCTAGCCGGTTTGACGCACATCCCTTGCCTGCCACTTGTGCTGAATTTGGTGGTGCAGAAATTTCTAAAAAAACTACCCGGATATGTCAGAGCTGCTGCAGAAAGTGCGGGCCCTCTGTGTGCGCTTTCGGCGTTCTCACCCTGCTGCTGCTTGCCTGTCTGCGCTGCAGTGGAACTTCGGCCTTCCCGCTCACTGCCTCTTATGCGACGTGCCCACAAGGTGGAACTCCACCTTGCACATGCTGGAGAAACTGTGCGAGCAGCAGCAGGCAATAGTGGAGTTTCAGCTGAAGCACGCACGGGTCAGTCACTCTGCGGAACAGCACCACTTCACCAATGAGTGGGCCTCCATGCGAGACCTGTGTACCATATTGCGGTGTTTTGAGTACTCCACCAACATGGCCAGTGCCAATGACACTGTTCTCAGCGTTACTATCCCACTTCTATGTCTCCTTGAAAAAACACTTCAGGCTATGATGGAAGAGGATGTGGCACAGGAGGAAGAGGAGGAGGAAGAGGGATCATTTCCACGGTTATCAGGCCAGTCATTCACATGTGGCTCGGAGGGTTGGTTCCTGCACCAGCATAGGCCAGGTAAAAAATGTTCAAGCCAGGGCACAGTTCTGGAGGATGAGGAGGACGAGGAAGATGATGAGGAGGATGAACCGTGTTCACAGCAGGGTGGCACCCAACGCAGCTCGTGAGCATCACTGGAGCATGGCTGGGGGGATACGGAGAACACAGATGATACACCTCCCACAGAGGACAGCTTGTCTTTGCCTCTGGGCAGCCTGGCACACATAAGCGACTACATGCTGCAGTGCCTGTTCAACGGCAGCCGAGTTGCCCACATTTTAACTTGTGCCAATTACTGGGTGACCACCCTGCTGGATCCCCGTTACTAGGACAACGTGCCGTCCTTAATTCCCTCACTGGAGCGTGATCGGAAGATGCGCTACTACTAGCGCACGCTGGTTTATGCGCTGATGAGGGCATTTCCTAATGACACAGGGGGCTCTGTGGAAGCACAAGGCAGAGGAGGAGGAAGAGGTCGCTAACGCAGCTGTGGCACCACCAGCACCTCAGAAGGCAGGGTTAGCATAGGCAAAATGTGGAAAAGCTTTGTCAGCAGCCAGCTACAACAAACAGCACCACCAGCTGATAGGCAATGTCTTAGCAGGAGGCAGCATTTCAGCAACATGGTGGAACAGTATGTGTGCACACACCTACACGTACTGACTGATGGGTCTGCCCCATTCAACTTCTGGGTCTCCAAATTGGGCACATGGCCTGAGCTTTACGCCTTGGAGGTGCTGGCCTGCCCTGCAGCCAGTGTATTTTCTGAACGTGTGTTTAGCACGGCAGGGGCTTTATCACAGACAATCGCAGCCGCCTGTTTACAGCCAACGTGGACAAGCTAACGTTTATTAAAATGAACCAGGCGTGGATCCCACAAGACTTGTCTGTACCTTGTGCAGAATAGACATTTAGACCGGCCTCACACAGCCATTGGTATACTTGTTTTTTTTTAAATATTTCTCAATATTTTGGGGGCTACCCCAATTAGAAAAAAAATCAAACAAACAAATAACAGCATTGGCTACCTCCTCCTCCACCACCGCCACTTCCACCTACACTGCCACGGTCACGGCCTAGTCAACCTCTAGGCTCCTACTCCACATCCTCCTCCCATTTTTTTTGGTGATTTTAAGTTATTTTCCTATCCACATTTGTTTGTAGGGCACTTGTCCTACTCCTTACCCCCATTTTGCTTCCTTTTGCAGCCCTCTAGCCCTTTCCAGGACTTGTTTACAGCCATTTTAGTGCCCAAAAGTTCGGGTCACCATTGACTTCAATGGGGTTCGGGGTCCGGGGTAAAGTTCGGGTCAAGTTCTGTACCGAACCTGAACCTTTATGCGAAGTTCGGCCGAACCAGACGAACACGAACATCCAGGTGTCCGCTCAACTCTATTAGTGAATAGAGCAAAGCTGTGTTTAACCACTTAGGAAAATGCAATGGCAAAATGGCAGACTCCGCAGACAAAATAGAAATAGGCAGACAGCTATACAGAAAGAGGGCCTTTAAGTTTAATGCAGCAATCTGTATCTTTGTAGCAACTGCTGTCTCCTATAGCATTGCTTCACTTTCAATACCTCAGTGTAGATCTGCGCACGTAACTCGCATTATCTCACTGTAGATATTCACTCACATCCCACAGTATCCCACTGATCTTCACACTGAGCTCCCCATCTTTCACTAGACTTCTGGGACTCTCAGCCATCCGCTGGATCCCCTGAGCTCTTCTCACAGCTAACCACTGTATCCCTCAAGCTTCACTCTTCCTACCTGCCGGGTTCCTGGCTTGATTCACCTCTACCTGTTGTACTTATCTTCAAGGTGCACCCACTCCACCTCCTGGGTTCATGGATGAGTCTACTGAAGCTTTCCCACTTCTCCACCGTCCCTCGGCTAGTGAAGAGTCTGCTCTGGTGCTTCTTCAAAACTCCATCCTTTCTACACCTGCCTCTGGTAACAGGAGTGGTCCTCCCTTTGTGGCAACTGCTTCTCCTTTACTGCTGGCACCAATCCAGCTCTCCCTCGGGCAGAATCTCCCCAACTTGGCTAGGCCTCCGACTTGAAGCCCAATGCAATGCTGCTGCTCGGATTCCTGGATAGGCCTCAGACAGACCTAGCAGCCTTCTGGCTTAGCAGCCCGGAGCTATTCAACACACATCCACCCAAGCAGCCACCCGGGTAGAAAAGTATCCAGATCACCTGACTCCTTCCAAGTAAATAGACTATCACAGCATGCTCAGTGGCTGAAAGAAACTTCTGCTGATTTGCTGAGACAACATATTTACTCATAACCCGAATTCACTGTGATCCATCATACTAATGTCAAAGGCAGCAGTGGCACCTATTGACAGAAGAGAGAGACTACACACCAGACCCAGGCTTAGGACAGAAGTCAGTGGATCCTAACCACCAGTTAGCCAGGCTAGTTACCACCTAGCACAATTAAATTTGTTAGCAGCCCTGTTTAGGACCAGGGTGCTACAGTTTTATAGCAGAAAGTAAAAAATATTGTTTTCAAAATTGTCAGTTTTTTGGTTTATAGTGAAAATATAAACCACAGAGGAGATCAAATAACACAAAAAGAAAGCTCTATTTGTGGGAAAAAGAGAACACCAATTTTATTTGGGTACAGCATTGCACAACCGTGCGATTGTCAATTAAATTAATGCAGTGCCGTATCGCAAACAATGGCCTGATCATGAAGGGGGTAAATCTTCCAGAGGGTAAGTGGTTAAACACAGCTTCACTCTATTCACTAACATTCTCTTTACTAGATGGTCACCCTTTATTAAGTTAACGCCCACAATCTCGTTAGTCATTTGTCAAGTTTTTATTGCTGTCTGTAGCACAATTGGGGACATTTCCCAGACACATTTTCTTTTTATTGACAACCTTGTCACTGTGACAGGAAACAAGTAGACATCTCACTATCGGAGAAACAACAGCAGAATAAAACGTGTGTTTGGCAGTTGAAAGGTTAGAACCTCTGCAAGCTTAGTATTTTTGTCTGTTTGCCCCATGAAGTTTTCTCTTCACTTTCTGTGCCATTGATAACATTGTTACAGGGACACAGACATCAATAAAAATGACAGCAGTTCTAATCCCTTCCTACTCTATCCAAGACTTTAACAGATATATTACCTGGAATTACACATGTATTGTTAAGACACTGGGGTTCATTTTCAAATGGAATAGAGTATTTACTCTGTAAAGCTGTGCTTACTTTCAGGCCTGTTGTTCCTATTATTTTCAATGCCCCTGCATATGATGAGGTTAATGAAATGAACATAGGTTCAGTGGGAAAACTGAATATCATGGGGCAAGGATAGAGTTTTAGCATTGTGTAGACTCCAAGTTCAAAGTTTTTGCTAACACAGGGCTAGTTATTACTGCCTACAGTGTGGGAGCTAAGAAGAGGTAAGTTTGTACTGCTTGGGGGGGGGGGCAACAACAATAGTGTGAAACATGAATATGCCCCGCTTGGACAAAGCACTGGTTCTGTTGTTATAACATATACAAATGTATTTTTAATTTTAAATAACTGATCAAATCCTCAGAAATTATTACATGAATGCCACATGATGTTTATGTGGTGTTAGTGATCACACATGGGACATTATGGTGGTTGAAATGAACAATGTGTCCGACATAATCTTATTCAGAAAAGAACATCAAAACAAATTTAAAAATGCATCCAGAGATTGCAAAGACTATTTTTTCAAGAGAGGTATATTATGTTTTATATAGTAACAACACAATCCCTGGTTAAGTGGTGCATTTGAAATATACATTATAATCAATAATTTAACAAGGTGAATATTCAAAGAAATATTAATCCAAAAATGATTTGCACTTTTCGTTTTGTTTTATATGTTAAAGTAGCATTATTAAAACATGTACAATATAATTATTAAGAGAGGACATTGAACAGCTTAAATCACACTGCAGTGCCTTAATTATTATGGAAATATTCCAATTGAAAAAAAAAATGAAGTCCTTATGAAATGTGATATTATGATGCTTTTATGCTTTTCTGCTGTCATTATTTTTCTTATAATATTCACCATATCTAATGAATTTATATAAGTAACATTTTACATATTTAGATAATTGCTTAGTTAATTTTTTACAGGCAAAATAGTTTGACAATAAAAGGAACATTAAAATTGTTTATTATAATTCATTTTCAAAACAGCTAAGTAATTTTGTATTTAGTTGCATGAATAAGTAAGCAAATGATGCTAAGATATTTGCAACTCGGCTGCAGAGTTACAAGGATACCATCAGTGAACTTGGCAAAAAATAATAATTTAATATAATTAGAGAATTGCTTTACTTCCAAGTGTTTTTGTTTTTTTATGACAGATTGCTTTTTTTTAACAAAAGTAAGTTTGGGACCTTGAAGGTTAAGTCTACCTAACAGTAATGCTTTAATTAAACAGCAGGCGGAGTTTGGTGGGCTAAGTTATCTGTTGCCTTTTTGCATCCCTTGGGGACTCCACCTGTGAGATCCTTTATCACAGATCTTATCTTAGTTTCTTGTGTTCAGAGTACTCATATCTCTTCTGTTGCAGTCTAGATGATATAAAACAACAGAAATTATATTAGGGATAGTAAAATTCTTTAGTAACAGTCTCAGGATCAAGCACCGCAATCTCACCAGGATTCAGGTGTAACTCTCCAACATCTACTAAAAAATGAAATGTCAGCTTTGGATGGACTGACCCTTTTATGACAAAGAAGATAAAGGTCTTTAAGAGTTTTATTTTAGATAGCTGGCAGTACAAAGAGGCAAATATTTTGGTAGCAGTCAGTATGCAAGTCTAAATTTCATACAAGACAACACCTTCATATACAGTATCTCACAAAAGTGACTACACCTCTCACATTTCTGTACATATTTTATTATATCTTTTCATATGATAATACTAAAGAAATGACACTTTGCTACAATGACTATGCTGATCTCTGGATTCCTGTTTTACTGGCTTGTTCTGACTACCCACTGTGTTTACCTAACCCTGGCTATGTTTTGACCATGTTTATTCTGTTTGTACTATTTTACCATTTTTATTAAAAAGTATGATTTTTACTGCACTTCTGTCTCAGTCTGATTCATGATTCCTGATAATAGGCGAAGGCCATGAATTCAGAAGATGCAGACAATCCACTTGCTGGTAATATTTTTTTCCAGATTGGATGAGGAGGATCACCGCTTGGATCAGTTTGCCATAGCATTACAGATGCTCCCAATTTGCACTGCTCACCTTGATCCTCCCACTGTGGTTGTTCCAGTACAACCAGTGCTGCAGGCCATCCCTGCTGCTGCTCCAGTCTCCGTGCAGGCACCTGCCTTGAATGTTACCTCTATAAGAGGTATGTCTGGTTCTGCTTGGCTTCCCCAGTGATTTGGGGGTAATCCAGTGCAATGCAGAGGGTTTCTCAACCAGGTTGGGATATGCTTTACACTGCTGCCCCAGGCTTTTCCCACAGACAGACTTCGAGAGAGACCTTCCTTTAAGCAGCGCTTGCTGAAGCCTCCTGTACATTTGGCTCCGAGCATTGCAGTCACACCCTTGCCTTCCTCACCTCCCATGCCTCCTGGTACTTTCATCACCTCATTTCCCAGTGGTTATCGGTTATCCTTGGCCACAGAGGCACAACCCCTCTTTTTATTGGCTTCGTGCTGAGGTTCTTTCTTGGTCACCACAATGCAGTAAAACATGTTTCTTTATTAAAACCTTTGGTATGCAACCGCTTCACCACCTCTGTACCACATCCCCACCCAGTTCAGGTTCAGAACCAAGAGGAGTATGAAATACAATCTATCATTGACTGCCGTAGGTTCTGTGGGCGCATACAGTACCTGTGTCAGGAGACCACTTCCGCCTCCGAAGTTGCTCGCTTGTGAGCGCGCCTGTGCGCGTGCGTGAGCACGTGTGTGCCGGCACGGTGCCCAGATGGCCATTTAAGCTGACAGCACGTTGCAATTGGTGCTGTCCATTCTACAGTGTTAACTGTGTTTCTGAGTGACCCGTTCTGAGCTTCCTGTTACCTGTGACCCGGCCTGAACCCGTATCTGCTTGAACTCTGCCTGCACCAACCCCCGGCTTACCTACAACCACTCTTCTGTCTGATCCCTGTGTACCTCCACTTGCCTGCCTGTTAATGACCCTGCCTGCACCCAACCATCCAATTGCCTGCTCCTCCTGTACTGCTTTGCCTGCATGTTGCTGACCCAGCCTGCATCACTACTCTTCAGTCTAGCACGGACTTCTGGACGACATCTTACCATCACCTGTGTCAAATCCAGCCCTCATGCTCCCCTGTGCTCCAGCGCTCCCTGTCTGCTCTACCAGGGGTTCTGGAACCAGGGCCATAAGAGAGGTTGCCTATTGCATAAGTCAGACTCTACCATCATGTACGTGACAGCAACGGACAGCCAGTCCTGTGCAAGGGCCCTTTCCTATGGAGGATCTGAGTATGCACTTAGCCAGGCTCACCCAAGCGGTGAAGGAATTGCAAGGAGAATACACCCAGTTGGAAAGCCGAGTCCTGGAACTCACTTTGCCAGCCTCTCCCAGTGCCAGCCTGCTGGATACCCACACCACGCTTACCTTGCCTAGTGAACCCGAAGTACCTTTGTCCGAGTGGTTTACAGGGGACTGCCGGAAGTTTCGGGCCTTTCGCAATGCATGCAAGTTGTATTTCCTCCTGAAACCCCTCATCTTCTCATTAGAGGCCACCAATGTGGGACTGGTCATCTCGCTACTACAGGATGAGCCACAAGCTTGGGCTCACCGGCTGCTGGAACAAAAGGCTCCTGAAACCACCAACCTCTTCCTTTTCTTTCAGTCCATGGCTTGGCTGTACGAAGATCCCCATCAGGTTGCCAGAGCCAAGGCTGCTCTCCACGCACTCCAGCAAGACCGCCGTACGGCAGAAGACTATGTAGCAGAGTTCCGGCACTGGAGCGCAGATACCTTCTGGAATGAAGCAGTGTCATCAGTTCAGACTAGGGCTCTCTGAGCCACTCAAGGACAAGCTGGCCCGTGTGGGTGTCCCCCGGACACTGGAAGCCCTGATCAACCTGGCCATCCAGGTTGACCAACATCTGTGGGAGCGTAGAGCCAAAGAAGCCGCAGATTTGTTTGTCCTGTCCAGAGGGAACCCGGACCTCTACGTCCCTCCCTTTCTCCTGAAGAGAGACACAGACGCCTGACCCATAACCTCTGTCTCTATTGTGGTGGTTCTGGACATCTTGTCAAGTCCTGTCTTGTCAAGCATGGAAACAGGCTCCATTCTTCCCCTAGGAGGACTCTTATCTTTGCCTGACCTTTCTAACCATTTTGTCCTACCTCTGCATTTCCAGCTCCCTGACGGGAATATCCAGGTCCCAGCTATCCTGAACTCCAGAGCCTGTAGCTGCTTTGTTGACCTGGACTTTGCAGCTGAATACCAGATACCACTCAAGCCTAAGACCCATCGCATGGCCATCTGCTTGGCTGATGGGTCCACCATTAAATCCGGAGCAGTCACCCATGAGACAGTTCCCCTTCTTGCCCGGACAATGGGCGGCCACTAAAAATACCTGTCATTGGACGCCATAGCGTCCCCTCTTTTCCCGGTCATTCTGGGTCTGCCATGGCTTTGGGCACACTGTCCTACCATTGATTGGTTCACTGGAGAAGTTCAGTTTTTCTCCTCTTACTGCCTCCACCACTGTCTGCCACCGGCTCCGAAATCTTCTGCTTCAGTGCTTTGTCTGAACTTTCCATCTGTCTACCATGAGTCTTTGGATGTGTTCAGCATAAAGGGGCAGATGCACTCCCACCTCACAGGTCATACGACTGCCCTATAGAACTGCTACCAGGGGCAGAAGTACCTTTTGGCCAAATCTATCCACTCTCTGAGATGGAACTGAAAGCCCTCAAGGCTTATCTTGATGACAACTTTAAAAAAGGTTTCATTCGGCCCTTTACTTCACCTGCAGGGGCTGTCATGGTCTTCACCAACCATAAGAACTTAGAGTACCTGCGCACAGCTAGAAGGCTGAGGCCACACCAGGCATGATGGGCTCTGTTTTTCTCCCGCTTTAACCTGCCTATTACTTACAGGCCTGGGTCGAAGAATGTAAAGCCGGACGCTCTGTCCAGGATGTTTAGTGAGCCTGGCGACTCCACGCCACCGGATACCATCCTCCCATCCCGGAGCTTCTTGTTGATGCAAGAAGATCTGCTGTCTCGGGTTAAACGATCCCTGGCCGGATCAACCATGTCCCCTGACCCTAGACTGGCAATGAAAGATGGACTGTGGTGGTTCCAAGACAAACTCTACTTTCCGGAGCAGCAACGTCTGACAGTTTTGGAACTTTGTCATGACCACCAATTGGCAGTAGGCAGCCGTAAGACTGCGGAGCTGCTTTTGCGCTCCTTTTGGTGGCCTTCCACTGACAAGTACTGTTGGAAGTACATCAGTGATTGTCCGGTCTGTGCCCAACACAAGACCAGCCGGGCAAAAGCATGGGGTCTGTTGAACCCGCTCTCCACTCCTGAATAGTCATGGTCGCACATATCGATGGATTTTATAGTGGAGTTACCCCATCTGAAGGATTTAATTCCATCTTCGTAATTGTGAATCGTCTTACTAAAATGGCCCACTTCATCCCGATGAAGGGCACCCCCACCGCAACCGAGACCGCAGGGACATTTATTAACCACTTGCCGACCGCCAACAGGTTGACGGCGACAAGGTTGCTCAATATCGCAAACCGCCGTCATATGACGGCGGCTGCGAGATCGTGCACTGTGTCGGGGGGGCCAGAGAGCGGGTAGGGCAGACTCAATGTCTGCCGGCTTCCTGGCGATGCCCCCCCCGCAGTGAAAGAACAGAGATCCGTGTTTACATGCAGTGAGAGGGGGAAGGGCTGTGATGACAGCCTTCCTCTACATGGATTCTGTGATCACTCCCCTTCCCCTGCCAGTCAAACACAAAATACAGTTAGAACACGCCCAGGGAACACAGTTAACCCTTAGAGCGCCCCCTGCAGGGTAACCCCTTCACTGCATATGGCATTTACACAGTAATCAGTGCATTTTTATAGCACTGATCGCTGTATAAATGCCAATGGTCCCAAAAAAGTGTCAAAATGGTCCGACATGTCCGCCGCAATATTGCAGTACCGCTAAAAATCGCAGATCGCTGCCATTACTAGTAAAAAATAAAAAAAAATAAAAGCCCCAGAAATTAATTCTCATCATCCGTAAACGCGGCAACTTTTGCTCAAACCAATCAATAAACGCTGATTGCGATTTTTTTATCACAAATATGAGGAAGAATATAAATCCTTTGAAAAAAAATGTTTGGATTTGTATTTTAGCGAAAAATAAGAAATTTGTTTTTTTTTGCAAAATTGTCGCTCTTCTTTTGTTTATAGCGGCGATCAGAAATGACGCAGTGGTGATCAAATACCACCAAAAGAAAGCTCTATTTGTGGGAAAAAAAGGACACACATTTTGTTTGGGTACAACGTCGCACGACCGCGCAATTGTCAGTTAAAGCAACGCAGTGCCGAATCACAAAAAGTGCTCTGGTCCTAAAGTGTGAAATCCTTCTGGGGCTGAAGTGGTTAAGGAAGTGTTCCAACTGCACGGGCTTCCTGTCAACATTGTCTCGGATCGTGGGGTGCAGTTCACCTCTCGAGTCTGGAAAGCCTTGTGTTCTGCACTAAACATCGAACTGGCATTCTCTTCTGCCTATCACCCCCAGACAAATGGCCAGACAAAGAGGACTAACCAGACCCTAGAACAACATATCCGATGTTACTCTTCCTTTGCCCAAGATGATTGGGTCTTGCTGCTACCTATGGCTGAATTTGCCTACAATAACACCGAACAGTCAGCCACCAAGCAGTCCCCGTTCTGGGCGAACCTGGGGTACCACCCTACATTCATACCTAATCTGGTTCCGGAAAGTGTTGTACCTGCTGTACAGAAGACCATAGAATTCCTGACAAGGAATAGCAAATTGTTACAAGAGGACCTACCTCAGACGCAGGAGTGCAATAAAAGGGCATTCGACAAAGGGAGATGCGGGTATTGGACCTGCAACCGGGTGACAGAGTGTGGTTGGCAACCAAGAACTTGGGGTTGTCATGCTTTTCCAGGAAGTTGGTCCTTTCCCTGTGAGAAGGAGTATCAACAGGGTGGCATACGAGCTGGACCTTCCTCCTTCCCTGTGAGTGCACCCAGTATTCCATGTCATCTTATTGAAACCCGTAACTCGGGACCCCTTCCTGGGTCGGAAGTTGGCCCCGCCTGAGCCAATTCTTGTGGATGGCGAAGAAGAATTTGAAGTGGAAGCCATCCTCGACTGCAGAAGAAGGGGTGGATCCACCCAGTTCCTGATTAAGTGGAAGGATTACGGGTCCGAAGAAAGTTCATGGGAACCCGAAAACCACATTTACGCTGAAGAACTTGTCAAGTCCTTTTGGAAAAGACACCCAGATCTAGGAGCCCATTTGGGCATCTGGAGGCTGCCCCTTGGGGGAGCAATGTCAGGAGACCACTTCCGCCTCCAAAGTTTGGGCCAGAAGACCCATGCACGGGCGTACGTAGCGTCTGCACGCATGTGCGCGCTAGTGCGCGCCAGCGCATGCACGCGTGCGCCTGTGCGTGGGTGCGCGCGCGTGGACACATGTGAGTGTGCGCCGGCACGGTCCCCAGACAGCCATTTAAGCTGACAGCACCTTGCAATCGGTGCTGTCAGTTCTACAGCATTATCGTGTTTCTGAGTGACCCGAGCTTCCTGTTACCAGTGACCCGGCCTGAACCCGTATCTGATTGAACTCTGCCTGCACCAATCCCCGGCTTCCCTACAACCACTCTTCTGTCTGATCCCTGTGTACCTCCACCTGTCTGCCTGTTAACAACCCTGCCTGCACCCAACCATCCGATTGCCTGCTCCTCCTGTACTGCTTTGCCAGCATGTTGCTGACCCAGCCTACATCACTACTCTTCAGTCTAGCACGGACTTCTGGATGACATCTTACCATCACCTGTGTCAAATCCAGCCCTCGTGCTCCCCTGTGCTCCAGCGCTCCCTGTCTGCTCTACCAGGGGTTCTGGAACCAGGGCCATAAGAGAGGTTGCCTACTGCATAAGTCAGACTCTACCATCGTGTATGTGACAACCTGGTTCATTGGAAAGGGTACGGTCCGGAGGAGCACTCTTGGGTCTCATCCTTGGACGTACATGCTCCTGTCCTCCTCCATGCTTTCCATAGACATAGACCCTCAAACCTAGTGGCCCTCCGAGGGGGAGGGGTCATTGAGGAGGGAGTACTGTCAGGGCTGGGCTCAGCCCTCCCTTCTCAGCTGTCTTTTAATTGCCAGTACTCATCATTCCACAGTGACTCACCTGATGATCATATCCTGCTCATCAGTCAGCCATGCTGGCTATTTAAACTGCCTGGATCAGATCTCCTGTGCTGTCGCCTTGGTCAACATATATCCGAATGCTCTCTGCTATGTTTTCCTATTAAAGACTGGCTGACTTCCCTTCTGGTTCCTGATTTCATTTGCTGGTTCTGACTATGCTGATCTCTGGATTCCTGTTTTACTGGCTTGTTCCGACTACCTGTGCTGGTCACTGAACCCTGGCTATGCTTTTACCATGTTTATTCTGTTTGTACTATTTTACCATTTTTATTAAAAAGTGTGATTTTTACTGCACTTCTGTCTCAGTCTGATTCATGGTTCCTGGCAGTATGCATACAAATAATATTTTCTATATATTATGAACTATGTGGGAATACTTATGTATACATATTCATTTTTTGGATGTTATTTACTGAGATTAAATTTTCTCCACTGTTTTGCATGTATGCCCACATGTATTAATACATTTTATACTAATTGATTTGCTTAATTCCAATGATGTGCTTCATATAAAGTCCCAATAATCCCCTCAGTCTCTCAATTCCCTTTTTTCTCTTGTTTACCAGGAATGGAGACATATGAACTCAAGTAGTCGTTGCCTCATATAAAGTCCCAATATTCTTTTTTCTTTTATTGTATGCAAATTATGGAATGCAAGCACAGACACATGCATTATAGTTATATCGGTTTAGTCTGTGACATACATCCCCCAACATGCCTATATTAATTATGTATGGATTAATCCACTATGTTCAGTTGGATGTTGGAAGTGGCTCTGGTCTTCTTCAATCCCTGGAAGCTGCGACATGCATCAGGACCTTCCCCTCCTTTTCCGTTCCATCCAGACACAGGTGGTGGGCAGGTACTTGCTGTGTGTCAATGTCACACCCACACACTGCACCTGTGATGTCAGTCATAATGCTGCATGCAAACATGATGCTCTTCCAACTGCATACGCCAGGAAAGAGGATTGGGGAGCCAAATACCCAGTGTCAAGGGCCTCTCAGACGTTGACAGTGCCTCCCCATTAGTATACAGTGTGACATTGGTGGGGTTCTGCGATGGTCGGGCTGGTACTTATACCACACTTTGATGGAGCACACATCTTGTTTGCTCTCTGTACCTTTGAGACACCATGCACCACTCTGAAATATGCCTTTTACCTCAAGTCTCAGGTAACATTTGGTATCATCTCTACTTTTTGGTTTCTACATGGACACCTCTTTTCTAATCACTCACTCTGTGGTGAGACACTTAGCTCCTTCCACTCCACACCTGGGTTCTTGGCTACTGGTAATTCCTCTTCTGGGCTATGGTTCCCCCTTCCCCATTCATAAGTTGTGTTGTCATTTCTTTTTTATTTTATTGTATGGTTAGCAGCATGGGTGAAGTGTGACATAAGCTTGTAATGTTGGGCATCAAATGCCAGGACAGTTTAAACACCCCTCAAATGACCCAATTTTGGAAAGTAGATGCCATAAGGTATTTGCTGAGAGGCATGTTAAGTGCATGGAAGATTTTATTTTTTGCCACACATTTCTGAAAAAAAAATGAAACAAAGTTGTCACTTAGATAATATATTGCTTGCACATGCCATGGGAAAATGGGGAATTACACCCCAAAATACATTCTGATACTTCTCCTGAGTATGGGGATACCACATGTGAGAGACTTTTTGGCATTCTATCTTAATACAGGACCCCAAAATCCAATAAGCACCTTCAAGCTTTTAATGGGCATTATTTCCTCATTACACTTCCTGACTACCTATCACAGTTTTGAAAGCCATGAAATTGCAGGATAGTACAAAACACCCCCAAACCACCACTTTTTGGAAAGACACTCCAAGGTATGTGCTAAGAATGGTGAGAATTTTGCAGGTCTCATTTGTTGCCACAAGTTTGTGGAAAATGAAGAAACAAAATGAACATGTCGTTTTTTTTTTCATTTTTCAAAACCTAGTGACAAATCAGATCTGCAAATACTCACCATGCCTCTTATCAAATTTGGGGTGTCTACTTTCTAAAAAGGGGTCAATTGGGGGGGTGTACAATCCTGTTTTGTGCTATCTTGGCATTTCAGGGCCTCCGAAACTGTGATAGATAGTGAGGACGTGAAATGAGCAATTTACACCCTATCAAATACCTGGTAGAAGAGCTTGAAATGATGAGGAAGGCCTCTCTTACATCTCTGACTCAGGAGCCCCTGGTTGTGTGAACAAAAGGCGCAGGAGCGAAGAGTGGTATGAGTGCCTGTAGGTCTTGCCAGTAGCAGAGTGGGTATCCATGCTAGGCAGGAGAGGTCACCAGTAGTCCTTAGTGAAGCAGACGGGCTGGTAGACATCTAGAGGATGGCAGACTGAAGCAGGCTGGTACTGGAAACAGTGGATAGGTGAGAAATGCACTGGTAATAGACAGTAGAACAATGGGCACAGCAGGATTTGTCAGGAAGCAGGGCCAGGCAAGCCGGGTCATATACTGGCAGGACAGATCAGGCACATAGGAGCAGGCAATAGGTGCACATGTGCGTGCGTGAGTTCACGCATGCTATAGCCAGTGCCCGATTCTTGCACAAAAAGGAACATGTTTTAGCCTGTGCACTGAAGGCCTTTACTTACAGGCTCTTTGAAATCCTGACTGCGGTCATTCATTTTTGGCACCCGTGTGCAGCTAGGCTCCCACACATGTGGTATCCCCATACTCAGGAGAAGCAGCAGAATGTATTTTGGGGTGTAATTCCACATATACCCATGGCATGTCTGAGCAATATACCAGCAAATGACAACTTTGTGTAGAAAAAAAAATGTTTTGTAATTTTCCAGAAACTTATGGCAAAAATAAAATAGACTTAAAATGCCTCTCAGCAAATGTTTTGGGGTGTCTATTTTCCAAAAAGGGGTGATTTGAGAGGTTTGTACTGCCCTGGCATTTTAGCACCTCAAGAAATGTGATAGGCAGTCAGAAAGTAACAGCTGCATAAATTCCAGTATATATAAAAAATTAACAAAAAAGAAATATTCAGCGCAGATAAAAACCAAACAAATGGAAAAGTCGCTGGACACCACAAGGGAAATTCAAAACCTTGAAAGCATAGATAAAACAGTGAAAAGTGCAGCGCTACATATAATTGAAGCAACAGTCCATATGAAAGTGGTCCACAAGGCAGCAATCTGTGAAGTAGGTGCAGACACGTCCAACCCAGTCCAGGGGAATTATGCTCCATTGGGTGAGATACATTCCAAACTTAGGAATAAATCAGTATTTAACTACCCGGGGGGGAGGAGACAATATGTATCTGGAAGTTTTTAAAAAACTAGATCTAGAATCCCTTAAAAATCCCTGAAGATCAAAAAGATCTCGGATCCACAACAGATCAAAAGAGGTATTGCTTCATTGGAAAAGAAGAAGGACATTGTCATCCGCCCTGCGGACAGGGGGGGGGGGGGGCTGGTCATACTTAGTAAAAGCTATTATCAAGAAGAGATGCAAAGACTCTTGAGTGATAGGGATACCTATCAACTATTGAGGGGGAATTGCACCTTTTGATTAAAAGAGGGAAATTGAAAGGTATTCTGAACAATAAAGAGGCAACTTATCTAGACCCATTTTTTTGTAGGACTCCCATCATGTATTTCCTCCCATAAACACATAAAAATATTGAACAACCCCCTGGCCGTCCCATTATAAAAGATATTGAATCTGTTTCAGCTCAATTAGGACAATATATAGACTATTTCCTTCTGCCCCTCCTTGTCCAAACAGAAGCATACTTAAAAGATATGAAACATGTCATTCAAATTTTAAATACATTATCCAGTACCCCTAGCATCTTAGTGACTGCAGACGTCGGGTCCTTATACACAATCATTGGATATGAGGACGCTATGGTGTCTGTAAAATGGGCCTTGGCCCAGTCAGAGTTATCTAGGAAACATAAAAGGATTTTATTGAGATGCTTGGAGTTTTGTTTATTAAACAATTACTTTTGGTTTGATTGACAATTTTATCTTCAAATGAGAGGCGTGGCGATGGGGGCCCGCTTTGCTCCCAGTGTGGCCAATTTATTTATGGCCCACTGGAAGGAAGGGATGGTGTTTGCCAATCGCCCTCCTCAACTGATCTTATATAGGCAGTACATAGACAACCTGATCCTCATTTGGGAGGGAATCGGTTCAGTCTAGACCTCTTCATGCGTAGGTTGGATAATAACGACAAAAATATTAAATTGACCTGGAATGTCAATTCAGATTGCACAACCTTCTTGGATTTGGATAAGAAAGAAGGCAGCTTTCATACAAAAAATAATTTCAAATCCACTGATCAAAATGTTTATATTCCAGTGACCAGTTGCCATCACCAAATGTGGCATTGCAACATCCCAGGGGGCAGTTTGTTAGACTGCACCGTAATTGCACGTCGGAAGAAGACTATATGGCCCAGTCACAAATACTTGCTGATAGATTTTTGCAAAAGGGTTATTCCCAATCTACCATTGGTAGTCAAATTCAGAAGGTCAAATTTTTAGATAGAGATATAATTATTGCTAATGCTAATGGTGCGTAAAGAGCACAAAATAGTGAGTGCCGTATGGTACTTGACTACAGCGTGCAACATAAAAAAATTTGAAAACTTCATTAGGAAACACCGGGCCATACTTAAATCCAATAGGGTGTTAGGCTCAGTGTTGCCTATGTTCCCCAAGTTTGTATATAGGAGAGGCCCCCAGGCTGTTCTCCTTCCAATCTGGCTTTTACGCCTGTGGAAGGTGCGCAGCATGTAAGAACTGTAAGTCCAACCTGAAGAAACGTAAAGACTTTCAATCATCTGTCACACATAAACAGTATCACATAAAAAATCTGATAACCGACAGTGCGCATGTGCAGGAGCTTCCTAATGGCAGCCTAAGCCAGGAGCTCCGCACCATCACCGGCCATCGGCGCCCCAGGCACTGTCAGCAGTGTCGCACAAACGGCTGAAAGGGACGAGCCTAGACCCCCGGGACTTCAGGAAGCCACAGGTACCCGAAGACTCGCATAGCGGGGCTTTCAGAGTCCGCTCGCTCCGCTAACTCTTCCGCCCGGGTGTACCAATATGACCGCGGCCTGACCTATACACGGACCTGGGAACCGAGGCATCCCCCGCGATAAGCCCACCGAGCGGGACAGGACAAGCACCGTGAGCCTCACTAAGCTGAGAGACTCATTAAATATAATATTAAACTGCCTCCCAGCCCGTCTCTAGCCAATACAGCAACCGCTGGGTATACCAAAATGGCCGCGATTGAGGCCTAACGCCGGCTTTAGAGAGGGGACAGCTCTTTACACTCTCTGGACACACAGAATGGAGCCAAACTAACGGGACAATACCCTCTCTGCCGCCAATCTGACAATATCGGGCCCCCCCGGATATCCAGCTCTATTGACTCAGATTTTAGGAGAGTGAGTAAACAGCCTCAACTAAGCACATTCTAAATGTCCTTTGGGCTTTATGCGACTGTTCAATACCCCATCATTAACTTTCTATAGCACCTATTGCAGGGTTCCAATGCTAGAAGATCTCTTGCCCATCTATTCAAAGAGACTGACCAATCCGACGCGGAAGATATGGCCTCAGCTAAGGCTCAGCCTCAAGCTTTGACACAGGAGTCAACACTGGATATGGATTCAATACCTTCAGACGAAAGTACAGAGGGCATTAAAAGCGTCGACATAATCGGTCTGGGGAAAGGTCATCCAAACTTTTAAAGTCTTTGTTCAGACATCACAGCTCTTCCACTAGAACACAATCCCCCAAAGGTCATAAACGGAGATTGACGTGTAACCTCACCACTGGGTGGCCTCTCAGACGTTTCAGTAGGTAGCGAGACGCATTCTCTCTAAGACACCTTCAACCTCTATACCTTACTCCTACCACACATCTATCTAACCCGGGGCCTCACTCGCACTCCCATCGACCCACCTCTTAACCGGACACTAGGTCACAACTGAGGACACAGTTTCGAACTCCGACTCGGAATCGACTCCGGTATAGAAGGCGCAGCCTAACCAGTCAGAGAAACTTATCTACCC
>BLSH010228078.1:98297-113550 GCA_018402905.1 Glandirana rugosa | reverse complement strand
AAGTTGAGCATTCTGTACTGAGTTGAACCAATACGGCCCAACTCCTACAGAACAAATAGTTATGTTTCTCCACCAACCGATATGGGCCTTGGGAATATCCCCCCTGTCCCAGATCGCGGGGCGTTGTTGTAGTTTGAATTACTTACGTTTGTTATTATTAAGGTCGTTAATATAGCTGTGCTGGAGGGAGCCCTGGCCAGAGGGGTCCCCATGCGCCTCCACTTACCCCCGGGTCTTCTTCGGAATCCCCTGGGATAAGTTTCCTGCCCGGCAAGGGTAGGGCGATCTTCCACAAACCACTCTCCATTTTGGAGTGGTTCCCTCTAACGAGGATAGGGATCATGGAACTTGGGGGACCTGCAATCCCTCAGTTTCCATGTTCACCAGTTTTCTTTAAGATTATTACTGTGAATCTTTTTATTTTCATCTTTCTTTTCCACTCTCTCCTGTCTTATATCTCAGGTAAACACCTAACATCTACTTATGCTGCACCAGTTCCCAGGTTTGTCGAAGACTGTCCCTGGCCCCCTGATGACCTCGGATTCCCCCACACTCCAATGGGAGCAACGTGGATCAGGGTGAGTGATGCTGTTTACATGAGCACGGCTGCTCTCAGACCTCATGGCTAATGTTACCCAGAAATTACTCAAAATAGCTACCCACAACACACAGGGCCTTAACTCTCCCATAAAAAGGAGAAAAATCTGCAATCATTACAAATCCCTTAAATTAGATATAGTCATGATCCAGGAGACTCACTTTCCATTACGGTACAGCCCTAAATTCCTTCATGGGCACTACCCCTTTTTCTTTTTGTCTAAAGCGGAAACAAAAACGAAGGGGGTTGCGATCTTAATATCTAGAACCTGTGGCTTTTCCCTTCACGAGGAAATCATAGACCCAGAGGGGAGGTATATACTGATCAAAGGAACTATAGAAGGTAACCTATACACATTGGTTTCCTACTATGCCCCAAATTCAGCGCAATTAAAATTCTTCACAGATCTGTTTAACGCGATCCAACCCTATCTAGAAGGCAGAGTTATCTTGGGCAGAGACTCCAATACAGCCTTTGACCAGGGACTTGACAAATCCAGACCCCTTGGGGACCAACTAACGCGTCCTTCCAAAGCGAGTCTTAAACTGGCCAAAATGCTGCACACTTACAATTTAATAGATGGCTGGAGGGAACTCAACCCGAACAAGAGGGACTTCACACACTACTCCGCCCCTCATGGCTCGTATTCACGAATTGACCACCTGCTAGTCCAGTCCAACACGATTCCCTTAGTGACCAATTCCCGAATTGTAGATACAGCACTTTCGGACCATTCCATAGTACTCCTTCAAATTCGATCTGACCCTCAATTCATTAGACAGACCCACTGGAAACTAAACGAATCGCTGCTTTCGGACCCCATTAAAGCTGCTGAGATTAATAACGCTTTAAAAGAATATTTCCTCCTTAATAACACAGAGGGAATCTCAGCAGAATCCCTGTGGGTGGCGTATAAGGTTGTCATCCGAGGCAAACTGATCCAAATGTCTTCACAGATAAAGAAGGAAAGAATAGCGGATATAGATAGACTAGAAAAATCATATTTGTCCCTGCAGGCAATGCATAAGGCCAAACCTTCCAAAACCCTCTCTATACAGCTAGACGAAGCTAGGGTAGAACTCAATATGGCCCTAACGGCCAAAGCAGAAAAAGCCATCAGATGGGGAGGTCAAAAATTCTACACCCAGCAAGATAAGCTAGGCTCAATGCTGGCTACAAAACTTTCCCCCCGATCTCGCCAACATGCACTACCCAAAATTCGAATGCCAGGACAAGGCCTAGCGGCCAACCCGACGAAAATTCTAGATACATTTCACAAATTCTACACGGATTTATACAGTCACGCCGCTCAGAATCAGAAAGAAAACACCTTAAAATACCTAGAGGACTTTCCCATCCCATCCTTGACACCAGAGCACAAACAAATATTGGAAGACACTATCACAGAGGAGGAGGTTTTGGGGGTCATCAAGGGTTTAAAAAAAGGCTCAGCCCCAGGTCCGGATGGATTGGCTGTGTCATACTACAAGGCCTTCGCGGATACTCTCTCCCCACATTTGACAAAGTTTTTTAATTCTAAAACACAGGGCACGCCCCTAGACCCACAGCTTAACGCCGCCTATATTACGGTTATACCGAAACCCGACAAGAACCCCGAAGAGGTAAGTAACTATAGGCCAATCTCCCTGATTAACAACGACATCAAGATCCTATCAAAGTCCTAGCCAATAGGATTGCCACCTTTATCAACTTATGTATCCACAAAGATCAGGTAGGCTTCATACCGGGGAGACAGGGTCCGGATCAGATACGCAGAGCAGTAGATCTGATCTCCATCCTGCAATCCAACTGGGAGGGAGGCTCGAAACAGAAAGGCATGGTCTTATCGCTTGACCTTCAGAAGGCATTCGATTCAGTATCTTGGTCCTACATTTTCTCACTTCTGGAAAGATGGGGTTTTGGTCAGCGTTTCATGGGTCTTATCAGAGCGCTGTATTCATATCCTAATGCTCGTATAAGACTCCAGGGATTTTATTCGGAACCCATTCACATAGCCAAAGGGACCAGACAGGGATGCCCCCTTTCCCCGCTCATTTTTGCTATTGCCATCGAAACATTGGCAATAGCGATTAGACATAACCCAGACATCAAAGGAGTAGTTTGCGGCTCTCAGAGCCATAAATGCGGCCTATTTGTGGATGACATAATCTTATTCATTACTTCCCCTCACACCTCAATCCCCAACTTGAATCGTACGCTAGACACCTTTGCAGAATTTACAGGACTCAAAGTGAACTACTCCAAATCCCATGCAATGAATATTTCCTTAGCCCCTGAAACAGTTGCCTCTTTACAAAATTCCTTCCCTTTCCAATGGAGTACATCATCCATTAAATATTTGGGCATCAACTTATCAGCTAAGATAGAAGACTTATACTCTAACAATTTCCCTCCCCTGTATCACAAACTTGAGGCTGACCTGAAAGGCTGGGCCAATAGCAAGCTATCATGGCTGGGTAGGATAAATGCTATTAAAATGACCCTATTACCAAGAATTTTATACGCGTTCCGCGCACTTCCAATTGCAATCAGGAAAGACCATTTGAGAACTTTCCAGAGTAAGATCCTTAAATTTGTCTGGGGCACGTCGGGTTACAGATTCCCACAAACCATTTTATACCGTCACAGGAAAAAAGGGGGATTGGGATTGCCTCATCTCTTTAAATATTACCAAGCAGCCAGACTGGCTCAATTATGCACAGTTTACACGAAAAACGAGAAGCCTGACTGGATCCGGATTGAGAGGCAGGCAATCCCAAACCACACAATGGATTTCATTCTTTGGATTTCACCAAAGAAGAGACCTCCTATTCTTTCCTACGTTGTCTCAATCCCTTTCTCTGTGGGATTCTTTACGGGGCAACCCCAAGATCACCTCACCCCTGAATCCCTTAGCGCACATTTTCCACAACCAGGATTTTCCGCCAGGACTAGATATTGAAGCATTCAAATGGTGGACGGACAAAGGGCTGTACCATATTGGACATTTCTTCACTCTCCGGGGACCTATATCTCTTAGTTTCTGTAAAAGTAATCTGGATCTGCCGGATTCTGAGAGGTTCAGATTCCAACAAATCTCCCATTTTCTTAAACATATTTGGAGAAACTATTTGTCTCCCCCTAAATTCACTGCATATGAACTCTGGTGTAACCAAGCCACTGAGCAAAGGGGTGGCATCTCAATTGTTTACACATCCCTTACCCTGCCATTGACAAAAACTTCCTATATGATCCATTGGGAGGAAGATTTTCAATTCTCTTGGGACCTGGAGACATGGCATAGAGCCCTCTCTAATTCCTTCAGAGGAATCCTAAACACGACCCTCATGGAAGCTAGTGTTAAGGTCCTCACCAGATGGTATCTCACTCCTTCAAAATTAGCCCGCATTTACCCTGGGGCGGACCCCCTCTGCTTCAGGGGATGCGCCCTGCTGGGTACCATGCCCCATATATGGTGGGAGTGCCCAAGGACTCGACCATTCTGGAGGAAAATATTTAACCTTATAGAGCGTTTGACCAAAGTCACGGTCCTCAGGACCCCAGAGGTAGCGCTGCTTAATGCATATATCCCAAACCTCTCCAAATCTAACAGGAAGCTAGTGCATTTCATCTTGCTTGGAGCCAAGCTTACTATAGCCAAATCGTGGAAGCACACGAAGATATCATTCAAAGCCACCACTCGAAAGATATCTTGGATCATGTCCCAAGAAAAATTAGCTAGTATCCTTTCCGATACAGTGCGGAACTTCGAGGTCATCTGGGAACCATGGGCGACATATACTGGAATCTCATTTATTCCAGGTCAAGACCTACACAAAGATAAGGACAAACCACCATAATAATAGGTGCTACCTAGCTTTCCTACCCTGTCTCTCTCTGTTCTTTCTCTATGCTCTCTTCCCTCTCCCTTTTTTTTTTTTGTTCTCATTTTGCATTGTTTTGGTTTCTTTCTGATTTACAGCTTCCACGGTTTCAGTGCGCCATTCTAAGATCTGTGATATAATTATAGTCTGCTTTGAACTCACTTTTAAATAACCTGGAGATGGATGGTGCCCCGGTACAGCTTGTTCCCTTAGGGGTGCTGGGACACTGCCATCCTCAGACACAGTCAGGTTGTCATTCTCAGGATGTTTCCTAAATAGTCTATATGTTATTACTTATTTGTCTTTACTAATCCAGAGGTTCTTTGATCTGGTGTACTGCTACCTATATGTTACAATTAATGGAAATGTATACCTGTAAATCTTGCCTACATTTAAATAAAAATTCATTGAAAGTAAAAAATCTGATAACCTGTGACACTGTTGGTGTTGTCTACATGTTGGAATGCGAGTATGGCTTCCAGTATGTGGGTCGCACCTCTAGAGCACTACACGTAAGGGTTGGAGAACATATAAATAACATAAAAAAGGGCCTCAAAACCCATAATGTATCCCGCCACTTTAGAGTCTGTCATGACAGAAACCCTAGGGGTTTAAAATTCTGGGGTATAGAGAAGGTGGAGAGACATTGGAGGGGGGTAATTACATCCGACAATTAAGCCACAGGGAGTAACTTTGGTTATATGAGACCAAGGCTTGAATGTGGAGTTTGATCATAACTGTTTTATATCAGATAAGTAAATATAGTTGCTTTGATTATGATTTTATCTTTGCTCAAAATTGTAAAAGATGACCGCGAGATGATGACCTGCGCATAAACTGTTTTTTAATAAGAGGAGTGGAGTGCTGATTTTATCATAGCAGCATAACATTTTAGATTTTGAATTTATATGTATTTATTTTATTCACATTCCTCAAGTTTTATGTGTGAAAGTTCAGGGTGATATTTGTGCCTTCGAACTGTTTCACTAATGTTGAACCTGATAACATTCTCCTGTGGCCGTATCCTATGGCGCAGCGCTGAAGGAGACCTCTCATGGCGACTATGTGGTGTCGTTCGGATCACTGGCTTTGTTGTAGGAACCGTTGCCATGCATTTCCTATATAAACAGCGGGCCTCCAGTGTGACGCCATTCCCAGCAGATGAAGTCCAGAGGAAGTAACGTGTACGAAGGGGAGGAGTCATGCATGACATCACCCGCGGCCATCTTAGAGGAATGTGCCTTGTTTATCCATGACTACAGGCTCACACTTGGCTATAAGTGCTCAACATTGTAAGTGCAATTTTTAACTTCTTGTGACAACAAATTTCAAATGGAAAGCACTAGATCTTTCATTTTTCTTATATGTGGTTCGGTATCCCATGCCCTTCACTGGAGCCAGCTCTTTTCAGGAGATTTGGAGGTAGTGATAAGCTGTGTGATCCATATGGGTCAGATCAGTAAGGTGAGAGGCTCATGTTGTCAGTGGTGGATGGGATTATCTCACTATCGATGCACATTGAGTGACGTGTCTGCACTTACTTCATAGAGGGGATTGCTGCCTTGTGGGCCACTTTCATATGGACTGTTGCTTCAATTATATATAGCGTTGCACTTTTTACTATTTTATATATACCAGTTTGTAACTTTCACACAAACCAATTAATATACACTTATTGGATTTTTTTTTTACTAAAGACATGTAGCAGAATACATTTTGGGGGGCGTGGCTTGGCGCGGTGAGAGATGGCTGCTTGAGAATGGAGCTCTGGAGCCCGCTAATCTCCCTGAAATAGCGGCTCATCATCCCTGCAGAATGGGCAGAATCACGAAGGCTAACTCCCAGCACAGCTACCCGCACACACCTGGCACTTCGAAATCTAAACAGATAGATGACATCTTCAAATCCCAGACTAAGGGAAGGAGAAGCATGGCAGGCCCCAAGATGGCACGGACTCAGACATGTGAGGAAGAAGAGGACTTTGATGATGAATCGTTGGCAGCTTCCAACGACATGGTAGGAGATTCTACCACATCAGAACACCCCCTCACCTATACAGATATGATGGGAATAGCAGCGGACATAAAGAGATCGCTGTCCACAGCTATTACCGATCTGAAGGCAGACATCCTAGCATTGAAGGATCAAATGGCAGCTGGGGAAAGAACAGGGATACATAGAGAGAGAGAGCCATTAAAAGACTTGAGGAAGTCTCAATCACGCATAATCAGCGATTAATCGACAAATGGAGGACTTAGATAATAGGGGAGGAGACACAATGTTAGAGTAAGGGGGATCCCTGAAAATATTAATAATGAGCAAATCGAACCAGCTTTGTGCTCCATCTTTAATAACTTGCTTGAAAGACTGCTTGAATCCCCTATAGAATTCGACAGGGTGCACAGAGCACTGAGACCTAAGGCTCCGGACTCTGCATCCACCACAGATATCATTTGCTGTATCACAAGCTTCTCCTTGAAAGAAGAAATTCTGGCTAAAGTGCAACAAAATGACCAAATAATTTTCAATGACCAGCCCATACAGCTCTTCCAAGATTTGTCACCCATCACCCTCAAAAATAGAAGAACGGTCAGACCTATCCTTGATGCCATGAGGAAAAAAGGAATACCACATCAGTGGAAATTCCCCTTTGTTGTTCAGGTGACTGTTAATGGCAAACAATATTTCTTACGTAAAGTCTTTTGCGACAACATCCAAATTGATCATATAGAACTCCCCCAATGGCACCAGGAGTTCAGTCTGTCTTCTTTAGTACCTACAAATATGCCATTTGATAAAACTTCACCATCCAAATCCCCCTATGTGAAAGAGGGGAAAAAACAGAAACATCATGAAACTCATCACCTGGCAACACCTCCCCATAAATCCCCCAGGATGAGAGAACCCCAATAATATAATCTCTGTTCTATAGATATCACTGGAATCTATCATCAAATAGATCCCATATATGTCCGTGAAATTACCCGCTTGCCTCACTTTTTCGCTGCTTAATATGTCTTTACACAAAGTACAACTTTGCAAAGCCTAAAAGAATCAGAAACATAGAGGCCCTTACTTAAAACTGCCACTAGATGGCATTGTTGGACCAACTTAAATCTGGTTCACTTACCACATGATAAGCCAAACAGTGAAAGATATCCACAAAACTTCTCGGCTACTACCCACTCTTCGAACTAAGGACAATATAGTGGATGTCTTTTTAACTGTTTCAAAGTTCCCTAACTTTTGGTTCTATCTCAGGTTTATGGTCTTATTACTTTAACATAAAAACCAAGAGTTCGATATGAGCGGAACACTCTATTAGCTCAATGATGTGAAGCAAATTGTCACCGACTGCTGATAATGTTATACATACATACTTGGCTACTGTGACTAAGGACACAATAACCACCCAAAGTAGTTCAAAGCTAGTAGATCACATTACTGTCTGTTTGCTCTATATGCATGGCTATGTCACTTTTTGTTACTGCTCTAAAGTTGCATAAAAAGTTTCCACAGACTGTTACAGCTGAAGAAGAAGATTGTGACCAGGAACTAAAGGAAGATATACATCACAGATCTTTATCAACAATTACTTTTTCCAACTCAGTGAGTACAACTTGTTTTAACCCCTCTTTTGTCTTGATAAACTGACCAAAGAGATATCAAAACCCCCATATTCAAAGACCTTGATCTGACTGGTCAACATGTGACTAAACTCCTCAATAGGCTTATCTGTTCCTCCTTGTTTTTTTTCGTTAGGACTTGGGCACCTTAGGGAAAAGACTTATGTCACTCTAGGGACAATCCCTCTGATATAAAGGAGATATCTAAATATCACAATGATAGAAAATCCACTAATCCAATTGGGATACGCAATCTGTGATCTCTCTTGAAGAGCTATTAACATGCAAACAATATCAATGCTCCAACATATGCTAATATTCTGTTATAATGTTGATTGTTGTAAGGATATGAAGGGGAGGGGATGAAGGAGGGGGCAATTTGCTCCTCTCCTTGCCCCTTTCCGTTCTAAATGTTGATGATTATACAAACAATTGTTACTAATATCTTGTTAAACCACACACAAATAATACAAAGAGATCAGATACCAAGTTTAAGCATGTGTGAATGATCTATAAACCACATATTTACTTATGAACGATAAACATGAGTTTGCGTATAGCAAAAACACTTTCTGTAACTTGTTTTTAGGGAGAATGCTGAATTGTTACTAAAGAGTATAGACAACGCCAACCCTGATCCTAAACACTTTTTCGATTAGGTAGCTATCTCCCTTACATTTCCGCCCTTCCACTAACCCCCAAGAGAAACATAAAACTTTTGTCCAACTAATATTCTACTAGATTTCTACATGTAACACACGCCTCTGGACTCCAGTGCATTGACGTGGTAACATCCAAACCCTTTCTGTTTCATACTCTATTCTACCTTTCCACTTTCTGCCCTCTCCTACTCTCCCCTATTTTTTTCTCTTCTTTCTCATTTCTTCTCTTTTTCTCTTCTTACCTCACTGACCAACATGGCTTACTTAGGCTTGGGTAAAGCACCAACCATCATATCACATAGCATGAATGGATTGAATATCCCAGAAAAAAGGAGTAAGATTCTATACGAAAAAAAATAGGCCTCAGCTCGCAAATTCCTAAATTGACAAATCAATATTTTACAGAAGCTTACCATGAAAGCAATCCTTTGGCCAAAACAAAGGGTGTCTCCATCTTGCTTAGCAAAAATTCAACATTCTCTCCAAAACATCAGTTAATCGACCCTGAGGGGAGATATATCTTCCTGAAAGGATTCATGGAGGGTAGACCAGTAACACTAGCCAATGTTTATTTTCCTAACAAAGCCCATGTCACCTTCTGTCACCACATAATTGACTAAATCAAAAGCTTTGCGGAGGGTTGCATCCTGTCAGGAGGAGATTTCAAGGTTCCCTTAAACCTGACTCTAGATGCATCCAATGGGAAAACTTGTATCACCTATAGGATCCTCAAGAGAATTTAATTCCTCTTGAAATCTCTCACTCTAATAGACACATGGAGAATACTCCATCCGGAGGCAAAAGATTTCACCTTCTATTCTTCAAAAACATAAACACTATACTAGAATTGATCACCTATTTATCACACAAAGAGATCTTCCAACACTTAAACAAGCTGAAATTGGCTCAATTCTTATTTCAGATCACGCGCCAACCTCAATCACTCTAACCCATGATAGACATCAAACAAAAACTTTTAACTGGAGACTAAACGCCTTGTTACTTGAGGACCCTAATATCCAGACCCACATTCTAAATTCACTAAAAGAATACTTCCAAACAAACAATACTCCAGATATTTCACCTTTAACACTATGGGAAGCCCACAAGACTGTAATTAGAGGGGAATTAATCAAATGGGGATCCAGGAAAAAAAAGGAAAAGAAAAGTGCATGAACAACCTTATATCCAGAATCCTACAACTTGAACTAACACACAAACGCTCTACGAGCTGCTAGAAAGAAGCTTCAGGAATTACAAGACCTTAAAACAAAAAAAGTGTTGTTCTTCAAAAGATCCACCTATTATGAACATGGTGACAAGGGTGGGAAATTTCTGGCGAGAGCCTCAAAGGAAATGAAAACTTTAAACAACATACACAGCATTCGATCTAAAGATGGAAAGCTGGTACATGACTTAGCTTTCAGAAATAACTGAAATTTTCCATTCCTACTATACAAAACTGTATAACTCACCCCCTCCAAAATAAACCCACAAATTGTATGGTAAATAGAACTCAGATGATCAGTGATTACCTAATTGGATGTGATATGCCCACTTTTTTTTGTTTCAATGTGTTTATTGAAGTTTTAAAGAAAGTAACATTGGTCGTAGTTTGGTTTGATATAAACACTACAATGTAAATTCCACAGACGGTGAACAATAAAGTAAAGTAAAAACTTCTAAAGAAGCTGATCTGAGGTTCTGTGTTACCTAAGAAGTTCTGAGATGGGTTATGGTTTGATTCTTTATTATTACTTTGGAAATGAATGGGGGGTCAGGAGTGTTCATTGATAAGTGTTAAGTGAGAGCCCCAGACTCCCCAACTGGGAACCTGCTGCGTCTTACAGGGGGACTCACTTAGATCTGGGTGAATAGGTGCTCCTGGAATTGTTAAGGTGGGCTTACTGCAAAGAACCTCAAATCGTTTTAACAACTCTATGGAACGAGAGTTATAACATTCAGATTAACAGTTATTTGTAGATAGGTAGATATGTATCAGTTTGTGGTAGTTCATATATTCTTTCCTGGTATCGAGGAGGAGGATAAAGAATAGGGGGAATTAAGAGAGTATTAGGGTGATGTGGGGTGGGTGGTTCGGGGTAGGTTGGTGCCGGTTCAGGAGTGGGTTATCCTTTGGGAGGAAGTAATAGGCGGAGGGTGGGGGTTGTCTCCGTCATATATTTGATGTTCTATTACTGTTGTTAGTCAGTATTTTTGAAGGTGTTTGTTGCAAAAACAAAGAGGTAATCGTGGGCGTTGGCTGCTGATCTTTGCTAGAATTTCAAAGTTCCTTTAGGGTGTTGAAGCCAGGGATTCCATCTTTGGAAGAATGTGTTCAACTGTAGGTATGCTTTCGCAAACATGTATTCGTAGTGAACGTGGTCATTCATGATATCAATGGTGGTTTGCACGGTTGGGGGAGAGGTTGTGTTCCATTTACAAGCTATAGATAATTTAGATGCAATGAAGAGGTGAGTGAGGAGGCAGTGGAACTCTTTCGGAAATTGTTCTAAGCTTATGTTCAGTAAGGCTAGGGTTGGGTGTGGTGTTATACCTATCCCGGTAATTGCTTTTGCAAGTTTGAACACTTCCTCCCAGAAAGTAGTGAGGGATGGGCAGTACCACCAGATGTGTGGAAGTGATCCTGTTGCACCACATTTCCTCCAGCATTGATTGGATTGGTCTGGGGACATTTTTGCTAGTTGAGTGGGTGTGATATACCAATGGTGTAATAGTTTCTGTGCTGATTCCCAATCAGTAATACACCTGGAGTATTTCAGCGGGGTTGAGGCCGCTGTGTGCCATTGGCTTTGTGTAACGTTGAACTGTAGGGAGTCTTCCCATTTGATCATAGATGTAGTCTTTTCTGTAGGGGAGGGTTTGGTGAGGATTTTGTAGATTGGTGATATCCCCTTCCAAGGGGTTTTCGCTTGGTCAAACAGATTGAGGATATCTTCTACTATATGTCCGTGGGAGTCTCTTATGAATTGGAGAGTATGTCTTATTTGGAGATATTTATAGTAGGAGGCTTTATCCAAGGAGTATTGGTCCATCAGGAATTGAAAGGTTTGCATATGGTTCTGATGAAAAAGATGGCCGACGGTGGAGATGCCGGCAGCGGTCCATGAAGTTAGTGAGAGGTGTGGGATGAGAGATTCTAGGGATCGTAGTGGGAGTTTATGGAGAGTCTTACTGGAGGATGAGTTATGAGGGCCATTGATTGAGCACCACACTCTAAGTGCTGCTGTAATTGAGCTCAAGAAGTGTTTTCCTACATTTGGGGATATAACCATTGCACCTAGAACATGTTTAGGGTCTTTGCCTAGGGCCATTGCTTCAATTTGTCGCCATATGGGGGGATGCTGTTTTGGGTTCCACCATTCCTTCAGTGTAGTCAGGATAGTAGCTTTGTAATATGCTGTCACATTTGGAGCTCCTAGGCCAGCATATAACGTCGGTCTAAGGAGTATTAAGGCTTTAATCCTGGGGCGTCTGGCGTTCCAAATGAAGGAGTTTATTATTTTTTGTAGTTTTTTGAGGTGTGCTGGAATGATTGGGATAGGGAGGGATCTGAAGATATAAAGAATATGTGGTAATAAGAACATTTTTACCAAGGCAATGCGGCCCGCCCAGGTTGTGTGGGTCTGTTAGAGATTCTTCACTCACCTCTCTAATGTAATCAGGAGATTTGCTAGGTTAGTTGAGAGAAGGTTTGAAGTTGGAGCTGTGATCTGAACTCCCAGGTATTGTAGGGAGGATAGAGGGGCCCATGAGAAGGGGACAGCGCTTAGTATCTGATTTTTAATTGTGGAGTCTAGTCCTATGGGAAGCATTTGGCATTTTGAGTTATTGAGCTTGTAGAGAGAAATAGTTCCAAAGTGTTCTAGGAGGTTGTAAAGAGGGGGGAGGGAGTGGAGGGGATTGGATAGGGTAAGGACTACATCGTCCGCGTATAGCCCTATTTTATGGTGGGTGGGGCCTATTTTTATGCCTGTAATGAGAGGATGTGCACGTATATGTGCTGCAATGGGCTCAATGATTAGGGAGAAGATAAGGGGCGATAACGGGCAACCCTGCCTGGTGCCGTTAGTTATGGAGAAAGGAGCTGACAGGAATCCATTAGTCCAGACTTTCGCGGTTGAGGAGGTGTATAAAGTAGATATAGCTGACAAAATTCGACCTGTAAAGCCGAATCTTGTTAACGTCTCTTTCATATAGAGCCAGTGGACCCTGTCAAAGGCCTTTTCGGCGTCCAGGGAAATGAGTAGTGCTGGAATTTTGTGGTGTTCTGCCCATTGTGTGATATTTATAAGTTTACGTGTGCCATCAGAGGCTTGCCTCCCTAGAACAAATCCTACTTGGTCTGGATGTATTAATGAAATGTAAATTTTAGTTTCCTAATTAAGTAGGGAAATTGGACGAAAGTTGGCAGGGGAGTTCCATTGATTTCCCTGGTTTGGGTATCGTTACTATTAATGATTCTACGAATTCTGATGGGCAATTGCATGTGTCGCTTATATGATTGTATACCTTGGTAAGGTGGGGGGTGAGCATTTGCGAGTGCATTTTGTAGTATTCATTCACAAATCCATCTGGCCCAGGGGATTTATGGAGTGGAAGTGATCGTATTACTTTCCCTATTTCTATTTCGGTTATGGGGAGGGATAATTGTTCCAGTTGGTCTGTTGAGATGGTAGGTAGGTGGGCAGAGTCCAAGAAGGTTCTAATCGTGTCCAGGTCAGGGGGGGGAGGAGGGGGCAGATTGGAAGTTGTAGAGATAGAGAGATAGTACTTGAGGAATTGTTCTGCAATGTCAGCAGGGTTTAAGATTTTGTTTTGGTTTTCGTCTTTAAGATATGGGATTTTTTTAGAGTTGCTTTTATGCTTATATTGTCTGGCCAGGAAGGCCCCAGGTTTATTGCCTGAAGAGTAATGTGCCAGTTTTAATCTCTTAATGTAAAAGTCATAGGAGTTTGTAAAGAGGGTGCTTAGTTGGAGTCGGAGGTCTCTGAGCTCCTCTTCCGTTGCCGGGGAGTAAGTATATTTGTTTTGGGATTCTAGATGTTGGATGCAAGAGTAAATTTGGGAGATTTGTTTAGTGCGTTGTCTCTTCTCATGGGCCGCTATATTGATAAGGGTTCCTCGTAGGGAAGCCTTATGGGCATTCCATAACACATTTGGGTCTGTAACAGAACCATAGTTTTCTGTAAAGAAATTATTAATAGCATCCTCGATCTGCTTCTGGTAGACTGGGTGGTTCAATATGGAGGTGTTAAGTGGGGTGGGCATTGTTCCTGAATTGGCCAGGACAAGTTACAAATAAACAGGGGCGTGATCTGACCAAGTGCTAGTTCCAATGGTTGCTGATTTAATTTTTTGGAGAGTGAATTTGTCTGTCAGGAACAGATCAATTCTAGAGTAAACCTTATGTACAGATGAAAAAAAGGAATAATCACGTTCTGTACCATGGAGACATCTCCAAACGTCATAGAGCTCTTCATTGTAGGTTATTGTGTGTAGCGAGGAGGTTGTCCTGCGGGAGGAGTTGGTGGAGTCAATAGTTGGCTCCATAACATCATTAAAGTCGCCGCATATGATGATGGGGCGTGACTTAAGGGGTTGAATTCTCTTGGAAAGGAGATGGGTAAAGAATTTTTTTTGTTTGGAGTTAGGCCCATATAGGTTTATTAAGGTAGTACGGTGGTTATTGATTGTTACATCAATAATGATGTAGCGACCGTGCGGGTCAGTGTCTAGGGAGCGACAGTGAAAAGCCAGAGTATCTCTGAAGGCTATCATCACGCCTTTGGTCTTATTAGGGGCATGTGCAAAGAATGTATGTGGGAATTTGGGGTGTTGGCATTTGGGGGGTTTGTGTGAGGCCAAGTGTGTCTCCTGGACACATAAAATATCGGCCTTAGAGGCCAGAGCATCTTTCCACAACATAGCCCTTTTGTAGGGGGAGTTTAGTCCCCTTGCATTGATTGAAATAATTTTAGCAGTCATCTTTGGAGTGAGAAGGAAGGCACTTCTAGAACGTGAGGAGTAGTGTTGAGCGAACCCGGACTGTAACGTTCGGGTCCGTACCGAACTTTCGGGTGTCCGTGGCACGGACCCGGACCCGGACATTTCAAAAATCGTTCGGGTTCGAAGATTCCCGTTTGGTCACTTTGCGAACAACTAACCGACGGGACGTCGAAGAGTTGTGCACCTCATTTTATCGTCTTGGGGCCTGGCTTGGGCTTGCTAAAAACTTTACAGGCCCAGGCCCAGGCACGGTGCCTGTGGGCTTTCAAGCCATGCCTGGGCTTGCAATGTCAGGCCCAAGCGAGTTGTGATGAGGAGTGCAAGATCTTCACGGAAGGAAGAGTGAGGTTTCTACTGACGATTTTAATAAAGTTAGTTACGTTCCCCTGATTTGAGGGGGATGTTTTCCCGATACAACACCTTTCTACGAGACCGGAGATTCCGGCTATAAAA
>BLSH010228078.1:28676-49767 GCA_018402905.1 Glandirana rugosa | reverse complement strand
CCATTGTGTGATAGCTGTTAGTCTACTTGCTTTGTAATATAAGCTGAAGTTAGGTACTCCTGCACCTCCTATAGATTTATGGCTGAACAGAGATTGTCTAGGGCATCTAGGCCGTTTTCCTTTCCATATGAATTGGGACATTAGTCTGTCCAGTTTAGTTATGTATTTCTGGGGGATTGGGGTGGGTAGATTCCTAAAGAGATATAATATTTGTGGGAGGATATTCATTTTGAAGGCTGCTATCCTACCACCCCATGAAATCTCTATCTTCGCTATTCTGTCCAGTTCATTAGAGATTTTAGATATTAGGGGAACCATATTAGCTTGGGTTAGGTGTGTCACCTTGGGGGTTAGTCTTATTCCTAAGTATTGTAAGTCTGTTGTGCTCCATGGGAATGAGACTTTAGATTGGATGGTGAGCTTAGTTTCCCGGGGGATTCCTAGGTTTAATATTATGCATTTGGCTGTGTTTACTTTGTAATATGAGATACTGCTGAATTGTTCTAGGATTTGGTGTGTATGTGTTATAGATTGTAATGGATTTGTGAGCATGAGGATAATGTAATCCGCTAACAGGTTATTAGTGGGTGTGTCCCAATGGTCTCTGCTAGTGGTTCAATTATCAAATTGAAAATTGTTGGGGAGAGTGGGCACCCCTGCCTTGTCCCATTGGTAATCTCAAAGGGTTTGGAGATTGCCCCTGAGGTGAAGACTTGTGCGGACGGAAAAGAGTACAGGGAAGATATGGCTGATTTGATGTTTCCTGAGAACCCGAACTTTGTAAGTACTGCAGACATATAGTGCCAGTGCACTCTGTCAAACGCCTTTTCTGCATCTAGAGCAAGAAGCAGAGAAGGCGTTCTTGTTTTTTCTGCATGGTGAATTATATTTATAACCCTCCTGGTGGCGTCTGTCGTTTGGCGCCCTGTCACAAATCCGGATTGGTCTCTATTGATTAGTGAAGGTAGGATTTTCATGATTCTTTTGGCTAGTAATTTAGCAAAGATTTTGGCGTCACTGTTTAGTAAAGATATTGGTCGGAAGTTACCTGGTGTTGTTGGTTCTTTCCCTGGTTTGGGAAGGGTGAACACGTATGCTCTCAACATCTCCGGTGGTAGTGAGGAAGTGTTAAGTTAAAGTCCCCACATAACATTAAATGTCCTCTCTTTCGTTTGGATATTGTTGCCATCAGTCTGTGGAGGAATCGTAATTGGTGGGCATTAGGTGCGTACACCGTAGCCAGAGTAAGAGGAATATCATTTATTTCACATATTAAAATGAGGTATCTCCCCTGGCTATCTCTTATAACATCAATCTCTTTGAATTTGAGAGAATGTTTAAGAGCTATCATTACTCCTTTGTTTTTTTTGGACCATTTGCCAGGAATATATGAGGGTAAAGTTTGTGTGAACAGTTCGGGTGTTTCAAGTCTTGGAAATGTGTTTCCTGTACACTGATTATATCAGCGTTTGCAGATATGGCTTCTTTCCAGAGAGAAAATCTCTTCGCCGGGTGATTTAACCCATTAGCATTTATTGATATGCATTTAATAGTCATTTGTTGGTGTCAAAGATTGCTGTAAGTCAAAGTTGGTTACCTTGTGGGGTGGTGATGCGTGGACTGTCCTTTTCCGATTCGAGAACTGTGTGATGGTGTCGCTTCTTGAGGCTAGGGGCTGTAAACTGTTAAAAGAAAACTGAAAGTTAGCATAAAAAGAGGACCTGAACATAGGTCCGGTAACAGATCTAGCTGTCTTGTTGTACTTGAGGGCCATTGGGTATGTTCTACTCCATTGGCCTGGGATAGGATGTCGTTGGTTAACGTGGTTTTGGGTGGTCTGTGCCTCCTTCTGCCTGTTTGTTCTTGGATGGTCTCTTGCGTGACACAGTTTGCCATTCTTCCTCCAGTGGTTGGAGGTGGGTGGTTTGTAGTTGTGTGTTGTGCGCCATGGGGGGTAGGATTCCCCATCTCCTCAGCGCATGGAGGCCTTCGTCCAGATTTGGGATCATTGTTGTAGTGCCATTGTATGTAACTGACAGAGTTGCCGGGTATTTCCAGCGGTGGGGGACATTGTGGTTTTGCAATGCCTTGGTGATCGTTGCTAGATTTTTCCTCCTCTGCAGCGTGTGCTTGGACAAATCAGGTAGCATTTGTATGCCTACATACTCCCCTGGTAGGTCTGTGGCTTTTCTGAATGCTAGTGTGATCAGTTCTTTTGACTTGTAGTAGTGCATTCTGAGGATTACATCTCTGGGTACCTCTGAGGCTAGAAAAGAGGGTTTAGGCAGTCTATGTATTCTGTCTATTAGCAGCTCAATTGCAGAGAGTGATGGTGCCACTTTCATGAACAGCTCAGTCACATATTTTTGTAGGTGCTCCTGGGGTATATTTTCTGGGATACCTCGTATTTTGAGGTTATTTCTTCTAGCCGTGTCCTCTAAATCCGAGATCTTGGCTTTAATCCACTCAATTTCCTCTGCATGGCTGCTGTGTGCATCTACCATAGAGTTAAATGAGGTGGTGATCTGTTCAATGGAGGTTTCAGTGTGTGCTACTCTGTCTCCTAGATCCTGAAGCTCAAGCTGGAACTGCTGCATGCACTCTTTGATATCAGACTGCAGGGATGTTCTCAGTGAGATCAGCATTCCTTTCAGTGTTGTGTCTGATATTGGTTGTCCTATGGTGGGGAATGCATCTATGGGATCTGGAGCTGCATGTTGTTTGCCACTAGATGTGGGGGATGTGCGGCCTACCTCCATGCTGTTTTCCATTTCTGGGGATTCTCTCCGCAGCTTGGACTTCGCTGGGCTCTGTGTGGAGGGTGAAGAGGACCCTGAGGAGTTCCCGCTGTCTGGGTTCCCCACTCTCCTCTCTCCTGGATGAGGGCTGTTGCAATGTGGCGCGCGGTCTCCTATTCCACGTGTCTGCTGGAGGAGCGGACCGCCGCCATGTTGCCTAGGCCTTCCGATACCCGGGTGGAAGAAGCTAGCGAGCTTCTTCACGTGGGCGCTTTCTTTCTTCTTGCGGGTCATTCCTTCTGCTACCCGCAACTGTGCTGGGGCTTGTAGGCACTTGTGCTGCTGCTGAGGCTGTGACCGTCGCCTTCTATCCCGGGTGGCTCAGCGGAGCTCTCAGCTTATGCGGCCATCTTCTCCGCTGGTCGCCACGCCCCCCGGCATGGTTAGTTTTTTGAAGTAGTCATTTTTTTCCCACAATTCTTTCCAAAATTAAGTTTTTTTTTTTCCCCACAAAAATTATCATGTTAACAGGTTATTTCTCTCACATGGCATGTGCATACCACAAATTACACCCCAAAATACATTCTGCTACTCCTTCTGAGTATGGCAATACCAAATATGTGAGACTTTTACACAGCCTGGCCACATAGCCTGGCCCAACATTGAAGTAGCACCTTAAGGCGTTTTTGGAGCATAAATTACACATCTCATTACACAACCACCTATTGCATTTTGAAGGCCCTGGAGCACCAGAACAATGGAATTGCCCACAAAATGACCCCATTTTGGAAAGATAACACCCCAACGTATAATCTATGAGGCATAATGAGTCTTTTGAATGGTTCATTTTTTTCCAGAAGTTTTTGGAAAATGTAAAAAAAAAATGAAAACGCATTTTTTTTCCACAAAGTTGTCCATTTATAAGATATTTCCAACACATAGCATGTAAATATCAAAAATGACACCCCAAAATGCATTCTGCTACTCCTTCTGAGTATGGCAATACCAAATGTGTGAGACTTTTACACAGCCTGGCCACATAGCCTGGCCCAACATTGAAGTAGCACCTTTAGGCGTTCTAGGAGCATAATTTACACATCTCATTACTCAACCACCTATTACATTTTTGAAGGCCCTGGAGCACCAGAACAATGGAAACGCCCACAAAATGACACCATTTTGGAAAGCTAACACCCCAACGTATAATCTGACATAATGAGCCTTTTGAATGGTTCATTTTTTTCCAGAAGTTTTTGGAAAATGTGGAAAAAATGAAAACACATTTTTTTCCCACAAAGTTGTCCATTTATAAGATATTTTCAACACATAGCATGTACATAGCAAAAATGACAACCCAAAATACATTCTGCTACTCCTCCTGAGTATGGCGATACCACATGTGTGAGACTTTTACACAGCCTGGCCACATACAGAGGCTCAACATCCAAGGAGCACCATCAGGTGTTCTAGGGACATACATTATGCATCTAATTTCCTGACAACCTATCACATTTTTGAAAGCTCTTTATATTTCTAAGATCTAGCATGTACATACCAAGAATTACACCCCAAAAAACATTCTGCTGAGCAAAGGGCAAACAAAAGATTACCTGTGGGTTTGGTAGTGCCATGGTCCAGAGGAGGACAGCCCTGATCCAGGCAGCAGGCAGGGACGTGGTCAGCGACAGTGAACAGAATTGTCCAGGCAGCAGGCAGGAATATTGTCCATAGTCCATGCAGGCAGGGGTACTGTCCATATACAGTCCAGGGTCAGTGCAGTTGGAGATATTTCCGGCAGTGCCAAAATATTGATCCTGGTAGTAGGCAGGAACAGGATCCATAGTACGGGTAGCAGGCCAGGAAAGAATGGGGACAGGGGTAGAGGCTTCTCCCACCCAAATTGCTTTGAAGCCTCCGAGTCTCCAGACCCTAATCCAGAAATGAGAAAACTAAAAATGTAGTTTTTTCATCCAGAAAAACTAATTCTGGAGCCCCTCACATATGTGAGACCCCTTTGTGTGAATCCCATTACTCCAGCAGCAGGCTAAAAGATCAGTCCAGGAGGTAGGCAAAAAACGTGGTCAACCAGTCCAGGGTCATTTCCAGAGCAGGCAGAGGTATGTTAACATTAGGCAGAAGCGTGGTCGTATAACAAGCCATGGTCAGTTCCGGAGCAGGCACAGGTATGTTTACGTTAGGCAGAAGAATGGTCGTATAGCAGGCCAGGGTCAGTTCCGAAGCAGGCAGATGTATTTTTAGCGTGAGGCAGAAGAGTGGTCATATAGCAGGCCAGTGTCAATTCCGAAGCAGGCAGATGTATTTTTAGCGTGAGGCAGAAGCGTGGTTGTATAGCAGGCCAGGGTCAGTTCCGAAGAAGGCAGCGGTATGTGCAGTGCAGTGGCATAAGGGGTGTGGCTGTAAATGACAATTACGTTTACCATACTTCACTAATAATGTAGTGAAGTATGGTAACGGCAGAAACAGTCACCTATACAGAGGCCTGGTTGAGAAGGGCACTGGGGACAAAAATATACGGTGTCTCTTCTACCTTCTCTTTTGGAGCACACCCGGCATTTTTTCTGGCGTCTTTGGCCTGTTTCACGCAAGGGGAGTTTTTCAGGAAAGGGACGTTCTTGTAGTCTGCTCACTGCATCCGAGCGAATGTTTTCTGGTGGGCCTTCAGGGTACACTAGGGTGGTGATGACTTCTTCATGGTATTCTAGAAAGGATATGGGGTTCTGGGTTGATTTTTGGTAAATGATATAACTATTATACATGGCCAAACTGAAAAGGTATATGGAAACTTTTTTGTACCAGTGGCGGGATTTTCTTGTGGGAAGGTAGGGTTTGATCATCTGGTCATTGAAGTCGACACCCCCCATGAACAAATTATAATCATTGACACAAGATGGCTTCCGGATTGTGCCTCCTCTCCTCCTGGGGATTTCCACATAGGTGTCGTTGTGTACTGAAGTCAGCATGTGGACGTTCCGTCTGTCCCTCCACTTGACATCCAATAGCTCCTGGTTCTGCAAAGACGTCGTCTCCCCCTTTTGTAGCCTTTCCTTAACGAGCCTTTGCGGGAAACCATTTCTGTTGGCTGGGACCGTACTGCATGCTGGAGTCTGCCTCAGGTAAAGGTTGCGGAAGAGGGGCAAGCTTGAATAAAAATTATCCACATAAAGGTGGTATCCTTTTCCAAGTAGTAGATAGATAAGCTCCCAAACAACCTTTCCACTGGCTCCAATATATTCAGGGCATTCACGGGGATGCAGTTGGGTGTCCTTTCCTTCATAGACCAAGAAGGAATAGATGTATCCGGTGGCTCTGTCACAAAGTTTATATACCTTTACCCCATATCGGGCCCTTTTGCTGGGGATAAACTGTTTTATGGCCAGCCTGACTGTGAATTTTACAAGGGACTCATCAATAGAGATGTTTTGGTTGGGGGTATATAATTGGGGAAATTTTTCAGAAAAATAATTTAGAAGGGGGCGAATTTTAAATAATTTATCGAAAGCTGGGTCATTGCGTGGAGGGCACTGTGCGTTATCATTATAGTGGAGGAAACGCATAATTGTAAGGTATCTGGACCTTGGCATGAGGGATGAATAAATTGGCATGTGGTGAATGGGCTTGGTAGACCAATAGGAGTACAGTTCGTTTTTTTTTTGTGATTCCCATATTAAATGTTAGGCCTAAAAAAAGTCTAAATTCGGCCACGGTAAGTTCTCGCCATTCAAAAGGTCGGGCGTAACTAGAACGGGGGTTGTCTGCGATGAACCGCTGGGCATAAATTTTGCACTGGGCCACGATGGATGACAGAAAGTCCTCAGTAAACATTACATTAAAAAAATCAATTAGGGCAAAACCTTCGGTGTTCACCTGGACACCTGGCTGGGCGGTGAAAGGGGGGAGGTTTGCTGCTCCGGAACTAGATGGGAGCCACAGGGGGGGGCATAGGGAAGGCTGGCATGGGTCCTTGGCCTTTGTTGCAGTGGCACTGCACTAGAGGTGGATGGCATTGTGGTAGATGTAGATGGCACTGCGTCAGAGGTGGATGGCACTGCACTACTTGTAGTAGCCTGCTGCTCCTCACCAGAACGCCTTCGTTTCCTGGGCACCAGTTCTTCTTCCTCCGATTCTGAATCAGACCCACTGCTTAGAATGGGCTCATAATCCGAATTAGAATTGGACGCAGACTCAGAGAGCTCCCCGCTGCTCTCTTCGCTCAGGCTCAGGCTCAGAATCTGGTATGCCTCCTCAGCAGAATATTTTTTTGCCATACTGGTGCAATGCGGATACACTGATGGGCGCTTATGAGGTTGCACTGATGTGCACTAATGCACTGTGGCTGCACTTATTAGCTGGCACTGACATGCGCTGATGAGCGCTCACTTATGGGCACTGATGTGCACTATTGGGCACTGTAGTGGTGCTGATGGGCACTTTAGTGGCAATGAAGGCACAGATGAGCACTGTAGTGGCACTGATGGCAATGAAGGCACAGGTGGCACTGGTGTGGCACTGGTGTAGCACTGTAATGACACTGATAACACAGAAGCACTGTAGTGGTACTGATGGGCACAGGTGGCACTGATGGGCACAGGTGGCACTGAAGAGCACAGGTGGCACTGGTGGGCACAGGTAGCACTGATGGACACGTTGGTGGAGCTGATTTGATACTGATGGCAAAGATGATTACTGTAGATGCACAAATGTAGCACTGATGAGTACTGTAGTAGCACTGATGAGCACGTTAGTGGCAATAAAGGCACAGGTGGCACTGGTGTGGCACTGATGGGCACGTGGGGCACTGCGGTGACACTGAAGGCACAGATAAGCACTATAGTGGCACGGATTAGCCCAGGTAGCACTGATGGCACAGCTAAGCACTGTAGTGGCACTGATTAGCACAGGTAGCACTGATGGGCACTGGTGTCACTGATGGGCACTGGTGGCACAAGTGGCACAGGTGGCACTGGTGGGCACAGGTGGCACTGTAGTGGCACTGATAGGCACTCTGATGACACAGATGAGTACTGTAGTTTGGCTGAGTACTGTAGTGGCACAGGTGGCACAGATGATCACTGGTGTGGCACAGATGTGGCACTGGTGTGGCACTGATGCGGCACTGGTGTGGCAAAGATGGGCACGTGGGGCACTGCAGTGACACTGAAGGCACAGGTGGCACTGCAGTGGCACTGATGGGCACTCTGATGGCACAGATGAGTACTGTAGTTTGGCTGAGCACTGTAGTGGCACAGGTGGCACAGATGATCACTGGTGTGGCACTGATGTGGCACTGATTGCACAGATGAGTGCTGTAGTGGCACTGATGGGCACAGGTGGCACTGATGGGCACAGGTGACACTGGTGGTACAGATGGGCACTCTGGTGGCACAGATGAGCGCTGTAGTGGCACGGATGGCACTGTGGTGGCACTGATGGCACTGTGGTGGCACTGTGGTGGCACAGGTGGCACAGATATGGCACTGGTGGCACAGATGTGGCACTATTAGCAGAACTGGAATTCTGCTGGTCACTGCTGGGCACAGCTGGGCACTGCTGGGCACTGCTGGGACTGTATAAAATGTGAATGAAACTCACAGACTGTCACTGCAGGGCATCAATCTCTCTCTTCTCCTCACAAACTGGATCGGTGTGAGGAGATGAGAGAGCTGACACTCTCGATGACCCTGCAGTGTTTACATTGTGATCATGCCGTCATTGGATGGCGTGATCACGTGGTAAAGGGCCGCTGCCAATGGCCCTTTACAGCGATCGGGGAACTGCCGGGTCCCGGGAACTTGGCGAACACCGAGACTCCCGTGTGCGCGCCCCAGCGGGCGCGCGGGAGTGACATTCTGGGAGGACATTATAGTACGTCCTCCCAGAACAATGGGTGCCACTTGCGGCCGTGTAACTACGTTACACGGTCGGCAAGTGGTTAACTGAATCCAACCCATCTCCTGAAAGAACAGAGCATTAGGAGTCAGGCTGCACATGTTCAGTTTGGTGTGTATTGCTAGAGAGTTGTTTATTTTTTTCTTGGGGTGCATGCGCTCAGCACATGTCCAGACAGAGGATCAGGGGAGAATGATCCTACAATCTTTAAGCAGACACTGATACATGTTACAAGATTGCTATATACTGCTGATGAAACAAGATATTTATCAGTTTATATTTACTAAAATAATTGCATTTCCACATTCTGTGTACTGTGGGAGACCAGATATAGTGAATGCAAGGTCCTTGGTTTAGTAACCCTTTAAGCTGACCTACAGGCAACTATAAAAAAAACACAGAAGATATACATACATGATGCTGTTTACCTGTTGCAGGCTATGTATTTTACCATATCCAGACCTGACTTTTACACAGCTTTACCCCATAGGCATTTCTAGCAGGATAGGGGACCTGATCTTTGCCTGCTTTAGTTTCTATTTTATTTACAGGTCTCTCTTCACCACCCCAACTCTGTAACTGGACAGTGAAAGATTAAGCATAAGTAATGAGCCTATTTCTCCATCACTCTGATTTCACCCACTGCCAGCTCTCTCCCCCCTCTGAGGTTTGCTGTATATACTTCACAGTAGAGCTGCACGATTCTGGATAAAATGAGAATAACAATTTTTTTGCTTAAAATAAAGATCACGATTCAAATTAACTTTTTATCTTAACCACTTACCAACCGGAAGGTTTTCCAGCTTTAGGACCAGAGCACTTTTTGCGATTCGGCACTGCGTCGCTTTAACTGACAATTGCACGGTCGTGCGACGTTGCACCCAAACAAAATTTGCGTCCTTTTTTTCCCACAAGTAGAGCTTTCTTTTGGTGGTATTTGATCGCCTCTGTGTCATTTCCGATAACCGCTATAAACAATAGAAGAGCGACCATTTTGCAAATAAACCCAAATTTCTTACTTTTTGCTAAAATTCAAATCCAAAAAAAAACATTTTTTTCACAGTTTTTGGCCGATTTATATAATTCCTCATATTTGTGATTAAAAAAAATCGCAATTGGCGTTTATTGATTGGTTTGCGCAAAAGTGGCCGTGTTTACAGATGATGAGAATTCATTTCTGGGGTTTTTATTTTTTTTAATTTTTACTAGTAATGGCGGCGATCTGTGATTTTTAGCGGTACTGCAATATTTCAGCGGACATGTCGGACATTTTTTACACTTTTTTGGGACCAATGACATTTATTCAGCGATCAGAAATTTAAATGTCCACTGATTACTGTGTAAATGTCATTGGCAGTGAAGGGGTTAACCTGGGGGGGGAGAGCTAGGGGTTAACTGTGTTCCCTGGGTGTGTTCTTACTGTGGGGGGTTGGGCTAACATGGGCATGAGAGATCTAACTGATCCCAGTGACAGGGATCAGTAGATCTTCCATGCCTCTACTAACAGAGCGGGGAACCGGCGTGTTTACATCGGCAGTTCCCCGTTCTTTCCCTGTAGCCATTCATCGCGGCTCGCCGGCGGACATCGGGTCCCGCCCCCTGGTGGCTGATTTCAGATCGCCTCTTATTTACGGCGATTCGCGCTCAGCATCCCGACTGCCGCCGTGAAAACATGGCGCGCGGTCGGGAAGTGGTTAAAGAGTTACAACCCCTCAACATTAGGTTATCGAACAAGATGGCAATAAAATAAGACATAATACTCTTTGCTAATAATAATAATAATAAAATAATGTAACGCATAAAGAAATAAAAAAATGACTATTAAGTTATATTGGGGCCTTTTCTTTTTGTACTCGCTGCCACCAATCACCGATACCTACCTCAACGTTTTTGTTTGCACTTCCACTGTCAGCAATGGTACAAAGCATTGAAAAGTTATTTTACAAATGAAATACATTTTTTTTTAATTTTGTGCTTTTTTCAATGTGGAATATGTAAATATATGTTAAAGGTGTAAAAATATTGATGAACAAAGCAAACAAAAAATGTTTTAATTAATAGTTTATAAAAATAGAAGTAAATAACAAAAAAAAAAAAAAAAAAACAGCAAAAAATAATTAAATGGAGAAGGAGAATAAGGAGTTAATAAGGTTGATTAGAGTAAATTAAGGGTTAATAAGGGGCTAACAAAAGGAACAATTTAATAAAAAAAACTAACTTTTTTTTTTTTTTTTACTTGACAAGGTTGCTTTAAACCGGGGGTCAACAACCTGTGAATCGTGGACAGGTGACTGGTAGATCGTGGTCTGGGCTTGCTGGCCTGCCATTTCAGAGCATCAGAGAGTGTGCAATGTAGAGGGACTACTTGTAAAGGTGGAGCTGTAATAGGCAGCAAGAGCCGCATAAGCTGATTCCTCCTCTGTAGTGCTGGCTCTTATCCCATGCAGAGTGATCCCAACTCCACTCCACCTCTTATCCCAGCTATCGGTCTCCAGAGTGGTGTCAGCAGCAGGAAAGAAGAGATCTTCAGGTCAGTGTGAAGCAATACACTGGGCATAACAGCAGCATTGTGTTGCTTTCTTACCATCTGCTTTAACCGCTTGGACCCCGCAAAAGCATGCAGTTGTGGGGCGCTTGCAGAGTGCCCCCATTTACTTACATGCTGCGGCATGTGTACACCTTTGGTTGCTGCCTCAGCAGCAAAAGGGGGTAGGGATTGGGGACAGTAAAGCTGCAACTCAATCGCAGGGTTTTACCACCCCCCCAACTTTATGTGTGAACGAGCCCTAAGGGCGCCAATACCGAATGCAACCAAGGACTCATTCAGAAGTGCAGCAGGCACTGCTGCTCCTCTGACAAGTGATTGGATTGTGTTTGACAGGTGGTAAGGAGGCGATATGTTGCTTCCTCACTTGTTGTGCAATGCATGTGATGATGACACGGTTGTACAGCAATTAGAAGTTTAATTCAGGTGCGAGGAGGTTGTTGATAAACATTGCTGACTGCTTTTTTTTGGCAGCTGTGAGCTGGAGACTGCTCTGCATTTTTACAAGAATCATGGAATTGCTGGAGTAAAATTGGGTGGGGGTCAAATCCAGATCAATCTTTTAATCAATAATCGTGCAGCTCTACTTCACAGTGTGCAGTAAAATACTGATACCAAGTAAAATCTCCTTACTTACACTGCTTGCATTAAAAATGCATTTAATGATGTTTTAATAAATTCCAGAGCTGCATTAATTTGTGCATTTTATATCTGCCTGCAGCTTTAAACTAATAAGGGGTTAATTATCTAAGCATGTCTTACAAACAATAAGCAAAACCAAAGGTGAATTTGCTGGGATGTTATTGTTGTATGTACATTACGTATTGGTTTACAGATGTAGCAGCTGCTATTTTTCTCATTTAAGTAACTTAATGTGAAAAAGAATGCATTAATTTAAAAAATAGCACACGCTATACTTGTTTTCACCAGGAGTTGTGTTGAAGCAGCATTACAAAACAATTCAGCATTGCTGTAATAGAGTAAAACATCTGTTCAATTCATACCAAGTCATTTTAAGATAATGGTCATAAGACAAATAAGACATATGAGATGTAAGACAAAAAGACGTAATTAAACAACATAAACAGCATAAGGTATATTATATTTTATCAATACACAGGGGATCTTGTTAATCATGTAATTTCTATACTGCTGTTTTTTTTTATTCTATGTTTCATGATCATGTGTATCTATTTTGTTTCTTCCACCATGTTTTTCTCTTTCTTGGATAACATCACACTAATATGGTGCCAAGTTTTAAAATATATGTGTAATAGAAATTGCTCACCAATGTCAAATATAAAGTGCTGGAAAGCAGCTGCTGCCATTAGCATTCAAGATTGTAAGGATTGTTTCCAAATGTCAAGGCAAGTAACCCTCTTCATAAGAAGAAAGGACAGCTGGAAAATGCCAATGCATGGCAAGCTTTTAAAGTGAATCTTTGTGTAATTTTACAAGTCTAACTAATTTAAAAAAATAAATAAATAAACTGTTCTATTTTTATTTTTGGTAAAATACCAGACATACATCACTAAGACCAGTTACAAAGAAAGCAATGAAATGAAGAACAGGACTTAAAAAAAAGCATACTGTATCCATCAGCTTCCTACTAACGTATTCAGGAGTACATTCTAAAAAGTAGGCAATGTTAGGCCAATTTTTCACAGTTGAATATTTGAGAAGGTATTAGACTGTAAGTGACCATTGTATAAGCAAATGTTCAATCATATATGTTCTGAAAGAAAAAAGCATTTTCATCCAACTATATAAACTGTATAAGAGGGAGGAGGGATGCGGAAAACAGAATTAAGGTAGGGAGGAGGAGAAAATGTAAGAATAGACAGGCAGGAATAATTTCTGTCCTCTCCTGCTGCCGGTCAACTCATGGGAAGTATCATTTCAATCACTTTCAGAGTGAATCTTTCATTTTAGTGTTACTAAAAAAACATTGAGCCATCTGTATGGAGGTTGCTAGTTTTCCCCTGTGTTTGAGTATTTGTGGAAAGGGAAGGCCAAGGCGGAAGAACAGGGGAGTTAGAAGTAGGGCTTGTTTGGCTAATTGCCTGAGATGGACCATTTTCCAAAAGGGCTGTAGTGTTGGACAGAACAGGATATATGGAATAAAGAGCTAGCTGCTGAATTGCATCCCCATCATGCAGGATTAATAAATTGTAAAAAAATAGGGGTGTGGTACTAGTGATACAATATTTATATTGATTTAATTTGTATATTTATCTAGGATTTGGTATGTTGCTGGTTTTGGGCCTTTAGTCATGGAGCCACTTCAGAAGATATTCTTGAAGGTTTTATATGCATCAAAAGTCAGATTCTTAGAGATCAAGTGTAAAAACTGTTTAATTCACAGCTAAGTGAAAAGGGATTTAGATAGTAGGTTCAATTTTGTTTTTAAGTTGAAGATTGGAGGCAGATTGTTTGTTTTAGCATCTATAATACAGTATCTTTGAAATAAAAAAGTGAATAGAATAGAAAAGGTTGAGCTGTTTGTCAGCTTTGAAATCTTTAAAAAGGAGACTAGAGGTGATGCAGTGGGGGTTAGGTTATATTTAGAGTTGAGTGGACACCTGGATGCTCGGGTTCGGCGAGTTTGGCCGAACTTCGCGAAAAAGTTCAGGTTTGGTACCGAACTTGAACCCGGACCCCCGAACCCCATTGAAGTCAATGGGGACCCAAACTTTTTGGCACAAAAATGGCTGTAAAAAAGTCCTGGAAAGTGCTAGAGGGCTGCAAAAGGAAGTAAAATGGGGGTAAGAGTAGGACATGTGCCCTATGAAAAAATGGGGATATGGAAATTAACTTAAAATCAAATAAAAAAAATAAAAATGGGAAGGGGGTGGATGTGGAGTAGGAGCCTAGAGGTTGACTAGGCCATGACCGTGGCAGTGTAGGTGGAAGTGGTGGTGGTGGAGGAGGAGGAGGAGGAGGAGGTAGCCCTAATTGGGGTAGCCCCCAAAATATTGAGGCATATTCAAAAAAACAAGTATACCAATGGCTGTGTGAGGCCGGTCTAAATGTCTATTCTGCAGGACTTCTTACAGGAGCAGTAGGTACCTCTCTCTATAGAACGAGGAGACGATTTTAGAACAATAATCTGTCCCTTACAGCACCAGCAGGAACCTCTCCCTATAAAACTAGGAGATTATTATAGAACAATAATCTCTGTCCCTTACAGCAACAGCAGGAACCTGACCCTATAGCAGTAGGTGATGATTTTAGAACAATAATCTGTCCCTTACAGCAACAGCAGGAACCTGACTCTATAGCAGTAGGCGATGATTTTAGAACAATAATCTGTCCCTTACAGCACCAGCAGGAACCTCTCCCTATAGAACTAGGAGATGATTATAGAACAATAATCTGTCCCTAACAGCAGGAACCTGACTATAGCAGTAGGCAATGATTTTAGAACAATAATCTGTCCCTTACAGCAACAGCAGGAACCTGACCCTATAGCAGTAGGCGATGATTTTAGAACAATAATCTGTCCCTTACAGCAACAGCAGGAACCTGACCCTATAGTAGTAGGCAATGATTTTAGAACAATAATCTGTCCCTTACAGCAACAGCAGGAACCTCTCCCTATAGAACTAGGAGATGATTATAGAACAATAATCTGTCCCTTACAGCAAGAGCAGGAACCTGACCTTATAGCAGTAGGCAATGATTTTAGAACAATAATCTGTCCCTTACAGCAACAGCAGGAACTTCTCCCTATAGCACTAGGAGATGATTTTAGAACAATAATCTGTCCCTTAAAGCAACAGCAGAAACCTGACCCTATAGAACTAGGAGATGATTTTAGAACAATAATCTGTCCCTCAAAGCAGCAGACTCTACCTAGTCCAGTATCAGATTGTTCTGTAATGCAGGATGAGATGTTATTAGATCTGCAATCTGTCCCTAAAAGCAGGAGTAGTAAACTCTACCTAGTCCAGAATCAGATCGTTCTGTAATGCAGGATGAGATCTGCAATCTGTCCCTCAAAGCAGTAGTAGTAGTAATCTCTACCTAGTCCAGAATCAGATCGTTCTGTAATGCAGGATGAGATGAAATTATATCTGCAATCTGTCCCTCACAGCGCCGGCAGCATCCTCTCCCAACACTAGCCTGAGAGCATGTGACATGCAGCACTACGTGACTCCAGCTTATACAGAGGCTGGGTCACATGATGCACTGGCCAATCACAGCCATGCCATTAGTAGGCATGGCTGTGATGGCTTCTAAGGGCAAACCAGTGAAACGCTTGTTGATATGCTGCCCTGCAGCTATTCAACAGGCAGGATAAAATACCCAAACCCCGAACTCGAAACCCAAACTTTTTTTCAAATGTCTGGGTTCGGGGCCTTGTCACGGACACCCCAAAGTTTGGTACGGACTCGAACTTTACAGTTCGGGTTTGCTCAACTCTAGTTATATTTAAACCTGTGGAAACTCCAGATTTTCTTAGTGTGTAGCATCAAGATTAAAAAATACATTGGGGCCAACCATAGGCATTTTTTCTCAGACCATTTATTTTTAGGGTAGAAAGAGAACCAAACAGTATGCAGCACATCTCATCTGCCTTGCAATAAAGTATGTGATTATATCTGGGAAAGCAAAACCACCTCTTTGTTTAGAGGTGACTAGCTACTTTGTGGTGCTTGCCATCCCAGATAAAGTCTACAAGGCCCTGTTGTAAGGATTTCATATATAACTGGTGGACTTTTAATGACAGAGTCTCAAAATATTACATCAACTTTGGTAAAAGCCTTATTTTTATTTTCAATTAGTTTATATTGATTAAGATTTCAGAAAAAAAAAAATCTAAGCAAAAGTTTGTCTGAAAAGTAGTGTAACAGACAACGAGTAAACAGCAATTATCTATAAATTGTACATGTGATGCATGTCAATAGGAATAACAAAGAACTTGGGGAAGGGAAAAGGTATGAGAAGAGGAGGGGGAAAGGTAGGAAAAGGGGGAGGTGTAGCTGGTACGACTGCATAGTAAATGAACTATGGTGTAAAAATATCATAAGTAGTGTTGAGTGAACCCGGACTGTAACGTTCGGGTCGGTACCGAACTTTCGGGTGTCCGGGACCCGGACCCGAACACGAACATTTCAAAAAACATACGGGTTCGGGTTCTGGGTTCTGGTACTGTAGTTGATCATGCATGTTGAATAGCTGAAGGGCAGCCAATCAACAAGCGTTTCACTGGTTTGCCCTTAGAAGCCATCACAGCCATGCCTACTAATGGCATGGCTGTGATTGGCCAGTGCATCATGTGACCCAGCCTCTTTATAAGCTGCATGTCACATGCTCTTGGGTTAGTGTAGGGAGAGGATGCTGCCGGCGTTTTTGTGAGGGAGAGATTGCAGACATTTTAACATCTGATCCTGCATCCTGAGATAACTACTGCTGTTGCTCTGAGGGACAGATTGCAGAAATTTGAGATTTCACATAATGCTGCTTTGAGTGACAGATTGCAGATCAAACTCTGCATAACACTACGATCGTGCACAACGATCAGATTGTGGGAGTAATTTGAGATTTCACATACTGCTGCTTTGAGTGACAGATTGCAGATCAAACCCTGCATTACACAACGATCTGACTGCACTAGGTAGAGGCTTCTGCTTAGAGGCATAGATTATTGTTCAAAAATCATTGCCTACTCCTATAGGGCCAGCTGTTGCTGTAAGCGACACATTATTGTTCAAAAATCATCTCCTAGTTCTAAAGGGAGAGTTTCCAGCTGTTGCTTAGAGGGACAGATTATTGTTCAAAAATCATTGCCTACCCCTATAGGACCAGGTTACAGCTGTTGCTGTAAGTGACACATTATTGTTCAAAAATCATCTCCTAGTTCTAAAGGGAGAGCTTCCAGCTGTTGCTGTAAGTGACACATTATTGTTCAAAAATCATTGCCTACTCCTATAGGGCCAGGTTCCAGCTGTTGCTGTAAGTGTCACATTATTGTTCAAAAATCATTTCCTAGTTCTAAAGGGAGAGTTTCCAGCTGTTGCTTAGAGGGACAGATTATTGTTCAAAAACCATTGCCTGGTGCGCATGTGCGGAGCTTCCGGTATGGCAGCCTAATCCCGGAGCTCCGTCTCTCTTCGGTTGCCAGGACCCTAAACAGCAGAGCAAGGGATGAGGAGGACCTCTGAAGAGCCCCCTGACAATCGGGGGAAGCACCAGGGACCATTCAGAGAGAGAGCGGGCCTTGGCTGGAATTCGGCACGGACACCCTCCGGACGCACTTTAGTAATCGAGGCCGCGGTTGCAGCCTGAGCAGCGCGGCCCCATTGACATTGGCGCTGGTGCCTCTACCTCCAGACTTCCGACCGGTAAGGCGGCCCAAGGAGGGGAGGAAAGTGACCCGGAGCACCCCAGCTATACATCCTCCTAAGCCTAATCTCGGGCTCCCCCCGGACACACTCCGGTAATCGAGACCGCGGCTGCGGCCTGAGCAGCGCGGCCCCTCTACCGTTAGTGCCTCCATCCCCGGACTTCATTCCAATAAGGCGGTTCAAGAAGGGGGGGAAACAAACCCAGAGCATCCCACATCTACACCCTTCTAAGCCCAGCCACGGGCATCTCCTTTCGCTGATGAGGCCCGCACTGAGCCCAGGGAACTCTTGCAAGGCGGCGGCCGCTTAATTGAGACCGCGGCTCTGGCCTACCTTTGCTGCCAACAGAGACTGTAAATATCATAAGGGGTAACACACTTAACCTTGGATGTCATTCATATGGCAACTCACTATGCCCCCTAATCAAGGCTGACTATCCCTGCAGATATTGCCTACTAACCTACAGGATTCGAGGGCTAGGGTGACAGATTTTAAACTGCATTTTCAGCACAAGAAGGGTCATCTATTACGCTTAATTCACCTCACTTTATGTCTGGACCACATAACAAGAAGGTGGTTCATCGTCAGCTTCTTTTTGGGGATCAACCCCTAAAGCCCTGCAATATGGCGACCATAATTGCTTCAGACCATGTGTCAACTCCGGAGGACTCCATTGCTGACCCCCCTACTTCGCAATCCTCTACAAATGGTATCCAGGGTCATCTTACGGACTCCATCTCCAACCAGCTACCTTCCCCAGCCTCCACTGAATCTTTACTAGGGAGAACAATGGAAGACATGCTGAACTCTCCCCAAGGGAACCTCTCATTGGGACATTCCTCTACCCTAAGTACTCCCAATGGCCTTTTCATAAACCCCCCAATTACTCCTATTCCTCAACAAGGCCAGTCAGAACTTAACTTATTGCTTCACAAGTTCTCTGAGATGCTGGCCGCCGGTCTTGCTCAAACCGCAGCCCAAATAACCTCCTCCATCAAAGCTGATCTTCAGAGCTTAGGGGCAAGAATGGACGTTATAGAACAGGCAGTGGACAATACCATAGCCCGCGCCAATCAGAACACTACCTGTATTCAAACTTTGCAAGACCAATTAGATTCCGCCTTAGCTAAAATTGATGACCTTGAAAACAGGAGCTGAAGGGACAACTTCCGCATTAGAGGTTTACCAGAGTCGGTCACAGATGTGCATGGAGCTGTTATTACACTTATCAAAAGGCTGATACCGGACATTTCAACTCAGAAACTTGATTTGGACAGGGCCCACAGAGCCTTGGGCCCCCCTCGCCAAGACGGTCTCCCTCGGGATATCGTCGTCAAACCGCATCATTATGAGGTTAAAGAAGAAATCATGAGGAAATCCCGCAGTGCTGAAACCATCAACATTCAAGGTCACCCTATTCAGATATTTGCGGATATCTCACCAACTACTATTCAGAAGAGACAGGCTCTTAAACCCCTGCTGACAATCCTTTCTCAGAAGAATGTTAAGTATTGGTGGGCATTTCCATTCCGCCTCTCCTTTCAATTCAAGAACAAATCCTTTCACTTTGCTTCTTTAGCAGAGGGAGAAAGACTATTACTACAACTGGGACTCATTTCCCAAGAACTACCCCCTTCGTCTTCAACTTCCCGACAAGGCACCTCCAAAAGACCACCACCAGGGAGCTCCCTGAACCCTGTTTGGGAGAAACAAAAACCCAAAAGAGTTTGTGATTCTATCCCCCCCTGATCCAGCAATGAAGACACCCCAATTTGGGGATTTTCTTTTTTCACATTCGAAGTTAATCTCTACATCATCACCGGATGCCTCCTGAGATTAACTTTTACTCCCTTAACTGTGCTTTCCTACTTAGCAAGGACAGAAATCCAGAACTGCAATGGAACTACTCCTCCCTACCGGGAACCTTTCACCTCACTGTCCTTATTCCAGCTGTTCCAGATCGGGATGGTTGTTGTCCCCCTACTAATTTTGTGGAACACCTGTTCGGATGATGGACTTTGGGACAATTGGATTTCCCATATTACCTAAGTGCAGTTACTATTTCACATATTTTCCTTGTGGCCTATGGGGAACAGGGGAGGGGACCCTTCCGCTTCCTCCTCACCTGTTCCTCAGTGGTTTACAACATTATGTTAAGCCTTTCAACTTTGGCCAAATAATTATATATCTTGGCTGGAAATAGATGTTGTGTTTTGTTACATTACCACCTCCCTGTTACTCTTTCGCTGGGAGGCAATATTTTTCCTCTGAAATATACTAAGAGGGTTCTTCCGACCGAAGAGAGACAATGCGTTACTCTTACTGTAGGATCTGGGGGCCAATTGGACCCTCGGGGACTCAGTCCAGGCGCTCGTATCTGAGCCGCCTACTTGTAGAGACCCAGCTTATCTGGGTTCCCGGGCAAGGGTTAGACTGGTTCTGCCCTTCCCACAGGGACATTGGGACATTTCCGTCCTGACGCCCCTTCTCTTCCTCTTGTCTTCTTCTTACTCTCCCTCCCTCTTGTTTTCGAAAGCTCTTCTCCAGTTAACTCTTCTTCTATTGCAGGCATTCCCGGGTATCTCGACCGTCAATCGCTTTTTATCTACTTGGACACCAGTACTCCACATCGATCTCGAGATCTCGCTCCCAGCCGCAGGGGTAAGTTATATCTTCTACATAATAGGGTTCTCTCATCCGTGTCATGGCTGACGACACCCACACTAAGGCGACCTTTAAGCTCGCCTCCCATAATGTCCAAGGGCTGAATTCCCCGTCCAAGCGACACAAAGCCTTTGATCATTACAATCGAAAAGGGTATGATATCATCTTCTTACAGGAAACTCATTTCCCAAACAATTACAACCCGACCTATATCCATCATAGATATCCTACCTTCTATTTGGCCAATGCTGATGTAAAGAAAAGGGAAGTAGCAATTTGTTTGTCTAAGAGGACTTCCTTCACCCATAGTATTACAATCAAAGATAACGATGGCAGATATATCTTGGTAAAAGGACACATCAATGGTTCGCTATACACACTCATTTCATACTACGCCCCCAATCGTGGGCAAGCTTCCTTTTTCTCCTCCATACTGAATTGTCTGGCCCCCCACATGGAAGGGAAAATCATAATGGGAGGGGACTCCAATATAATGTTCGACCAAATTAAGGATAAGACCACCACAGGGGTACCCAGGCTTAAGAAACCACCAAAACAGAGTGAGGGTAATACTAAAAGGGAAGGTACACCCCCCGGTCTGTTAAGTCATACCTCCTCTTTTTCCTTCGAACGGGTGCTAACCCCCGCATCATACTTTACTCACACATATCGCTTGGTAACTACACAGGAAAATGGTTCTATATAGACGGTAGCAATAGAAACTAACATTATGATACCCACTTCCTTCAGGAGAATCTGTTTGTTTAACGATGAAGGGAAAAGAAATGTAGTCGTAACCGGTTTATCTTCCATCCTATAGATACTACCTATATCCAGCCCAACATTAACAAACCCTTTACTCAAAGGACATTCTTCTACTATAGTAT
>BLSH010228078.1:2036-22709 GCA_018402905.1 Glandirana rugosa | reverse complement strand
GAGAGCTTCCAGCTGTTGGCGTGAGCAGTGCATTTCTTGCACCAAAATAAATAGTCCGGCTACGTTGGTGTTTTCCAAAAAAAAGGTATTAATTGGTATTAATAAACACTTACATGGGGCTACATAGTACATTTTCGGGCCCAATGAGGAGAGCAAATAAGAGGCGTGGTCATGGTGCTGCTGGTGATGCTGGTGCTGCTGGTGTTGGTGGTGTTGGTGAACCTCCTGTTGGAAGGAAAGGACGTGGTCAAGGTGTGCCAGCTACACGCACAAGGGAAACACCTTCCTCAGGTAGCCAACAGAACCTTCACTGGTATATGGTAGGCCCGAATGCCCCTCAACGATTGGTGAGGCCAGAACAAGTACAGGCAATAGTAGATTGGGTGGCTGACAATGCCTCCAGTTCCTTCACATTGTCTCCCTCCCAGTCCCTTGATGAAAGCTCAGAGTTGGCACCTGAACCCCATGGCCATCTGTCTTTCCCCTCAGCCCCTTGTAAATTAGCCAAGCAGTCTGAGCCCCAAGTCCTGCAAGAGACTCTTATGCTTTTTGATGACTCTTCTGGTGTGCTTTCCGTGGGCCATCCACATAGCGCTGCCCCAGAAGTGGAAGACATTGAGTGCACCGATGCCCAACCACTTCTGTTGCAGGATGAGGACATGGAAACACCAGCGCAGCACATTTCTGATGATGATGAAACATAAGTGCCAACTGCTGCAGCTTGCCTCAGTGTGCAGACTGACAAGGAGGGCAGTGGTGAAGGGTGGGTGGAAGATGATGTGGAGGATGATGAGGTCCTAGACCCCACATGGAATGAGGGTCATGTGAGTGATGTGTGGAGTTTGGAGGAAGAGGTGGTGGTCGCACAGAGGCACCAGCACAGCAACAGAGGAAGCAGGTTGCAAAAGCGGAGCGAGCGTCCCCTAGACAGTAGGCCTGCTACTACCCACCGCACCCAGGGACCTAGCACACCAAAGGCCACTCAAAGGCATTCCCCCGCATGGCAGTTCTTCAGACAATGTGCTGACAAAAAGACAAGAGTGGTTTGCAAGCTGTGCAATGATAGCCTGAGCCGGGGCATAAATGTTCTCAACCTGAGCACAACCCCCATGACCAGGCATCTAAATTCAAGGCACAAGCTGCATTGGAATAATTACCTCAAAATCCAAGAAAGGTCTCGGCCTCCTTCTTCTTCCTCTTCTACTGCTGCCTCTGAATTTTCCTCCACCTCTACAGTGACAGTGTCACCTTCCACCCAGCAAACAGACGATATGACAGCAATGCCACCATGTCCGCCACCGTCCCCAAGCATTTCCACATGGTCCCATGGAAGCTTACAGCTGTCCATCTCCCAAACACTGGAGAGAAAGAGGAAGTACTCCCCTACCCACCCGCGGTCCCTGGTACTGAATGCCAGCATTTCAAAATTCCTGGCCTTTGAAATGCTGTCATTCCATCTGGTGGACACGGACAGTTTCAAAAACCTGATGGTGGTGGCTGTCCCACAGTATGTGGTTCCCAGCCGCCACTACTTTTCCAGACGAGCCATTCCTCTCCCTGCACACACAAGTCGGGGACAATATCAAGTGTGCACTGCGCAATGCCATCTGTGGCAAAGTCCACATAACCACTGATATATGGACCAGTAAGCACGGGCAGGGACGCTATATCTCGCTAACTGCACACTGGGCAAATGTAGTGGTGGGTGGGCCTGAGCCGGCTAGCCATTTGGCGCATGTCCTTCCACCACCAAGGATTGCAGGGCATTTCTCTTTGCCTCCTGTTGCCTCCTCCTCCTACTGCGCTTCCTCCTCCTCGACCACCCACTCATCCGCTCAGCATAACACCTTCACCACCAACATCAGCACATCCAGGGGGAAACGACAGCAGGCTGTTTTAAAACTGATATGTTTGGGGAATAAACCCCACACTGCGCAGGAGCTGTGGATGGGTATTGAACAACAGACTAATGAGTGGTTGTTGCCACTGAGCCTCAAGCCCGGCCTGGTGATGTGCGATAATGGGCAAAATCTCGTAGCAGCTCTGGGCCTAGCCAGTTTGACACACATCCCTTGCCTGGCGCATGTGCTGAATTTGGTGGTACAGAATTTTCTAAAAAAACACTTGGATATGTCAGAGCTGCTGCATAAAGTGTGGGCTGTCTGTGCACACTTTTGGCTTTCTCACCCTGCTGCTGCTTGCCTGTCTGCGCTGCAGCGGAACTTCGGCCTTCCCGCTCACCGCCTCATATACGACATGCCCACAAGGTAGAACTCCACCTTGCACATGCTGGAGAGACTGTGCAAGCAGCAGCAGGCAATAGTGGAGTTTCAGCTGCAGCACGCATGGGTCAGTCGCTCTGCAGAACAGCAACACTACACCACCAACGAGTCGGCCTCCATGCGAGACCTGCGTACCGTATTGAGGTGTTTTGAGTACTCCACCAACATGGCCAGTGCCGATGACGCTGTTCTCAGCGTTACTATCCCACTTCAATGTCTCCTTGAAAAAACACTTCGGGCCATGATGGAAGAGGATGTGGCACAGGAGGATGAGGAGGAGGAAGAGGGGTCATTTCCATGGTTATCAGGCCAGTCATTCGCAAGTGGCTCGGAGGGTGTGTTCCTGCACCAGCATAGGCCAGGTCAAAAATATTCAAGCCAGGGCACAGTTCTGGAGGACGAGGAAGATGAGGAGGAGGAGGAGGAGGAATCGCAGCAGGGTGCCACCCAACGCAGCTTGTTGGCATCACTGGAGCATGGCTGGTGGGATACAGAGGACACAGATGATATGCCTCCCACAGAGGACAGCTTGTCTTTGCCTCTGGGCAGCCTGGCACACATGGCCGACTACATGCTGCAGTGCCTGCGTAACCACAGCCGAGTTGCGCACATTGTAACTTCTTCTGATTACTGGGCGGCCACCCTGCTGGATCCCCGTTACAAGGACAATGTGCCTTAATTCCCTCACTGGAGCGTGAGAGGAAGATGTGCGACTACAATCGCACACTGGTAGAGGCGCTGCTGAGGGCATTCCCAAATGACACCGGGGACTCAGCAGAAGCACAAGGCGAAGGCAGAGGAGGAGGAGGAGGAAGAGGCCACCAACACAGCTGTGCCACCGCCAGCACCTCAGAAGTCAGAGTTAGCATGGCTGAAATGTGGCAAAGCTTTGTCAGCAGCCCACCACAACAAACAGCACCACCAGCCGATAGACAACGTCTTAGCAGGAGGCAGCATCTCAGCAACATGGTGCAAGAGTATGTGTGCGCACGCCTACACGTACTGACTGATGGGTCTGCCCCATTCAACTTCTGGGTCTCCAAATTGGCCACATGGCCTGAGCTTGCCGTTTATGCCTTGGAGGTGCTGGCCTGCCCTGCAGCCAGTGTGTTGTCTGAACATGTGTTTAGCACGGCAGGAGGCGTTATCACAGACAAGCGCAGCCGTTTGTCCACAGCCAACGTGGACAAGCTAACCTTTATTAAAATGAACCAGGCAAGGATCCCACAAGACTTGTCTGTACCTTGTGCAGAATAAACATTTAGACCGGACTCACACAGCCATTCGTATACTTGTTTTTTTGAATAGGCCTCAATATTTTGGGGGCTACCCCAATTATAAACAAACAAAAAAAAATACAGTGTTGGCTACCTCCTCCTCCTCCTTGATCACCGCCACGTCCACCTACACTGCCATGGTCACGGCCTAGTCAACCTCTGGGCTCCTACTCCACATCCACCCCCTCCCCTTTTTTTGATTTTAATTTATTTTCCCTATCCCCATTTTTTTGTAGGGCACTTGCCCTACTCTTACCCCCATTTTACTTCCTTTTGCAGCCCTCTAGCACTTGCCAGGACTTTGTTACAGCCATTTTTGTGCCTAAAAGTTCGGGTCCCCATTGACTTCAATGGGGTTCGGGGTCCAGGATAAAGTTCGGGCAATGTTCGGTGCCGAACCCGGACTTTTTTCCAAAGTTCGTTCGGACCCCCTGAACCCAAACGTCCAGGTGTTCGCTCAACTCTAATCATAAGGCGACAATGACCGCTGAGGTGTATGTTATGGAAATGGCAAATGTATAATAATAATAATAATGAGGCAAGGCATGGATTCTAAAGCCTTGATAGAAAAGTTCCACATGATGGTAGCCCAATTATATTGTTAATGTGCAGTTAGGGTGTTGCAGCCAGGGAGTGCAGCAGTGACAAAATACATCTTGTAAGAGATGAGCTATAGCAAACATGTATTCATAGTGAGAATGTTCATTCAGGATATGAGTAACCGTGAGAGGGTCAAGGGGTAGTGACCGCTTCCAGTTATAGGCAATGGATAGTCCGGCTGCATTAAAAATATGGGTAAGTATGGTGTGAAACTCTAGAGGTCTGGAATTCGTGCCAATGCCCATCTAAATTTAGATCCAGTGGGATATTAATACCAGTTATACAAGAAGCTAAAAAGAAAGTCTGGGTCCAGGAATTATACATTTCAGGGCAATGCCACCAAATGTCAGGTTATGAACATGGTGAGACATATTGCATCCAGCAGAGAGGAGAGTGGTGTGGAAAAATAGAAGTTAGCTTTAGAGGGGTGTACTGCTCTACCTTTGACTGAACAAAGCCTCAGAAACATGTCCATGAAATGGTAACCTCCCAGTGTCTGGAAAGGTGTTACACAAATTTTTCTTCAAGGCATCCTGAAGATGTTTCATCCTCTGCTCCCTCTGTGAAGGCAGGATAAGCTCTGCAACTTTACCCTTGTAACATGGATCAAGAAGGAGTAAAAAAATATACTTCTGCGCTACTATGTAAAATAAAATTAAATAAAATAATATAGTGGGAAAAAAGGTTGCTGCTCAACACCAACTATAGTCCATAGAATTGAATTATAATGAAAATGTGGAGCGCTACTTTAACTAAATAATTAACACACAATGAACAGTGATGAGCAGTGACAATAATGAGCAGTGACAATAGTGACCCCTAGTGGAGTCTAAATAACACCACTAGATTATCCTAAAGCAATATAATGAAATATAAAAAAATCAATCCATATAAAAAGAGTGCAATCTTCTATGTAAACGTGCAATCCATAATATAGCCAATTGTGAAAAATGCAGATCAACTTGTAATAGCACCCAGTGTGCCCTCCACCAGTCACTCTAAGTGCTCACCTCCAGAATGACTGATTTTTTTATACTTCATTACATTTGTTAGTTCTGCCAGGAACCTCAACAGTCGCTCCGGTTTTCTGACCAGTAGTCTTGTTATCCCGGTATCAGGTGGAGGACGGTTGCGATCCCGCAGCCAGAATTCTGGGACCTCTATGGTTAGTTCAAACAGACCCAATCAAGGAACAACAAATAAATAAATGACTCACTGTTAGTAGCAAATCCAGGCAGAGATCCAAGGGGTATACCAGAGACAGCATCAGGGACAGGCAAAGTTCTGCAACAATCAGTCAATGACAAGAGGGCAATCCAAAGGCGAAGTCAGAAACAAGCAAAGATAGTAACAGGCAAACAATCTTATATAATGACTAGCAGTAACTGAAGCCTATGCTCAGGCAAAGACAGGATGGGGAAGTGAGGATTTATAGGATACTAACTGAGGTTACTGCCTTCAGCTGGCCACTGGGCGGAGCCAGAGTCACCATCCGAAAGCAGTAGATACCCAGGACTCCACAAAGATAGTAAGGAACCGACCACAAGAGCACAGGTTCCAGGATCAATCCCCGATCAAGGCGTGACAATATTGTTTTTGGATAATTACTTCCCTGGTGGTGTTATTTAAACTCCACTAGGGGTCACTGTTGTCACTGCTCATTATTGTCACTGCTCATCACTGTTCATTGTGTGTTAATAATTTAGTTAATGGACTTATTAATTTATAATGGATCAAGAAGGGTTGCCAACCAGTAATGATCCCTCTCCTTGATACCATGAATCCTCAGGTCCTTTCACAGGCTTTGCAGAACCAGGGAGCCCATGCAGCATAAGTTTGAGAAGGCATGAGATGTTGAGTCCTCTGGGTCACTCAGGATGACATTGTCAGGAACTACCTCCTCCCAGCCACATAAAACTTTTGGGGACTGAAAACCATCTCTTGAAGACTGCTGTATGTTATCCTTTACATCCATGCTGCCACAATCCTCCTCCTCCTCTTCCTTCTGTGTGTTTTGCAGCCCTACAGGAATGGCATCTGTATGAAGGAAGCCTTGAGAGGAAAGGAAGTCCTCCTCTTCCTCCCACTATTGTGCCTCAAGTGCCCTGTCCATGATTCCATGAAATGTGTGCTCCAGCAGGAAGACTAGAGGGACAGTGTCACTGATGCATGCATTGTCACAGCTCACCATCCATGTGGCCTCCTCAAATGCTGACAGAGCATTGCATGCATCCTTTATCAGAAGCCACTGGCATGACGATAAGAAGCCAAGCTCCCCTGAGCGTGTCCTTGTGCATGCTGACACAGGTGTTCATTGATGGCCCTCTGCTGCATGTGCAGCTATTGAAGCATTGCCAATGTTGAGTTCCACCCGGTGGGCATGTCACAAATGAAGTGGTAGGTGGGCAGGTTGAATTGCCTTTTAATATCAGCCAGCTGAGCACTGGCATTATATGACCACCGGAAATGGCCACTGACTTTTCTGGCCTGCCTCAGAAGATCTTGTAAGTCTGGGTAACTATTCAAGAAATGCTGCACCACCAAATCCAGGACATGTGCCATGCATGGAACATGTGTCAAGTGTCCCTGTTGGAGGGCGGAGAAAAGGTTGTTGCCATTGTCACATACAACCATTCCTGGCTCAAGCTGCCGTGGCATCAACCCCCTCTGTGCCTGCTCCTGCAGAGCTGATAGAATCTCTGCCCCGGTGTGGTTCCTGTCCCTTAGACAGACCAACTGAAGCATTGCATGGCATTTTTTAGCCTGACTGCTTGCGTAGCCCCTTGAACACTTTGGGAGCACTGCTGGTTCAGAGGACAATTTAGCAGAAGAGGCCATAGAGGAAGAAGAAGAGGAGGGGGTGGAGAAGGCAGATGTGGCAGAATCACCACCAGCTTTTTGGAGACGTGGTGGCGGAACAAACTTCAGCACTAAACCCTGTCCGGCATCCTTCCCAGCTGCAAGGAGAGTTACCCAGTGCACCATGAAGGAAATGACCATTTGCCAGCACTAATGTGAACCTTGCTGCTGACTGCCCTGTCCAGCGAGGCCAAAACATTGCCCACCATGTGATGGTACAGAGCTGGAATGACCTTACTTGAAAATAAATTTCTTCTTGGAACCTGCCACTATGGTACAGCACATTCTGCAAATTCACATAAAGGAGCAGAGTCTAGAAGATGAAAAGGCAACAGTTGTTGTGCTAACAATTTGGCCAAGCTAGCATTTAGACACTGGGCATGTGGATGGCTGGACCAGTATTTATTTCTACGGTTCAGCAACTGGTGTAGCAAAATTTGCCTGGTAAAATCAACAGGTGGTGTACTGCTAGCAGATTGGGTGCCTGTGGCACCCATTGCTATACCATCATTCCTCTCAGTGGAGGTTTTTGAGAAGACTTGAGGTATAGTAGGGGTAGAGATTATAGATGAGAGCAAGGAGAAGTCTGCATTTTTTATGATGTGGGTCTTTCAGGTGCTGTTGCCAATGGACTGCATGACAGGTCATCATGTGTCTTGTCAAGCATGCGGTGCCCAAGCGACGGGTGTTCTGACCATGCTTGATCTGCTTCAGACAGATTGCAAACACCTGTGATGCAGAAGGGGGACAGCAATAAAACCCTAAATACTCTTAGTGCTGCTGCACCAAAAAAAAAAAGGAAACCACTGCTGATGCAGAAAGATGCAGAAGGGGGATAGCAATTATGACTAAATTGAATTGTATTAGTTTCTGCACTTAGGACAAGTGCATCTACCAGTGAGAGCAATTAAGACTGCTGCCTCCTCAGAAACCCCACTCTTTGTGGGGTATAAATACATATAACCAGATGAGGGATTTGGCGCTGTCTATAAGTTAAAGTGGTAAGTGGATGTGCATATCCAAATTAACGCAATGCCAAATGTTTTAAAAAGTGCTTAGTGTTCAATGGTGCGTAATAAATAAATATATGGTGCAAACATGAATAATATATAATCCAAGAGCCTTATATCCAAATTCCAACAATGCAGTGGTTGCTCCTTTAAATATAGGTATCAAATGTGTTATTGCGCTAATAGTGTCTAGTGCAGCAGCAACAGACTATGTGATAATAACACAGTAAGAAACCATAAATATATACAGTTGCGCTAAATCAATAAAATAATGATAATAATAAGCAAGTGATTCAATTAATCCAAAATACATAAGTGCATAACTCTAATGTGCATAATCCAAAGTGCATAAGTGCATAACTCTAATGTCTCAATATAAAAGAAATATGATTGAAATATTTGTGTAAAAGTCCAAAGAGTCTAATCAGGAAGTAATTCCGGGAGGATGAAGGTAAAGCTGAAAAAATCCACCATAAGAATCCAGATGAAGCAGCCAGACCACCACCAAGGACATGCACACCTTAGGTGTTTAGAGGAGATACCCTTACTAGAAACAATGGACTCACTATCGCTAGTGGGTCAATCAGGCCAGCAGATGTCACCCTCTGCAAGGTATAGTGCAGCAAACTTCTCCCTCTCAGACCTTCCATTATGTCCCACAGTCAAAAGCTTTGTTTTTCAGCCAACCATATCAACAGTATGTGGCGATTGAAACAGAAAAAACTCCATAGTGTAAATCCGTATGAGTCAAATATTTCCATTGTTGTCAGAGTGAAAAGTATACCGCAATTTAGAAAAGTTTTTTGGTGTTGTCTTTCTGTGCATGGTTAAAACATTCTAAGGTACAAAACCGTGGAAGTCTGGTTGTTGAAATCGATAATTATTAATGAGATTGGAGTATAAAATAAGTTGCATTTAGCATACTTAACCACTTCAGCCGCAGAAGGATTTACCCCCTTCATGACCAGGCCATTTTTTGTGATACGGCACTGTGTCACTTTAACTGACAATTGCGTTGTACCCAAACAAAGTTGACATCTTTTTTCCCACAAATAGAGATTTCTTTTGGTGGTATTTGATCACCTCTGCGGGTTTTATTTTGTGCGCTTAAAAACAGTAAAGTCATCGATCGATACTCTGTCAGTCATGGATTTTCATTACAGAAATTTAAATGATTTACAGTTTGTAGTTTGCAGATCTCTGTTCTAGGCACACTGGAACTTATTTACAGTCATTTTCGTGCCGAAAAGTTCGGGTCCCCATTGACTTCAATGGGGTTTGGGGTAAAGTTTGGGTCAAGTTCGGTACCGAATCCAGACTTTTTCCCATAGTTCGGCCAAACCCACCGAACCCGAACATCCAGGTGTTCGCTCAACTCTAACTCTTATACATGAATAGGATCTTGCAATATACAGCTTATTAACCCCTTGGATACAGGACTTTTGCACCTTGTTTTTATATATATTCATTTGTGTCTTTACTATATATTTATTTACTACGCACTAATGAGCACTAATCACCTTTATATGGTTTAGCATTTAGAGGAGTAACCACTGCATTGTTGGAATTTGGATATAAGGCTCTTGAATTATATATTATTCATGTTTTGCACCATATATTTATTTATTATGCACCATTGAACACTAAGCACTTTTTCCAACATGTGGCATTGTGTTAATTTGGATATGCACAGCCACTTACCACTTTAACTTATAGACAGCGCCAAATCCCTCATCTGGTTATACGGAATTATTACCAATTATTCTTAGTGCTACTGCTCCAAAAAAAAAAAGGAAACCACTGCTGACACAGAAAGGGGAACACTTGCAACGCAGAAGGGGACAACAATTATGCCCTGCATAGTCTTAGTGCTGCTGCGCCAAAAAAAAAGTAAACCAATGCTGATGCAGAAAGAGGTGCACCTACGATGCAGAAGGGGAGACAGCTGCTGCACCAAAAAAAAAAAAAGGAAACCACTGCTGATACAGAAGAAATAACACCTGTGACACAGAATGGAGAGTATGAATAATGCAACAGAACCTGATTCTGCAAAAAAAAAAACTACACTGATTGCACTAAAATGACTGAACACACCATCCACTGACTACCTTGCCTAATCTCCACTAACATGTTAAAAAAGGCTGCTATTTAACCACTTAAGGACCGTAAGGATTTCCCACTGTGGGACCAGAGCACTTTTTGCGATTCGGCACTGTGTCGCTTTAACTGACAATTGCATGGTCATGCGACGTTGTACCCAAATGAAATTAACGTCCTTTTTTTTCCACAAATAGAGCTTTGTTTTGGTGGTATTTTATCACCTCTACGTCACTTCTGATCACCGCTATAAACAAAAAAGAGCAACAATTTTGAAAAAAAAAACACAATATTTTTTACTTTTTGCTAAAATAGATATCCAAAAAAAAATAAAAAAAATAATTTATTCATCAGTTTTGGCTGATATATATTCTTCCTCATATTTGTGGTAAAAAAAATTGTGATCTGCATTTATTGATTGGTTTGTGCAAAAGTGGCCGCGTTTACAAACCATGAGAGTTGATTTGTGGTGTTTTTACAATTTTTTTTTTACTAGTAATGGCGGCGATCTGCAATGTTTTTCAGGACTGCGATATTGCAGTGGATATGTCGGACATTTTTGACACTGTTTTGGGACCAATGACATTTATACAGAAATGTAAATATCCACTGATTACTGTATAAATGTCATTGGCAGGGAAGGGGTTAACCTGCAGGGGGTAATATAAGGGTTAACTGTGTTCCCTAGGTGTGTTCTAACTGTGAGGGGGCTGGGCTGCCAGGGGCATAAGAGATCTAACTGATCCCAGTGACAGGGATCAGTAGATCTCTTACATGCCGTCTGACAGAGCGGGGAACCGGCATGTTTACATTGGCGGTTCCCCGTTTTTCTTGTGTGCCAGGCGATCACAGCTCACTGGCAGACATCGAGTCTGCCCGACCCATGGCCATTCTGCTGGAGAGTTTGGCGGGCACAAGAGCTTATAGACGGCGATTTGCATTATGCGACCACTCTGCAGCAGTAAATGTACGCGAGCTGGCCGGGAACTGGTTAAGCAGCCTTATATAGTGTGGGGTGAGGACTTGAATGGCCAATGGCACCCTGGGGCCCCTGAGCCATGATTGGACAAAGGCACCCTGACTTTGGCCAGTCATGGCTCTCACAGTACATTGTGCTGTGATTGGCCAAAGCATACAGGTCAGGTGCATGCTTTGGCCAATCAGCAACCAATGCACTGTGAGAGCACAGTGCATTGTGGGCTGCTTGGTGATGGGTGAACAGCACTATGAATGCCCCTATTGTTTGTGTGTTCAGCGAACACATGAACACCCAATGTTCAAATCAAACTTACATTCAAATCGAACATCAAGACCATCCCTATAAAAGAGTCTTGTTAGTTTCATGTACAGTATCTCATAAAAGTGAGTACACCCCTCACATTTTTGTAAATATTCTATTATATCTTTTCATGTGATAACTAGAGTTGAGCGAACCCGAACTGTAAAGTTGGGGTCCGTACCGAACTTTGGGGTGTCCATGACCCAGACCCGAACCCGGACATTTGAAAAAAGTTCAGGTTCGGGTTCTGGGTTCGGGTATTTGATCACGCATGTTGAATAGCTGCAGGGCAGCCAATCAGCAAGCGTTTCACTGGTACCTTAGAAGCCATCACAGCCATTCCTACTAATGGCATGGCTGTGATTGGCCAGTGCATCATGTGACCCAGCCTCTTTATAAGCTGGAGTCACTAAGTGCTGCATGTCACATGCTCTCTGGGTAGTGTCGGGAGAGGATGCTGCCGGCACTGTGAGGGACAGATTGCAGATATAATAACATCTCATCCTGCATTACAGAACAATCTGATTGTGGACTAGGTAGAGATTACTAATACTACTGCTTTTAGGGACAGATTGCAGATCCAATAACATCTCATCCTGCATTACAGAATGATCTGACTGGACTAGGTAGCGTCTACTGCTTAGAGGGACAGATTATTGTTCTAAAATCATCCCCTACTCCTATAGGGTCAGGTTCCTGCTGTTGCTGTAAGGGACAGATTATTGTTCTAAAATCATTTTACTTCCTTTTGTAGTCCTCTAGCACTTTCCAGGACTTATTTACAGTAATTTTTGTGCCGAAAAAGTTCGGGTCCCCATTGACTTCAATGGGGTTCGGGGTAAAGTTCGGGTCACGTTCGGTACCGAACCCGGACTTTTTCCCGAAGTTCGGCTGAACCCGCTGAACCCGAACATCCAGGTGTTCGCTCAACTCTAGTGATAGCACTAAAGAAATGACACTTTGCTACAATGTAAAGTAGTTGAGTGTACAGTTTGTATAACAGTGTACATTTGCTGTCCCCTCAAAATAACTCAACACACAGTCATTAATGTCTAAACCGCTGGCAAAATAAGTGAGTACACTCATAAGTGAAAATGTCCAAATTGGGCCCAATTAGCCATTTTCCCTCCCAGTGTCATGTGACTCATTAGTGTTACAAGGTCTCCGTTGTGAAAGGGGAGCAGGTGTGTTAAATGTGGTGTTATCGCTCTCACTCTCTCATAGTGGTCACTGGAAGTTCAACATGGCACCTCATGGCAAAGAACTCTCTGAATATCTGAAAAAAAGAATTGTTGCTCTACATAAAGATGGCCTAGGCTATAAGAAGATTGCCAAGACCCTGAAACTGAGCTGCAGTATGATGGCCAACACCATACAGCGTTTGAACAGGACAGGTTCCACTCAAAACAGGCCTTGCCTGGTCAATCAAAAAAGTTGAGTGCACGTGCTCAGCATAATATCCAGAAGTTGTCTTTGGTAAATAAACATATTAGTGCTGCCAGCATTGCTACAGAGGTTGAAGGTGTGGGGGGTCAGCCTGTCAGTGTTCAGACATTGAACACTGATGCTGTCGTCCCAGAAGGAAGCCTCTTCCAAAGATGATGCACAAGAAAGCCAACAGACAGTTTGCTGAAGACAAATAGACTAAGGACATGGATTACTGGAACCATGTTCTGTGGTCTGATGAGACCAATATAAACTTATTTGGTTCAGATGGTGTCAAGCGTGTGTGGCGGCAACCAGATGAGGAGTACAAATACAAGTGTTTCTTGCCTACAGTCAAGCATGGGGGTGGGAGTGTCATGGTCTGGGGCTGCATGAGTTCTGCCTGCACTGGGGAGCTGCAGTTCATTTAGGGAACCATGAATGCCAACATGTACTATGACATACTGAAGCAGAGCAGATGATGGACTGGCCAAGCATGTCTCCAGACCTAAATCCTATTGATCATCTGTGGGGCATCCTCAAATGGAAGGTGGAGGAGTGCAAGGTCTCTAACATTCACTAGCTCTGTGATGTCATCATGGAGAAGTGGAAGAGGACTCTGGTTGCAACTTGTGAAATTCTGGTGAACTCCATACCCAAGAGGGCTAAGGCAGTGCTGGAGAATAATGGTGGCCACACAAAATATTGACACTTTGGGCTCAATTTGGACATTTTCACTTAGGGCTGTACTCACTTTTGTTGCCAGTGGTTTAGACATTAATGGCTGTGTGTTGAGTTATTTTGATGGGACATCAAATTTACACTGTTATACAAACTGTACACTCACTACTTTACATTGTAGCAAAGTATCATTTCTTCAGTGTTGTCACATGAAAAGATATAATAAAGTATTTACAAAAATGTGAGGGGTGTACTCACTTTTGTGAGATATTGTATATATAGTTGATAGTTTCCTATTTATAGAATACCTAGGATTCTTCACTTTTTAACTTTTGCCTAAAGAGAGCTATGTTAAACTGAACTCTTGATCGTATTTGATTAATTGCTGTTGTTCTACTACAAATTAAAGGTGGTTATATATTTTATTTTAATTGGTATATTTTTATATAGAGATGCATGCCCTCTTACGCTTAAGGCATGGAGAGGAAAGGTGTGACCCTACTCCTCTAGTGTTGTTTTACCAAAGATGAACATAATACTGATCTTTTTCCCCTGAGATTGATCTGCCAATGGTGTCTGGTAAAGTCTGTTCCAATGATTTCAGGGACTGGGTGACAAAGTTGCCAATATAAAAATTCAGACAATAAATGTTTGGGGTACAAATATTTGTTAGAATAAGGCCTGCATGAAAGCTTGGCTATGGTCTTTTCATTAATTTAATCATTAAAACCTGTTTCAAATTGAAATTAGGAAGTGTTAAGAAAAAAACAAAAGGTTCCCAATTTTCAGAATAAGAGTTGATGGGTAGTAATGGGGAAAAACTGGCAAAGCTAGGATTTCCTCTCACTTTGGGAAGATTTCCTTCCTCAAGATGACCTTCCTTCCCAAACTATTATACTATTTTTGGGTGCTACCAGTGGTTGTCAATGTGCATATCCTTCAATCAATATAATGCCAGATCACACAGTTGATAGGAAGACCATCACTCGCAGTAAAAGCTCAGGGGAGCTTGGCCTACCACAACTGTTCAAATACTATTACACATTTTAATTAGACCGAATAGATACATTTTATGCCATGCCTTAGGCACCCCTGTGATTGGCCTCAAAGCTATAAAATGCAACCCTCCTGTTATCTCAGCAGGATTGGATATAGACATTCTGGTCCTCTAAAGAAAGGTGCACCCATGGGATATACCTAGCCTGTCCTTAACCACGTTTTTTTCCCCATCCTCCATCTCCCCCCTTTTTTTTCTTCCCCTGCCCCTAATGCTTTACTGACATTATGGTTGCTTTGTGCCTCTCCTTTTGTTATAAGCTTTATAAAAAAAGGAACCTACTATTTATAGTTCAAAGGGCATGCAGTGCATTATGGTTTTTAAAAAAAGTGTACCTGGTCGTAGCCCTCACCTCATGATACTGGTGGACCTTAATCTTTTTCATAGCACCCTACTAGCATTTGATGACATTAGTTGCCTCACAATAGGCAGGTAGACCAGCAGAATCCATGTAAGGTATAAGGGACATCAAAGAAGCTAGAAGAGATGTTACATTCTATTAGAAGACACAGAAGATGTAACTGTCTGAGTTCTGTTTGGAAGAATGTAGAAAATGTAAAAGTGATAGAAGAACATAAGAACTAAGTCTGTTGTGGTATAAGATATTGTTTACAAAAAAAGGGTAGTAGGATTTTAGACACAGTAATGATGTATACGTCCGTTCATCCGATCGGTGATGTGGAGTGATTGCACTCCATCGGAATGTGAATTTCTTTTATGGAGTTATTGGTTTAACAGGCTCTAGGAATTACTATTTATTGGACATTGGTATCTTTCTCGGTCTGTACCCTAGTTGAATGGTGTCCCCTAGGGATTGCTACAGGTATTACCTCAGCTAATAAGTACCCTATGATCTCATATACTTTTGAGGTGTATCCCCAAAACTTTTGCTGGTTTTTCTGAAGTCTGGATAGGAAGCAGCTTTTTTCTTTGTTATGTGCATGCTTCCCACTGTTTGTGAGACCTATGTTTCATTTCCATTACCCCTGAATGTGTTCTGAGGAAGCGAGTTTGGGAAATGTGCGTTGGCGCACAGGGGCTTATGGTTCTCACATAAATGCAACAAATATTATGAAATGATGCTGATATCACATGCATGCTTTAACTATTTCTGTCTTTTTGATATAATTTTTGTATAAATAAACTTTGTAGTTTTATATATCCAAGTCTGGAGTGCCTTAAAAGTCCGACCTAGTGGGACCATCTGTCCCTCATTTATTGCCTTATGATTTTAGAAGTAGGGATGAACCGACCTGGCAAAAATCCCAAACATCCTTAGTGAACACCCCAACTAACCTTAATAAAGTCTATGGAAGCCACATCTTGCTATGTAATAAGGAGCTGTTTTTAGGCCAGAACAGGTCCAAAATACCCTCAGAAGCCATTTAAAGCCTTTTGCACCCATAAAAACCACCAAATGATTTTAGACACAGCATTAGTTCTGATGTTTTTTGGATGCAAAACACACCATTAATGTAAGCTCTTTTGTACCAAACAAACATTGCTGTGGGAAGGACTGTGAATATTATACATTTTGTGACTGAAAGGGGGGGGGGGGGGTAAAAACCAATGCTGTCTACCAGCATTACCATAGAGTTGGTGGACATTGCTATTCTTTTGTCAAATACATTTTGTCTTTTTCTATATAGTGCAGTGAATAATGCTGAAATGGCAACATTTTACCAACATTTTCAGATTTTTTGTGTTTTTGAGTGCAAATTAGATATTGGTTCTGGTCGAATGTGGGTTACACCCAAACCCAGCCTGTTTGCGGTTCACTGAACTGTCAAACAAAGTGGCCCTAATTGATCAAATATGGTTATGACCTAATATGAGTAATGATGTCCCCCAGGATTCTTGACTGTTTCTTTAGATTCTAGCAGCCAGGGATCTGTCATGTAGTAATGATAGTGTGGTGGGGAACCATCTTTGGGTGACAGGTCCTCATGATTGAAGATAGATTTACATTGGGGGATATTGTTTACATTATTTTTTGTAATGTTATTAAATTATTTTTTACATTGTCTCTGTACTTATTTGCATTTTACTTTTTTGGGAAATGCATAATAATGGGTGAATATTTGGAGACCTACTTATTATAAAGAAGGTTTCCAGATTCTCATAATCCCCCCTCCCCCAGAGACCCCCACATCTTTTTGAGGGATAGAATGTCTGGAATAGAACAATGTCACTAAACATTGTAACAAGATGCCTTGTAAGGTAGGGGATAAGGTGGATTTTTTTTAAGGTAGCCCTTTAAGAAGCATGAAAAGAATGTCTACTCTCTGAATGTTATTATTTCTTTGCATTGATATATGTTCCCCGTTGAATGCCCTGTTCCCTGTGTAATTTTGTTTTAACAATAGCTTGCATAATAGCCTTGAAAATGCAATACATATATAGCTAGTTTCACCTCCTATAGACTACAGCTGGGTTCAGTTCTAAGTGAGGGATTCCCAGGCTTCCTTCTGGATTCACTGGACCTAATGCAAATGAAACCTAGGCCAGTTCGCTAATCCCTAGGTAGCATTATTTAGTAGACACTTTGCACACAATTTTTTGTCTTGTAATCTTTAAATTCCCTGGACAGCGATTCATCCCTGTTTTCTGTTCTTGAGCATGGAAAAGTAAAGGCATTTTAGGATAATTTCATTGACTTATTGTTAAAAAAATGGATTCTGGTTCCATTGTGTGGATGACTAGAAATGGGACATTAAAGGATGGCATTCAGACTCTTAAAATGGTTTCAAAAACAAAATTGCTGTATGAAGTTAAAGCAGACACTGCAGACATCTCTGATTCTGTGTCTGGCACATTTATGATACATTTCACACTGAGTTTAGCCATAGAGCCTATTCATATGGCTGATGGCTGTTATATGGAAAACTTTTCAAGAGATGTATATTTCCAAATGTATCTTAGTTTGGAAATGTATCTTAGTTTGGATTCAACCTCACCCATATACAATCCTATATAGTTAAAATCTATGTACCTTTTTTTAACCACTTCCTTACCGACATATTGTAATAATATGCCGGCAAGGTGCACTCCCCATGCTGGGTGGACTTCACATAGCATTGCAGCAATCGGGGATCGGGTGTGTCTCTCGGGACTCTGCCAATCCCAGAACGGGGTAAAGAGTCAATAAAATTGTCTCTTTCCCACGTGACTGGCTGTGTCCTATCATGGCTGGTCACTTCCAATATTTACAGGCATGTTCACGCTGCTCGTGTGCGCCCCCGGGGGCGCGATGTGCGGCGATCGGGATTGAGGCTTGTCCCTTGGAAAAATCCCAGCCCCAATCTGGGTAAAGAGTGAATGAAAATGGCTCTTTACCACATGATCGGCTGTGTCCAATCACAGCCGGTCACATGATGTAAACAAACCGCAGTAACGAGCTGTTATCAGATTCTCCTCCTCACACACCGATCGTGTGTGAGAAGGAGATTGCGGTAACAGCTCATTACCATTCACAGTACACACCAAGCACACTGATCCACCCCAGTAATAAAAAGTACCTGTCACCACCCCATCAAAGTACCTGTCACCTGCCCATCAAAATACCTGTCACGGCACATGAAAGTACCTGTCACCACCCCATCAAAGTACCTGTCACCTGAACATCAAAGTACCTGTCACAGCTCATCAAAGTAACTGAGTACCTGTCACCTGCCAGAGTACCCAAGTACCTGTCACCAGCCGATCAGAGTACCTGAGTACCTGTCACCTGCCCATCAAAGTACCCGCATACCTGTCACCTGCCCCATCAGAGTACCTGAGTACCTGTCACCAACCCATCAGAGTACCTGAGTACCTGTCACCTGCCCATCAAAGTACCAAAGTACCTGTCACCAATCCATCAGAGTACCCGAGTACCTGTCAGCAGCCCATCAGAATACCCGAGTACCTGTCACCTGCCCATCAAAGTACCCGCATACCTGTCACCTGCCCCATCAGAGTACCTGAGTACCTGTCACCAACCCATCAGAGCACCTGAGTACCTTTCACCAGCCCATCAGAGTACCAGAGTAACTGTCACAAGCACAGAGTACCCGAGTACCTGTCACCTGCCAACAAAGTACCCAAGTACCTGTCACCATCTCATCAGAGTACCCGAGTACCTGTCAGCAGCCCATCAGAATACCCAAGTACCTGTCACCAGCATATCAGAGTACCCCAGTATCTGTCACCAGCCAATCAGAGCACCTGAGTACCTTTCACCAGCCCATCAGAGTACCAGAGTAACTGTCACAAGAACAGAGTACCCGAGTACCTGTCACCTGCCAACAAAGTACCCAAGTACCTGTCACCATCTCATCAGAGTACCCGAGTACCTGTCATCAGCCAATCAGAATAACCGAGCACCTGTCACATCCAATCAGAGTACCTGAGTACCTGTCACCATCTCATCAGAGTACCCAAGTACCTGTCACCAGCCCATCAGAGTACCCGAGTACCTGTCACCAGCCCATCAGAGTACCCGAGTACCTGTCACCAGCCCATCAGAGTACCCGAGTATCTGTCATCAACCCATCAGAGTACCCGAGTACCTGTCACCAGCCCATCAGAGTACCCGAGTACCTGTCACCAGCACATCATAGTACCCCAGTACCTGTCACCAGCCCATCAGAGTAACCGAGTAACTGTCACTAGTAGAGTTGAGCGAACCCGGACTGTAAATTTCGGGTCCGTACCAGACTGTGGGGTGTCTGTGCCCCGAACCCAAACCCGGACATTTGCAAAAAAGTCCAGATTAGGGTTCGGTATTCGGGTATTTTGCGCACCTTTTCTATAGCTACAGGGCTGCCAATCAACAAGCGTTTTACTCGTTTGCCCATAGAAGCCATCACAGCCATGCCTACTAATGGCATGGCTGTGATTGGCCAGTGCATCATGTGACCCAGACTATTTTTGGCGCCTTTTCTATAGCTTGCAGGGCAGCCACTCAACAGCCGTTTCACTTGTTTGCCCTTAGAAGCCATCACAGCCATGCCTACTAATGGCATGGCTGTGATAGGCTAGTGCATCATGTGACCCAGGCTCTATATGAGCTGGAGTCACGTATGCCGCGTGTCACATCGTCTCAGGCTAATGTAGGGAGAGCATGCTGCCGGCGCTGTGAGGGACAGATTGCTGATCTAATATGATCTCATCCTGTATTACAGACAGAATCCTGGGGGTGCTGTGAGGGGAAAGCTTAGCATTCTAAAATGATCTGATACTGGACTAGGTAGAGTTTACTACTGCTGTAAGGTATAGATTACCAATCTAATATCAGCTCATCCTGCATTACAGACAGGTTCCTGGTGGTGCTGTGAGGGGAAAGCTTAGCGTTCTAAAACAATCTGATACTGGACTAGATTAGATTATTGTTCTAAAATCATCTCCTAGTTCTAAAGGGAGAGGTTCCTGCTGGTGCTGTGAGGGACAGATTTTTGTTCTAAAATCATCTCCTACTGCTATAGGGAGAGGTTCCTGCTGGTGCTGTAAGGGACAGATTATTGTTCTAAAATCAGCTCCTAGTTCTATAGGGAGAGGCTCCTGCTGGTGCTGTGAGGTACAGATTATTGTTCTAAAATCATCTCCTACTGCTATAGGGAGAGGTTCCTGCTGGTGCCGTAAGGGACAGATTATTGTTCTAAAATCATCTCCTAGTTCTATAGAGAGAAGTTCCTGCTGGTGCTGTAAGGGACAGATTATTGTTCTAAAATCATCTCCTACTGCTATAGGGAGAGATTCCTGCTGGTGCTGTGAGGGACAGATTATTGTTCTAAAATAATCTCCTAGTTCTATAGGTAGAGGGTCCTGCTGTTGCTGTGAGTGACAGATTATTGTTCTAAAATCATCTCCTACTGCTATAGGGAGAGGTTCCTGCTGGTGCTGTAAGGGACAGATTATTGTTCTAAAATAATCTTCTACTGCTATAGGGAGAGTTTCCTGCTGGTGCTGTAAGGGACAGATTATTGTTCTAAAATCATCTCCTAGTGCTATAGGGAGAGGTTCCTGCTGGTGCTGTAAGGGACAGAGTCGTGGTCGTCCTTGGAGAGGGATATCGTGATCCTCTACTAAAATCTTGTTATTAGACAGGGAATGTCGTGGTCGTCCT
>BLSH010228060.1:299306-313572 GCA_018402905.1 Glandirana rugosa | reverse complement strand
AACTGTATCAAATGCTTTTGCAAAATCCAGGTACACCACGTCTACAGGCCTTCCTTTATCTAGGTGGCAGCTGACCTCCTCATAGAAGGTTAATAGATTGGTTTGGCAAGAACGATTCTTCATGAACCCATGTTGATTACCGCTAATGATACCATTCTCATTACAATAATCATGTATATAATCCCTTATTATTCCCTCCAAGAGCTTGCATATTATTGATGTTAAGCTAACTGGTCTGTAATTCCCAGGGGTATATCTTGGTCCTTTTTTATATATTGGTACCACATTGGCTTTCCTCCAGTCAGCTGGTATCATACCAGTCAGAAAACTGCTCTTAAAGATTAGGTACAAGGGTCTGGCAATAACTTGGCTAAGTTCCTTAAGGACCCTTGGGTGTAAGCCATCTGGGCCCAGTGACTTATTGGTGTTCAGTTTTTCAAGCCTATTCCTGATTTCACCCTCGGTCAGCCACAAGGGTGCTTCCTGTGATGTGTCATGAGGACCAGCATTGTTGTTCTGAATAATTGATCCCCCCGTTTCCTTTGTGAATACTGAGGAGAAAAATGAGTTTAACACCTTTTCCATTTCTCCATCCTCTCTAACCAAAATACCTTAATCATTCTTTATTGGGCCAATATGATCTGACCCCCCTCTCTTACTATTTATATACTTTAAGGATTTTTTGGGATTCTTTTTACTTTCCTCATTATGTGTCTTTCATGTTCAATCTTAGCTGCTCTGATTGCCCCTTTGCATTCCTTATTGCGTGTTTTGTAGTACTGAAAATCTGACTGAGATCCCTCCTCCTTGTGTTTTTTGAAGGCCTTCTTTTTTGCTTTTATGTGTGCCTTTATGTTGGCATTAAGCCATCCTGGTTTTTGATTAGCTCTTTTAATTTTATTTCCTGTTGGGATACACTGGCTAATACCTTTGTTTAGTGTGTTCTTGAAACACTCCCATTTTTCCTCCGCATTCATTGTTCCTAGAATTTTATCCCAGTTAACATCTTCCAGCAAGGAGCGTAGTTTCTGGAAGTTGGCTCTTTTAAAATTCAGTGTCTTTGTATTCCCCTTGCGTTTCCTATTTGTGTAATTTATGCTAAAACTAATTGTCCTGTGATCGCTATTTCCTAGATTGCCCCTTACTTCCACGTCTGTGATTAGGTCTGTGTTGTTGGTAATCAAAAGGTCCAATAATGTTTTTTCTCTTGTTGGTATATTTACCATCTGACCCATGAAATTATTCTGCAGGACATTTAAGAAATGGCGAGATTTAGCTGCACGTGCAGTACCTTCCTCCCAGTCAATGTCTGGATAATTAAAATCCCCCATTATAATAACACTTCCCATCCTTGCCACTATTCCAAATTGTGATAGGAGGTCCGCCTCCCCCTCCTCCCTCTGATTAGGGGGTCTATAGTATAATAGTATTGAGAACTATGTTATTACTGAAAGTGTAAGAAAGATAAATCTGATTTTCTAAATGTATGCATGCACAAACCTTGGCTCTGAGACTGTGTTCAGCTGTTTAAAAAAATGTCTGTAGGTCAATAGTAATTACAGATAAATCACTTTTATATAACGTATAAGAATAAAGAATAAATTCTGGTGACAGGGTCTCTTTGAGGAAAAAGAAATAAAAATCAAGGCGAGGGCTACACAGGCAAGTTTTAGTAGCTCAATCATGCTATTAAAATCTCACGGCCAGTGGATTGGAGCAATTAAGCACTATTGGCACTATACTCCATATATCGTAGCAAAATTTTCCAACTCCAACTTAAATATCTTCTGGAGGGGTTGCAGACAGGTAGGGACTCTTAGGCCCGTACACACGATCCAACGGTTGTACAACAACGGTCTTACAACAGCTTGTTGTACGATAATCCGACTGTTAGTACGCGCTATTACAGCAGCCGACGTTCAACAGTCGTATAACAGAAGTTGGCTGAGCAGACTAGAAAACTTTTGTTGTGCAACAAGCTGTTATACGACTGTTCACTCGTGTGTGTACAGAAGTTGGGCCAACAAAAGTTGGAAGTGCAAACACGCATGCTCGGAATCCAGGAAGTGTTTGGTCGTGTAACCTGTGTTCGTAATTCACAAATCACATTCACCTGAACTTCCTCTTTATACACTCGTAACACGTCACTATGTTCGGCTTTGTTGTACAACTACTTGACTCATGTCAGTACGCAAGACACAACCGCCAACAGACGATTTTGGACAAAAGTTGAACGTGCGGTTGTACAACCGTTGCACCGTGTGTTCAAGGCATTACTCATATGGTGTGGTCTTGCTTACACCTTTGCAGCTTCTGGGCAGAGATTTTCAAACTAATCTGAAAAGTGACTGAAATATTCACTAAACTAAGTAATAAACAAGCCATACTAAGTATTAATATGTAAGTGTTCCATATCTCAATAAGGTCAATAGCCATGAAGATATTATTAGCCGCTCGCTCGGTGATAATGACCAAATGGAGAGCTAACAAAATACCCAGCATTAAAGAAATTATTAGACAGGTCAGGGTTATAGCTGAATACGAAAAAATTTTAGCATATCAAGATGGAAATGTAACCAGATATGAGCTCAATTGGTCCTTATGGAAAACTTGAACAGTTACGCCCGAATGGAATGTTATACACTTTTTGGCATATACTGTTTGTTCTACTGTTTGTTCTGATGTAAAGTACAATTCATATACTTCATGTTCTTATTCAATCTTTACTGACAGAAGTTAAACCTCTTTAATGTCACAATTTCTTTATATATGACGTTATTCAAGATGTAAAATGTTTATAATTTTTCTTGCTTAAAACCAAATAAAAATCATTGAAATTAAAATCTCATTGAACTGACCTTTTGTTTGTATCGCATTACTTTTAATATGAGCTGTTACATAACAGATTTTTCTCTAGCGACAAGTGAATAACTCATCTACCATAGTTTCCCCATGCCTTGTTGTGTAACAGAATTTTTTAGTGATACATCTTCTCCTTTTCAGACTTGAATAGTAGCAGGACATGTATCACTCAACAATCTCTCGTTTAGGAGATTCTTGGACAATTTTTTACCATTCAAGTTTACCCTATGAAATGTATTTCCTCAAAAACCTTGGTGTACAGGTTCTTTGGAGATATTCTATGACATATGCACCTTTCATATGTCAAACAAAGATTGCAGTGCTTGTCACTTTCATTTTTTCATTATCATTTTTCATGGCCTAAACCACCAGGACAGAAATAAAAAACAGAAATAAAAAAAAAGATTCTAACAAAATGCATGGTAATGCATGTGTTTGGATTGGAGGAGACATATAGATCAGTGTAATTAGGTAGCAACCTAACACACACATTCCTTACCCATTCTTGACCAGAGGTCATTGATGCCTAGATAGGGGGCTCGAGTCACTGGGCAAAGCAGGGGGAAGTATGCCCTAGGGATGCTGGATGGCTATGAAGGAACTATGGTGTGAAGGGTCAAAACAATGAGGCACATTAATGATAAAAAAAGTCCATCAAAGGGTTCCTTGTTGCACAATGGCTAGTCCTCGCTGTGAAACTCAGCTAATGGCCTCCTATGGACTCTGTGTCACCTCTTACGTATAGATGTCAGACACTGTGTTGGACACCTGTGTTGTTAGACATAGTTTGCTGGTCATGTGATCAATGATCACTGAGGATGATGGAAAAGTCAATAAATTGGCCAAATTTGTATGTAGATAATGTTACTCCTGCAAATGGACACTGTGTGTAGATCGTGTCAATATATGAACAGTCCTGGGTAAGTCTATGGAGTATTTCCAACACCATTTATAGGGGACATTACCATCCAGGGCATAATCCCTGTTATGGCGTCCTCTTAGGAGGTGTGGAACCCGATCTCCAAGTTACTGCTCGCTGTACTTCCTTTCTCCAGTGCCAGCACAACAGGATAATCCGCTGATGTTTGTGGTGTCACAGACCAAAAATGTAGAAAAAAAAAAGTTTTTCTTATTTGCTAAATTTTATAACAGAAACTAACAGAAAGTAATTTTTATTCTTTACTGATGGAAAACTGAAGAGCTGCGCTGCAGCCATTAGTTTGCTATAACGTGGTACGGAACAGGTTTATTAAGCCACAAAGACAGTCTTCTCTGGATGATCAATGCACACTGCAGACAGGAATCACAATACATACATTTGGGAAGAGTGTATGCTTATACTCTTAGATTAGTTAGGAGTTTATGTTTGTCATCATCTACATGCTCATTTGAACCCCAAAACTTTTTCTTCAAACTTTCTCAACTTTGCCTTGCGGCACACCAGAAAGAGCTAAAAAGTTTTGCGGCACACCTTAAAAGATTTAATGATTTTTGATGTAATATAAACAAAAGCAGCAGTCTTGTGTGATCCCCAATATTATATATCTCTGATATTTTCCTGCTAATATAATATTGGGAAATAGGGATCACACAAGACTGCTGCTTATATTTACTGCTGATATTATCGCACACTGGTCTGTCCGTCCCCATCTCTTCTCTTGTCTTACCTTCTCAGCTCCACACCGAGTGGAACAGCAAGGGACTGCGGGCTCTTTTGCTCTGTTGTAGATGGGACTAGAGGAGGGAATGACGTCACGTTGAGGCACGCCGTGCTTAGTACCTCATTGGTTGATAGCGTCTGGCACGACACCTGTCCTGACACACTGCTGGCAGCCAGGCCACAGCCTAATCGTATTCGCGATCTGGATTGGCAGGGTTTGGTGGCAGTAAATATGAACCAATCCAATTTGCGCACAGGGCAGGCAGCACAGATGAGCATGTCCTTGTGAGGCCTGCACACTTCCACAGTGAGTGATAATCAGCACTATGCTGGCAGAGCTGCGGAGTCTCGTGGTGTGCTGCCGGCTGCGGCCACCGCTGGGCCCACCGAACAATATGAACGATCCATCCATCTGGGCCGGCCCGCACCCTCCCTAGGCAGCAGTGCAGGAGCATCGGCCCTGCCCACGGCACACCTGCAATTGTGGCGTGGAGCACAGTTTGAGAAACACTGCCAATTTCTCTTTGCTGTTTTGTTTTTAGTGAATAAGATGAAGTAAGTTACTGACCAGAAACAAGTTTAAAATTGATTACATCAAGTTTCTCTGCCTTTTCAAGTTTGTGACTCGCTCAGCATGACAGAATGACAACTTGCATTTCCATAATTTGTTCAGAAGTCGTAAATGGTGGTGTGCATGTTTCTTTTTAATGATACATTTCAATTATATTTAAAATACATGAAAGTTTTGTAAACAGATACAATGTTCCCTTCTGAATGGGCAAAACCATCTTCATATTTTTGAAAAAGCATATTAAGTAAAGTCTATTACGATATAAGCAGCTCACAGAATAATTATGTGTAAAAGTCATGGTGTTAGGAAGGGTTCACAGTTTGGCTTTTTCATACTAGAAACAGCAGGGAAAGAAAAATAACTTCAGCCCCATAAGCCATTTAAAAGATTTGCTTCATATGTGAACCGTTTACCCACAAGAATTAATAGTGGCAATCCCTCTAGGCAGTGACTACACCACTCCTATGTTAGTAGTTTATGAAGAGGAGAGCTATTTCACTGCGGTAACTGTTGTAGTTCTGTCCAACAAAGATTTAATGCAATTAATTTTACTAGGAAATTTTATTGGTTGCATATTTATTGAGAAGTATATTTTTCTAAAATTGGTTCCATTGCACCAATTTAATCCTATACTCTGTTTTCTTGGATGCACGGTGCTTCTTTTTATTTGAATTCCAGCATTTGGATTTACATAGAATTTTGAAAGGAATGATTCTGTAATCTGTTCAAGCAGTTTCCGATAAAAATAACATCCATCTCGGGTTTTATAAACTGTAATAAAACCAGCTTTATTTTCCTTAGGCTAATCCTTTTAATATTTGTGTATGGGATTTAACAGTTGGGTTGTGAATTTGATTTGAATGTTTTCTGTACTTGCCATTGTGTTGTGTTTACCCAATAGTTTAGCCTCCAGAAAATGATAAGCCACAGAAACAAGTAACAATGCAACAAAATAAAATAAACCATCATGAAAATGATCTGATTTTAAAGTGGTGTTTTCATGGCTGCAGGTACTGCTAGCTAAATGCAATATAGCTATTGAAGTTCTAGCCACGTTGTAGATGATTTCTGTGATCATACATTAGACAGTGGCGTAAAATAAGACTTACATGAATATATTTCAAGTTTTTATGTTGGTATGCTATGTATTTGGACTTAATGACATACTAAAAATTCAGCATTGGGGTTGATTTACTAAAACTGGAGAGAGCAAAATCTGGCGCAGCTCTGCATAGAAACCAATCAATTTCCAGGACTTATTGACAAAGCTTAATTGAACAAGCTGAAATTATACGGTGATTGGTTTCTATGCAGAGTTGCACTAGATTTTGCACTCTTCAGTTTTATTAAATCAACCCCAGTGTGCAAGCAATCAGAAACTATCTTTCTAAAGGTAAAAGTAGGCAGACATAGGGATTTCTTGTTTTTGTGTATAACCTTCCATAATGACTTATCACACACAAAGAAAACAAATCCATATTCACTGGTCAGTCTATGGCAAAGTCAGTGTAAATATAGTGAATAAAGAGCTTTAGCCTAAGCGGGATTAGAACCAAAATGTTTTATTATTGTCTATGCCTCCAGTGGATACATCTCCCATAACATACTGTCCTGAGGACATCTTGCAACACCCTGAAGCTTGTACACACGGTGCGACTGTCGTACAAAAACGGTCTCACGACAGCTTGTTGTACGATCATCTGACCGTTAGTACGTGCGATTAGAATAGGCGACGTGCGATGGTTGTACAACAGAAGTTGGATGAGTAGACTAGAAAACTTTTGTTGTACAAAAAGTGGTCGTACGACTGTTGTACCGTGTGTACAGAGAAGTTGGTCCTACAAGTTGTACGGCAAAACACGCATGCTCAGAAGTCAGGAACGCTCGGAAGTGTCCGTTCGTGTAAACCTACTTTCCTAATTCACAAGTCACATGCACCTGAACTTCCTCTTTATACGCTTGAAACATGTCACCACGTTAGGTTTGGTCGTACGATCGCTTAGTGCACGTCTGTATGTAAGGCACAACAGCCAAAATACGATTTTGGACACCCGGTCATACGACCGTCGCACCGTGTGTACAAGGCTTAAGGCTGGCCATACACTATACAATTTTCCTGTTGAACTTTCCTTTAGATTTACCAAAACTATATAATATGAGGTCAAACCTAAACCCTTTCATTTTGAATGCAATCAGGCAGGTCCTTCCACTACATAGTTGAAGGTAAATCTAAAGAAAATCTAATAAGAAAATTGTATAGTATATGGCCAGCCTAACACACTGAAGGGTTGGTTTACTAAAGCTGGAGACGGCAAAATCTGATGCAGCTGTTCAAAGAAACCAATCAGCTTCCAGGTTTTTCTGTCAAAGCTTAATTGAACAAGCTGACGTTAGAAACTGATTGGCTAACATGCACAGCTGCAACAGATTTTGCACTCTCCAGTTTTTGTATATCAACCCCACTGTGGCAGCTAGCTAGCACAGGAGTTTCTGAAATGTGGAAGCAACCAGTAAGAAAAAATGGTAATAGAAATATCAACCGGAGCTAGGATTAGCCTCCAGGTGTACCCGCGCTATGGAAATGATCTGTAGTGAGCTGCCGGTGTAACAGAATAACCTTAAGATAATACACAATCAAAAGAATCACGCTCAAAAGTAAACATGTATAAATATGGAAAGGTAATAGTCCATAAAGTGCTGCGTGCTGAATAAAGTGAATGTGAAAACAACACTGCCACAGGATCACTTGCTGATAATACAGTTCAAACAGTTCAAACAGGATTTCATAAACAAGGAAGAAAAATAAAGGTGGTCTTCAGTGGAGTCCCTCCGCTGGGCACTGATGACACCCCAGACTTACCAGAATGTAGTGACCCCCATTACAGAGGTCAATATCGCCTTAGTGGCAGCCATCCGACCAATGTGTGCCTTTGGGTTTTCAATATCTCTCCAGGTATTGTGTCCCCAATGGGAGTGTAGAATAAGGGTGCAAACCGGAAAAAAAGATGAAAATAGGGGCTTCAAACCTGAAGTAGTGTATAAAAATATAGTATTTTATATATATTATATTATATATAAAGTATATACATTTTATATACTCTGAGGGGCTTTCAGCTCTCCTCTTCCCGCTATACCTTCACCTATAAGCTCCCATGTATTCAACATTCACTCGCACGTTTATGATCTTTGGATTGGAATACACATTGACATATTTGGTATCCAGCCACTAGATGGAGCCCTTTTGGGTATTCTAAGGATATGTGGCATTCTAAGGATATTTACTCACAAGTTAAACTGTCCATATCTTTCATCATGCACCTAACATAATTCCTTCCCGTGATCACTTTAATTTCTTTTTCATGTCTCCACTAGAAACGGGATCATTTACATGCAATAAATTGGCACTGGGATTCTTATGGGATTCTTATTCTGAATGGAACCCTGGAGTCTGATCCGATTGGTTGACGTGCAGAGCAGTTTTGCATATAAGGAGGAAGTGACGCGTGTGACCCCATGACCCCTGATGACCTCAACGCGCTGTTGGTGAAACGCTGCATCGGGTGGCAGGGAGAGGCACGTGTCATTTCCGCTCTAAGGAACACAGATGGAGCGCAATCGGTGTCCCCTGCTTCCTCTCCCAGCTCACGGGTTGTTTTTTAGTTTTTGTTTGCACGTTTTAATTTGCCATTGACCTTATTGTAGCGATCTATGTATTTTAAATAAATTTTTACGACTACTTCACGATTGGAGCCCCTATTTTCTTCTTTCTTCCCGGTCTTCAGTTTGCACCCTTATTCTACACTCCCATTAGGGACATGATACCTGGAGGGATATTGAAGACCTAAAGGCACACATCGGTCAGATGGCTCCCACTAAGGCGATTTTGACCTCTGTAATGGGGGGTCACTACGTTCTGGTAAGTGTGGGTTGTCATCAGTGCCCGGTGGAGGGACTCCACTGAACACCACCTTTATTTTTCTTCCTTGTTTGGGAAATCCTGTTTGAACTGTTTGAACTGTATTATCAGCAAGTGATCCTGTGGCAGTGTTTTTTTCACATTCACTTTCTCCAGCCACAGCACTTTATGGACCTTTCCATATTTATACATGTTTACTTTGAGCAAGGTTCTTTTGATTGTGTACTAAATTAAATGGTGTTTTGTTGCTGAAGGGGGTGCAGGAAATTAAGAGCGCTCTCCCCAGCAGTAACACATTTAAAAAGGACTGATATTCGCATCATTCTCTGCTCTAAACAAAATTAAAAATACTTGCATTTTCTTTCAAAGGCTGTGATACGTTTTAAAACTCCAAGAGCACCATATTCATAATAATATAAGCACATTTCTGAGTCAGTCTAGAATATAAAATATTGTAAAATATCAAGGAATACTGACTTTAAAGTTGAACCACAGACGAAATGTTTTTATTAAAGTGGTTGTAAACCCTTTACAACCACTTTAACCTACAGGTAAGCCTATAATAAGACTTACCTGTAGGTATCGAGAATATCTCCTAAACTTGCACAGTTTAGGTGATATTCTCTGTATACATTTGCGCCGACGTCATCGACGCATGCGCAGTGAAGAAACGGACCGATGTGCCGTTTCTTCACTGGGATCGTGCCGCGATTGGAGGCTCCAGTGTGCAAGGGACTCCGGTAAGTCACAGAGCCAGAGTCCACGGCCCCCGGAAGGAAGAGGGCCGAAGATGGACTTTTTCTGCACAGGGGACAGTGCAGGCGTCGATTGCAGGTAAGTGTCACATAATGGGCTAGTATGAGATGCATACTAGCCCATTATGCTTTTACTTTGCAGAGAACTAAAGAGGAAGTAAAACCCATCAGGGTTTACTTCCTCTTTAATATGCTGTGTAATAAACAGGTAAACCATGAGGTGTATGTCACCTTGATCATTGCCCTTTGTTTATTGTTTACATTTTTATTGATGCCAGATAGTATACAGTGCCTTGAAAAAGTATTCATACCCCTTGACATCTTCCACATTTTGTCGTGTTACAACCAAAAACATAAATGTATTTTATTGGGATTTTATGTGTTAGACCAACACAAACTGGTACATAATTGTGAAGTGAAAGGAAAATTATAAATGTTTTTCAAATTTTCTTACAAATAAATATGTGGGGTGTGCATTTGTATTCACCCCCCCCCCGAGTCAATACTTTGTAGAACCACCTTTTGCTGCAATTACAGCTGCAAGTCTTGCTGGGTATGTCTCTACCAGCTTTGCACATCTAGAGAGTGACATTTTTTTTCTGCCCATTCTTCTTTGCAAAATAGCTCAAGCTCTGTCAAATTGGATGGAGAGCATCTGTGAACAGCAATTTTGAAGTCTTGCCACGATTCTCAATTTGATTTAGGTCTGGACTTTGGCTGGGCCATTCTAACACATGAATATGCTTTGATCTAAACCATTCTATTGTAGCTCTGGCTGTATGTTTAGGGGTTTTGTCCTGCTGGAAGGTGAACCTCCGCCCCAGTTTCAAGTCTTTTGCACTCTAACAGGTTTTCTTCTAAGATTGTCCTGTATTTGGCTCCATCCATCTTCCCATCAACTCTGACCAGCTTCCCTGTCCCTGCTGAAGAAAAGCATCCCCACAACATGATGCTGCCACCAGCATGTTTCAAGGTGGTGATAGCATGTTCAGGGAGATGTGCCATGTTAGTTTTCCGCTACACATAGCGTTTTTTATTTTTAGGCCAAAAAGTTTGATTTTTGTCTCTTCTGACCAGAGCACCTTCTTCCACATGTTTGCTGTGTCCCTGACAGGGCTTCTTGCAAATTGCAAATGGGACTTCTTATGGCTTTCTTTCAACAATGGCTTTCTTCTTACCATTCTTCCATAAAGAAAAAAATGTAATCAGTCACTGCCATATCAGTACCACATCCCTACAATGTCAAATAAGAAATAGTGTCTGTGTGGGGTAGGACCCTGCCCCCACAGAGAATAATAATGGGACTTTTAAGGTACTGAATTGCTCTCTCTGAATGATCAGACTGACATATATAATGTTTTAACAAAATGTAATATTGGTAATGAAAAAACAGCATAATAATATCACCAAATCAGAAAAAATTACATAAATACAAAGTATAATAACTGGACAATACAGTACAATTACCAAAATCAGTCCGTATGCTCCCAGTCGGCGGAATAATGATGAACTCCAGTGACTGGTAGGTGTGGGATACGTATCTGTTCTTCCCAACGCGTTTCGCCAAAAAGCGGCTTCCTCAGGGGAAAGCGAGCAGAAACCAATTACAGGTATCCGTATCCTAAGTGAGTATAACAGGGTTCAATAAATATAGAATACTAGTGTATTATTAATCTTTTACATAATGTCCCGTTTTCCGGACACATATATAAATCTTGTTTGAATCTGATCATACATATATTAATTTATTAATCTATGTGAAACATTTCATTCATATTGTACATAAGAATAAGAAAGGGGTACCTTGATACTTTCTGAGAAAGAAGGACACTCTGTATTTAGACCTCTGACCATATCATTACCAGTCTCATATTGCTATAGCGAGTCTGTGGATGCATAAATCGCCACTGTCATGTATACGATAAGCCCCAATCCTCAACAGAAGAGATAAGGTAGCTGTATAATATAGAATTATTTGTCACCAGTAGATCATATCACTATTAGTCCCATGCAGATCATAAATGGTCAGAAAGTGCGACTTACAAATTTGATGCGCCAAAATGAGGAAAGACAAAGTCCAACTGTCTGCACACACCACCTAGTAGTCATAATGATAGGAAGAAATATATATGTTGATCGTCTGGGGGTAACTCATAATGGGGATATTATAATATATTTTGAGCTTTTAAACACATACCCAGATTTCTTTAGGGATGGTATTAACACGGTCTTAAAACAGCATCATTGAGTTTAATAGATGTAGATCATATGAAACTGTCCTCCAGAACTGGACAACCTGGGAGACAGAATACAGACCTAGTAAGAAAGCCCCATGTTGTGAAGCACATGCCCCCCCGAGGATCACAACGATCATCCCCATATCCAGACACTAAGGTGGCATGGCGGTCCCTAAATGGGACCTCTAAACCTATTCAAAGTACCTTGTATGCAAAGAGCAGCGTCAGGCGTCCGCAGATTCGTCGGCGTCTTAGCTTAGAAACAAGGGGCATGATTTAAATAGAGAGCATTTGGCGCCAAAACAATTCACTTGTCTCGGCGCTCCGGAAGTGACGCTACGGTGCAACTGCAGTAGTCTCCCGGCTATTCCGGGGCCTGAATGATAGATCCGCTTCCGGAACTGTGACGTGCCCCACATATGTCACAGGACGCAAGCTTCCGCATGGCGGGGCATAATCAGACCCACCTCTCTCACATCAGTGTCCCTCCCAACTGTCAGCAACAACTATTGAGAGCCAACAATGTGAATATATATAGCAGATGGGCATTGTCTGTCCTTAGTGGCTGCATCGGGTGTTATTAGGTAACCAGTATCAGCCTTTGTTATTCCTCTAAGGAAGAAAGACCATATAAGATACTGGTCACCGAATGGCGGGACGGTGATGGCCCAGCAGGGGCCCCAACGGGAAGACTGGATGGACCTTCAGAATACCCTCCCATGGTGGTAAATTACATCCACATATGGGACCTGCTGCTGGATATGCCTCCCCGTCCCGCCATAGTTACCGGTATTGGATTAGGATTCATAAAAATGTTTTTTATTTTAAATAAATAAAGGCTCAAGAGAAAAAAAGAAAAAAAAAAAAAAAAAAAAAAGGGAAGGTGGGAGGGGAGGGGAGGGGAGGGAAAGAGCTCAAATTTTTAAAAAAACGAACCAGGTGTCAGACAACTTATCATCCCACGGATCACAAAAGGGGATCCGGGGGCGTTGTGAGCAGCTGGACGTCAAACTCAAAATGTATACCGGTAGCAAATAACAACCATGCATATATTATGCATCAAGTCGCACAATGTTGACCATGATCAACCCAGGACCATAGAGAAAGATCTACGTGAACATTATATAAAACAAATTGAGACATCCGGATATGAGACATAGATCAGAGGTCGCACAGAGAGTCCCCATGTTCCACCTCCATTTTCATATGGGTGATGTGTGTTTAGATATGTTGTGATGCACATAGCAGCTGTTCAGCATATCTATTTAGTTAGAGAAAAGGCTTGTAACTTATGTTTTCGTTAAGGCCAGGTGCTTTGGTAGCCTCCAGTTGGAAAATCCATTTCGTTTCCAACTGGAGTAAACGTTTATCGATGTTTCCCCCCCGAGGAGGGGCCTGACGCTGCTCTTTGCATACAAGGTACTTTGAATAGGTTTAGAGGTCCCATTTAGGGACCGCCATGCCACCTTAGTGTCTGGATATGGGGATGATCGTTGTGATCCTCGGGGGGGCATGTGCTTCACAACATGGGGCTTTCTTAGTAGGTCTGTATTCTGTCTCCCAGGTTGTCCAGTTCTGGAGGACAGTTTCATATGATCTACATCTATTAAACTCAATGATGCTGTTTTAAGACCGTGTTAATACCATCCCTAAAGAAATCTGGGTATGTGTTTAACCACTTGACAACTGGGCACTTAAACCCCCTTAACAACCAGACCAATTTTCAGCTTTCAGCGCTCTCACACTTTGAATGACAATTACTCAGTCATGCAACATTGTACCCATATGAAATTTGCGTCCTTTTTTTCACACAAATAGATCTTTCTTTTAGTGGTATTTAATCATCTCTGGGTTTTTTATTTTTTGCGCTATAATTAAAAAAAGACCGAAAATTTTGTAAAAAAATGAATTTTTCTTCGTTTCTGTTATAATTAATATCGCGTTTTTTATTTTTTGGGTCTCTACTAATTTATGGTGATTTTCTTTCTAGATAAACACACTTTTTTTCCTGCGTTTAAAGTATACCCATGTTACAACGTACTGACTCATTAACAGTAAGTTTCACACTCTCGCGACTTTCGACTTTTAACCAGACCAACAATTCCCCCAAATTCACGGGTCAACAGTTCACCAATTTGTGTATGGGTCTAAAGAAATCCCTACCATAATTGTGCCAGAATTTTGTCGTAGTAACTCAAATTATCTACATCTAGTATACTTTGACAGGAGGTCTTGACCTGTTGGACCCTCTGTCTTATGTCTGGA
>BLSH010228060.1:259278-271947 GCA_018402905.1 Glandirana rugosa | reverse complement strand
TTAAAGTGACACACACAGTTTCCAGATGTTTGCAGAACAGTGATATGGGTTCTCCCGGCTTATTTATACTTTTTTGACACAGTTTGAAGATGATTTTAGAACAGTTATATGGCTTCTACCGTTAATTAATACTTTTCAGACCCAGTTTGAAGATGGTCCACATCCACCTCCATTTTTGCTTTTTTTAGGTTTTTATTTTTAAAAAAATGCTTTTAGTTATTTCCCTGTCCCCATTTCTTTGTAGGGCACTTGTCCCACCCTTACCCCCATTTTCCTTCCTTTTGCAGACCTCTAGGACTTTCCTGGACTTTTTTACAGCAATTTTCAGAACTTTTGGTAAAATTACCAGAACCCCGGACCCGAACCCGGACTTTTATTGAAAAGTTCGGGTTCGGGTCCGGGTCTCGGACACCCCAAAGTTCGGTATGGACCCGAACTTTACAGTCCGGGTTCGCTCAACTCTACTTGTGAGCTCTCCCTCTCACTTCCTTCACACAAGTGCACTGAGTCTCTGATGCCTTTCAGACCTCCCTTCCCTGGGGCTTAACCCCATAGGTACCGAAGTCCTAGCAATCTGGTTTGAGACTCAGCAACATCCTTCTTAAAGGGATCATGGCTCCAATATTGGCGGAATGTACCTGCCTTCTAGGACACATTCCCGGTATCCTGTACAGTGGTTAAACATGAACTCTACATTATATCAAAGTGTGCTTGATGAGCAGGGAGGCCATCTATCCAGTAGATAAAGCTGAACAAGAAATGGATCTTTCAATTCAATAATTATCTGAAGCATACTAGTAAATCCACTAATGGTTGCCTCAAAAAAACAAAGAAATTCAGGGTTATGGACTGATCTAGCCAAAGTTCTGATTTGAATCTTATTTAAATGTTATGTGGGGATTGAATCAGGAAAAAAAACCCACAAATATCTTACAACTGAATACATTTTGCATCAAGGAGTTGTCAAAAAATTTCACAAAGTCAAGATCAGACACTGGTAGGCAGTTGTGCAAAATGCCTACAAGAATTATTTTCTGCTACAGAGTGTAATACCAGCTCCTAAGGGTGCACTTACTTTTTTGCACATCACATCATTATATGTATTGGTATATTTACAGCTGTTAATGCTCCTAAGATGGAGGATGTGGCAAAATCCCTTATCCCGGTTACATATGCACAGCAGGAGGTTGGTCAGGTATAGTTACATGCTCCAGAGTACACTATTAAATGCATAGCGGCGAAGCTAGAGGTGTGACAGAAAGCCAGAGAGAGGGACAACCATTGCATAGCAACCCAGCTGGATACTCAAAGGGAGGAGTCACTGCCCTTGTGCAAAACCTGATGCAACAGGACACCAACAAGGCTAAAACTATCAAGGAGTGGCCAGAGGCAGTGACCCAAAGAGAGGGGTGGATCTTCCTGGCAATGGTTGACTATTATAGATAGTTCAACCCTAATTTTGCCACCATTGCAACTCCTTGACACACCTAACCTATGACCGAAAGCCCACTTAGGCTAAGTGGAACCCTTAAGCAGAAGGTGCCTTTCATGAATTAAAAACTGCACTGTGTAAGGAGCCAGTGTTATTTGCTTCCAACCTCAAGAGAGAATTGCAGATAAAGGTGGTTGTGGGTTTCAGGGAAGCCTGGTGGTTGTAAAGGCAGAAAGTTTCTTTTTATTTAATGAATAGAATGCATTAAGATGAAAAACAAAACTTTGTGTGTAGCAGCCCCCCTCAGCCCGCCTAATAGTTACCTGAGCTCTCTCTTTATCCAGCAATGTGCACGAGTGCCTCAGCTGTCCGGGACTCTCCTTCCTGTTTGGCTGCAACACAGAAGCAGCCCCATTGGCTCCCGTTGCTGTCAATCAAAGTCAGTTAGCCAATTACGAGAGAGAGATGGGGCGGGGCCAAACCACTGCTCCATGTCTGAATGGACACAGGGAGCTGCGGCTCGGCTTGGGTGCCCCCTTAGCAAGCTGCTTGCTGTGGGGGGGGGGGGGCAGTGTTGCCAACCTCCTGCAGTGTTTTTTACTGGCAACCTGAAAAATAACAGAACTCCTATTAAAAACAAGGCAATTGATATTCAAATACAACCTAGAAACACTGATAAACCCCCATATCAAGTAATTTGCCTGGTTTACACTTAAAAAATCAGCACAGCATGACAAATTATCAGACCCTGATATTCATAGACAGTTGTAAAAATCACTGATTTTTACAAACTGTCAGTAAATTTACTGGCGGTTGGCAACCCTGGGGGGGGTGGCACATGACAGGAGGGAAGGACCAGGAGCCGCAAAGATGGACCCGATAAGAGGAAGATAGGGCTGCTATGCGCAAAACCTTCACACAGTGCAGGTAAATATAACATGTTTGTTATTTTTAAAGAAAAAAAAAATTAGACTTAGCTATCACTTTAACCACTTAAGGACCGGAAGGATTTCCAGCTTTAGGACCGGAGCCCTTTTTGCGATTCGGCACTGCGTCGCTTTAACTGACAATTGCGCGGTCGTGCGACGTTGTACCCAAACGAAATTTGCGTCCTTTTTTTCCCACAAATAGAGCTTTCTTTTGGTGGTATTTGATCCCCTCTGCGTCATTTCTGATCGCCGCTATAAACAAAAGAAGAGCGACAATTTTGCAAAAAAAACCAAATTTCTTACTTTTTGCTAAAATACAAATCCAAAAAAAATATATAAAAAAACCATTTTTTTTCACCGTTTTTGGCCGATTTATATTCTTCCTCATATTTGCGATAAAAAAAATCGCAATCGGCGTTTATTGATTGGTTTGCGCAAAAGTGGTCGCGTTTACGGATGATGAGAATTCATTTTTGGGGTTTTTATTTTTTTTTTATTTTTTACTAGTAATGGTGGCGATCTGCGATTTTTTGCGGAACTGCGATATTTCAGCGGACATGTCGGACCATTTTGACACTTTTTTGGGACCATTGGCATTTATACAGCGATCAGTGCTATAAAAATGCACTTATTACTGTGTAAATGCCATTGGCAGTGAAGGGGTTAACCTGCAGGGGGCGCGCTAAGGGTTAAGTATGTTCCCTGGGCGTGTTCTAACTGTAGGGGGGCTTGCCTAGCTGGGGAAGGGAAGTGGTCACAGCCTTCACGTACATGAAGGCTGTGATCACAGCCCTTCCCCCTCACACAGAGCGGAGGTCCGTGTTTACTTACACGGACCTCCGCTCCTTCACTCCGGGGGGGGCATCGCGGGTGGCCGGCTGCAATCGAAGCCGCCGCACCCGCTCCCTGGCCCCCCCCGGACACAGTGAGCGCTCTGGCAGCCGCCGTCGTATGACGGCGGTTTGCCTTCCAGAGCCACTTTGCCGCCGTCAGATGCCGATCGGCGGTCGGCAAGTGGTTAAGAGGTTGATTATACGATTGATTTGTAGGCCTGAATTCAGGCTGTGGAGGAGTTTGGGTGGGACTGCAACCTGGCCTCACAGGTCCATAAGTCCACCAGCCAGGATGCCTGGCTCGTTAAAAGTGTTGGAAACCTCTCACAGGAGGAGGGTGTGCTATGGGTCTCAAAACTCAATGAGGTTGATTTACTAAAGACAAATAGGCTGTTCACTTTTCAAGGAAAGTTGCACTTTGAAAGGGAATTTACCCTAGAGCTTATTGATTGAGGTGAAGTTCTGCTGACTTCTATCATCTAATCATGTAAGCAAAAATACTGTTTTATTATTATTATTATTATTCCAAGTGATTTGGTATTCTTTGCAAAGTAAAACTTCACCTCATTCACTAAGCTCTGTGGCAAATTCCCCTGCAAAGCACATTTTCCCTTGCAACTTGGACAGCCGATTTGCCAGTAAATCAACCCCAATTAAGTAAACAGCGTGTGTGCTTTGGCTGGTTTGCTGTGAGAAGCTGAGCAAAAGCCTATGGCATGTACTCTAACACTTGCTAAAGTAAATATGATGTTTTACTTTGCTTTATGCTGAAGTGAAGCTGTATTGTTTTTGTCTAGACACCTCAAATAAAGATGGAATAAGATATTAAAGCATTGTTTGGTGTCTTACTGACACAGAGCCAGCACTTGAGCATGCCCCCTGTCTATATACTGTATATACAGTACTGTGCAAAAGTTTTAGCAGGTGTAAAGAAATGCTGTAAAGTGAGAATTCTTTCACAAATATATATTTTAGTTGCTTATTTTTATCAATTCACAAAATGAAAAGTGAGTGAACAAAAGAAAAATCTAATTCAAATCAGTATTTGGTGTGACTACCCTTTGGTTTCAAACCAGCATCAGTTCTTACACTTGTACACCTGCACAAAATCAGGGATTTTGTAGGATTAGAGTCAGGTGTATGGTTAACCAATTATACAAAGTATGTGCTAATGATTATAATTTCATATGTAGGTTGACCATTGAAGCACAGTCATTAACTGAATCAAAAACTGCAATGCAGGTGGCTTCAAACTGAGACAGGAACAACCAAATTCTGCTACTAAGGTGAGGTTGTGGAAGACAGTTTCATGTCACAGGGCTTACACTATGGCAAGACTGATCACAACATCAAGACATAAGGTTTTGTTATATATAATAAATATTAATTATATGATAATACTGTATCAGATTTCTCCTAGGCAAACAGTTCAAAGCAGACATCAACATCGGAAGATGTCCAGGAGTTCCATCAGCACAGAACTGGCGGAAACCTGTGTGACCCAGGCATAACCCATCTACTGTCCGGAGAAGTCTGTCCAGAAGCCTTCATGAAAGAATTGCAGCCATACCTCCAATGTGGAAACAAGGCTAAGTGACTCAACTATAAATATAGGAATTTGTCAAAATATGTCAGCAGGTGCTCTGGACTGATGAGTCAAAATTTGGAATATTTGGCTGTAGCAGGAGGCAGTTTGTTCACAAAGGGCTGGAGAGCTGTATAATAATGCGTGTCCGCAGGCAAAAGTGAAGCATGGTGGAGGCTCCTTGCAATTAGAGCCCTAATCTCAACATCGAGTCTGTCTGGGATTACATGAAGAAACACAAGGATTTGAGGCAGCCTACGTCCACAGAAGATCTGTGGTTAGCTCTCAAAGATGTTTGGAACAACCTACCAGCCGAGTACCTTCAAAAACTGTGTGCAAGTGTACCTAAAAGAATGAATGCTGTTTTGAAGACAAAGGGTGCTCACACCAAATATTTATTTGAATTGGATTTCTCTTTTGTTCATTTACCTTTTTTTACTCCTTTTGTTAATTGATAACAATAAACTATTAACACTTTTATTTTTGAAAGTTTTCTTTCCATTTGTGCAAGCTACCCATTCTGTATGCACTGATGACCCCCATACTATCAGAGATGCAGGCTTTTGAACTGAGTGCTGATAACAAGCCGGAAGGCCCCTCTCCTCTTTAGTCTATAGGGTACGGTACCCATGGTTGCCCAAAAGAATGTCAAATTTTGATTCATCTGATCACAGAGCAGTTTTTCACTTTGCAGCAGACCATTTAACATGAGCTATGACCCAGGGAAGATGGTGTCATTTCTGGATCATGTTCAGATATGGCTTCTTATTTGCATGATAGAGCTTTACCATGCATTTTTGGAAGGCACGATAAACAGTATTCACTGACAGTGATTTTTGGAAGTATTCCATAAAGATGTCCATCACAGAATCATGCCTGTTTTAATGCAGTGCCATCTAAGGGCCAAAGGATAATGGGTATCCAATATTGTATTTGGCCTTGTGCACACAGAGATTTCTCCAGATTCTTGGAATTTTTATATGCGATTATGTACTGTAGATGATGATATATTTAAAGTCTTTGCAATTGCCCATCTTTACTTTTGATACACTCTGACTCATGTTACTGACTTGTTGACAAATAAGTCGAAAAATGTTCTCCCAGCTCTTCCTGGTTAGTACCACCAGCTTTATGTTGCCCTGTTTTGACTTTTTTGAGGCGTGTTGCTGCCATCAATTTCACAGTTGCCTTATTTTTTTCTTTAAAGTGCACATTTTCTCAGTTTGCAAATCATTGCATTCTGTTCTTATGTAGATTTTACACAGCGCCCCAACTCTTTTGCAATTGGGATTGTACATATTTTCTTTCTTTCTTGTTTAACATGGTCAGGACTCATAAACTATTTAAATATCTGATTGATATAATGCAATATATTTATCTAGCCAGTAGATGGAGCTTTAGTTTCCTTTTTACCTATTTTATTTTTTTAAAGCGGAGTTCCACCCTTTCCTTTTGTTTAATAAAAGTCAGCAGCTACAAAAAGTGTAGCTGCTGACTTTTAATAAACAGACACTCACCTGTCTCCCGGTCCAGCGATGGAGCCGCACAGAGCCTCGCTCCTCTCTCCCTCCGCGGCGTTGGCATTGCTACTCTGGGCACCCGGCCGCGGCTTCACTGCCGGGCGTACACTGCGCATGCGCGAGCGGCGCTGCGCTTTGTGATTGGCCCTGAAGTCTTCTAGGACCTGTCCTGTGTCCCAGAAGACTTCAGGAGGGAGGGGGAAGGAGACCTTCCACTTCTGATCGCCTAAGGTGACTGGAGCGGAAGTACCCGAAAAAATTGTGTACCCCCATCCCCCCTCCTCCCCAAAAGCTCAGTTTCAGCATCCGGAGCTGGGGAGGTGGACTTAAAGCGGAAGTTCCAACTTTTAGGTGAAACTCTGCTTTAAGTAATTCTTAAGTCTTATTTGAAATTGAAATGTACATAACTTAGAACAAAAAGATACACTATGTAACCATGTATAATCCCTGATTATTTAACAAAAAATGTACCTAACCCAATACAGTATATCACTAGCATTTATCAGACTCATCCTCTGCGATACTGGTATTGAATTGCATGAGCTTTCTCCTGGACATTACATGATCCAGGTTTTTGAGACTACATGTATTCTATGTAAATTTAAAAAAATCTACCTTATGATGGATGGGATTAGAATTAAAATAGAGCACTGTTGCCAGAGTGACTGTCAATTACTTTTTGGAGGAGGTAAAGCAAAGGGACTGCTTTCACTTTCTCTGGAGCCACTGCCAATTTACATGCAGGGCTTTTGTTGCTGTAGCCGGAGCTGCTATCATTTACTTTTATAGGGAGGTGGAGCAGAGGTGGAACTACTTTTTGCTCATTGCTCATGTTGGGATGCCTGTGTGTGTGGGTGCAGGCAGCCTTAGGATGTGAGGGTGTAGCGGTGGTGCTCAATTTTTTTGGGGGGCCGGCAAACAAACCTGGCCCCCTCACTCGCACTACCCCCCCCCAGCTTTCTATCAATTGAACAAGCAGGAAGGCGGCGAGCCATGGCCTTACCTTATCCTTAGCTGTCAATCTGGGAGGCCTCCTTCTGCTGTTGCTGCGGTAGAGGTTTGGGGAGGAGGACGATGATGAAGTGGTTGTGTTGGTGCACTGCTGGATCCGGGGTAGGGCTCCTGGAAGAGGCTGTTGCTGCCCCTCCACCTGCTGCTCCTCACTGCACATGGCCCGCAGCTTGCGGAAGGGAACAGCCGGGGCCGTTGCTTCTCCTCCCAGCTGAACAGAAAGAGGGTCCCGAGACCCTATTGGCTGCGAGTCCTAAGACTCCCTGGCCAATCGGGTCTCAGGACCTGCTACCTGATTGGCTAGGAGGAGAAAAAAGAAGACATTAGCGGATATTAATTTGATAATTTCACACAAGTGCCCTGCTATGCACCCCAAGCCCACTCTTGCTTAAGCCAATTAGAGCCTTAGGCTCTAATCATGTGCTTAAAAAAAAAACCCACATTGAAATCCATGTGTCCGGCACCCTGAATGTAGATTAGGTGCTGAGCGCATGGATTAGGGGGCAGTGTCCCTGCACCCTGCATGAGCGGCCACTACTGGTCTTAAGTGCAGGAGTGTGCAAGCAAAGGTGTCCCTGTCAGAGCTGGTGCAGGACTGGTGCAGGGAAGTAAGCACCTTTTAATGGGAAACAGGCAGAAGAGATTGAATAAAATCATAAAACGTCAATAAAGGCAGCTCTGTGATGTGTAAAATTAGGCATAAGGGTTATTATTAATGAGAAACACCATTTTAAAATAAGAAGGAGGGTTTTATATCACTTTTAGCCATGCTGAAAGAAGACAGTTGTTTGCAGAACCTGAATGAGCCACAATAGCAGTGGCTGATCCCATATCAAAGGCCTCTGTAAAGGGTTTGAAAATGCAACCAAAGTCTAAAAAAAATAGTATAGGTTAGATAAGGTACATTATCATTGGCCGCCCCTTGACTGTGCTAAGAAAATGCTGGTCTGGAAGAAGTGTCAGAAGAATCTGGCATCAAGGACTTTGCATCTATGGATCAGTGACAGTAAGAGTGGGTCTGTCAGTTTTAGAGAAGAGCAGATTAGGTGGTAAGTCTGCTATAACATGCTTGCACATTACAGGAAAACTCCCCCAAAAGCTGTCAAATTTAGTTCTGCTTTAATCAGGTAAAGTGACTGTTTGTCTAGTGTGCAGTCTGCGGCCATATTTTAAATAGTTAAGCTGGATGTTTTATATATGTAGCCATGTGCTCCCTTGAGAGTGGCTTGTAGTAGTGGCTCATCTGATAGCTGACCTCAATCGCACCATATGCACACATCCAGAGACACTGACCAGGCTAGTTCTTGTTTTTATTGTTTTATTTGAGGGAAATAAGTCGGATGGAGATAAGGGGTAACTGTGGGATGCCCAAAGAATTATGGTACAAGTTTCCTATATACCAGCCTGTATATGCACACTTCACTGTAGACTCTCCCTCTGCAGACTATTGCTCCTCTCAACTCTCCAACACTTCACTTGCTGACCGTTACTCTTACAGTTCTCTCACTACACATAACTCACAGCTTTCCACTCCTTTGCTTCTCTCCAGCTCAGAACTTAGCTTTACCAGGCTTCTCTATACCTTTCTCTTCACCTTGGTTAGCACATGGTGAGGCCTACCCTGTTGCAGCAGGACCTGAGGAACACTCATTACAGGCCAGGGATCACGGGCCCCTGAATGTGCAGTAAAGAACTTACCGGGCCTTTGACGGACTACAACTCCCAGCCCATCCTCTTGCAGGTCCCATCGACCTACTCTCTGGTAGTGACTCTCCTTTCCCCTGACTTGCTCCCAAGGCTCCCACAGACTGTCCACCATTCCTCTCCCAACCTGCTCCAGCACTTTCTCCTTCAGTCCCAGGGACCATCACTCACCGCACCAGTGGATACCTTGAAGTCTCTCACACCTCCTGCAGCACGTCCGCTGCTCTCCTGTTCCTATTGTGCCACTACAGGAATCATTCTCCTCCTTCCTGGCTGCATCCGAACCTCCCGGGCCCCAAGGTCACCCTCTCCAGACTGAGGCGACCTCCCGGGTAGGGGCATGCACCACAGAGCCGCTACTACATCTCCAAACTTCCACCCGGCACTACTCCCCCCCAGATTGGGCTGACTCTGAGTAAGCAGGCCTGCCCCCTGCCAAACCTGCTTGGGGATTGGCCATGGCTCCTTAGAACACTCCAGATGGCTCCACCCACCTCCCAGCTCTCTGACCAGAAAACCTTCTCCAGGTTTCTAGAAAGAAGTGGGAGGTTCTGGTGACCTCATCTGTTAAGTCCACACAATCCTCCCTGAGCTTCTCCTCCCAGCCCAGACCAAAACAATCAGGCCTGCACATTACAGTCAGGCCTGATTAAATTTATCTCTCCTAGCCAAAAACCTGCTAGAAAACGCACCTATTCTAAGGGGGCGCTACATATAGAGTTGAGCGAACCTGGACTATAAAGTTCGGGTCCGTATCGGACTTTAGGGTGTCCGTGCCCCGAACCCGATCCCGGACATTTCAAAAAAAGTCCGGGATCGGGTTCGGTATTCGTGTATTTTTTGGCACCTGTTGAATAGCTGCAGGGCAGCCAATCAACAAGTGTTTCAATCGTTTGCCCTTAGAAGCCATCACAACCATGCCTACTAATGGCATGGCTGTGATTGGCCAGTGCATCATGTGACCCAGACTATTTTTGGCACCTGTTGAATAGCTGCAGGGCAGCCAATCAACAAGCGTATCATTCGTTTGCCCTTAGAAGCCATCACAGCCATGCCTACTAATGGCATGGCTGTGATTGGCTAGTGCATCATGTGACCCAGCCTCGATATGAGCTGGAGTCATGTAGTGCCGCGTGTCACATCGTCTTCTACTGGAGTTGTGAGAGGATGCTGCCGCCGCTTTGAGGGAGAGATTAGCGTTCTAATATCATCTCATCCTGCATTAGAGACAGGTTCCTGGCGGCGCTGTGAGGGAAAGATTAGCGTTCAAAAACCATCTGATACTGGAGTAGGTACAGGTTCCTGGTGCTGTGAGCGAAAGATTAGCTTTCTAATATCATCTGATACTGCGTTAGGGACAGTTTCCTGGTGCTGTGAGGGAAAGATTAGCATTCTAATATCATCTGATACTGCATTAGGTACAGGTTCCTGGCGCTGTGAGGGAAAGATTAGTGTTCTAATATCATCTGCTACTGCATTAGGGACAGGTTCTTGCCGGTGCTGTGAGGGAAAGATTAGCATTCTAATATCATCTCATACTGCAGTAGGGACAGGTTCTTGCCGGTGCTATGGGGGACAGATTATTGTTCTAAAATCATGTCATACTGGAGTAGGGACAGGTTCCTGGCAGTGCTGTGAGGGACAGATTGTGTTCTAAAATCATCTCATACTGCAGTAGGGACAGGTTCCTGTCGGTGCTGTGAGGGACAGATTATCGTTCTAAAATCATCTCATACTGGATTAGGGAGAGATTCCTGTCGGTGCTGTGAGGGACATATTATCGTTCTAAAATCATCTCATAGTGGAGTAGGGAGAGGTGTCCTGTCGGTGCTGTGAGGGACAGATTATCGCTCTAAAATCATCTCATACTGGTGTAGGGGGAGGTTCCTGTCGGTGCTGTGAGGGACAGATTATCATTCTAAAATCATCTCATACTGGAGTAGGGACAGGTTCCTGTCGGTGCTGTGAGGGACAGATTATCGTTCTAAAATCATCTCATAGTGAAGTAGAGAGAGGTTCCTGTCGGTGCTCTGAGGGACAGAATATCGTTCTAAAATCATCTCATACTGCAGTAGGGACAGGTTCCTGTCTGTGCTTTGAGGGACAGATTATCGTTCTAAAATTATCTCATACTGCAGTAGGGACAGGTTCCTGTCGGTGCTGTGAGGGACAGATCATCGTTCTAAAATAATCTCATACTGCAGTAGGGACAGGTATCTGTCGGTGCTGTGAGGGACAGATTATCGTTCTAAAATCATCTCATACTGCAGTAGAGACAGGTATCTGTTGGTGCTGTGAGGCACAGATTAGCATTCTAAAATCATCTCATACTGGTGTAGGGAAAGGTTCCTGCTGCTGGTGTGAGTGGTGCATTTCTTGCACAAAAATAAAAAGTGCGTCTACATTGCTGTTTTCAAAAATAAAGAATAATAATTTATTATTCTTTTTTTTAGTATTAATAAATAGTGCTACATAGTACATTTGCGCCTTGCTGTGCATTTCTTGCGCAATAATAAAAAGTGTGTCTACATTGCTGTTTTAAAAAAATATATATTCTAAATACTACATTTGCGGCCAGCGGTGCATTTCTTGCACAAAAATAAAAAGTGCATCTACATTGCTGGTTTAAAAAAAAGAATAATAATTTATTATTCTTTTTTTTATTATTATTAATAAATAGTGCTACATAGTACATTTGCGTCCAGGATGAGGAGAGCGTCAAATAAGGGACGTGGTCGTGGTGCTGCTGGTGTTGGTGGTGTTGGTGAAGTTCCTGTTGCAAGGAGAGGACGTGGTTGATTTGTGCCAACTACACGCACAAGTGAAACACCTTCCTCAGGTGCGAGTAGCCGACAGAACCTTCAACGTTATATGGTAGGCCCGAATGCCGCTCAACGAATGGTGAAGCCAGAACAAGTACAGGCGATAGTAGATTGGGTGGCTGACAATGCCTCCAGTTCCTTCACATTGTCTCCCACCCAGTCCCTTGATGAAAGCTCAGAGTTGGCACCTGAACCCCATGGCCATCTGTCTTTCACCTGAGCCCCTTGTAAATCAGCCAAGCAGTCTGAGCCCCAAGTCATGCAGCAGTCTCTTATGCTTTTTGATGACTCTCCTGGTGTGCTTTCCCTGGGCCATTCACATAGCCCTGCCCCAGAAGTGGAAGACATTGAGTGCACCGATGCCCAACCACTTCTATTTCACGATGAGGACATGGAAACACCACCACAGCACGTCTCTGATGATGACGAAACACAGGTGCCAACTGCTGCGGCTTTCCACAGTGTGCAGACTGACAAGGAGGGCAGTGGTGAAGGGTGGGTGGAAGATGATGTGGAGGATGTTGAGGTCCTAGACCCCACATGGAATGAAGTTCATGCGAGTGAAGTGTGCAGTTTGGAGGAAAAGGTGGTGGTCGCACAGAGGCACAGCACAGAAAAAGAGGAAGCAGGTTGCAAAAGCGGAGCGACCGTCCCCTAGACAGTACGCCTGCTACTACCCACCGCACCCAGGGACCTAGCACACCAAAGGCAGCTCAAGGTACACCCCAGATCCTGGAGTTGTAGGAGGTGTAGTAGAAGGTGGGTGGGAAGTGGTGACGGGAGGAACAGTCAGACGTGTGACACCTTTCGGCGTCGTCAACCGTGGACACAAA
>BLSH010228060.1:245724-259268 GCA_018402905.1 Glandirana rugosa | reverse complement strand
GGTGGGTGGAAGATGATGTGGAGGATGTTGAGGTCCTAGACCCCACATGGAATGAAGTTCATGCGAGTGAAGTGTGCAGTTTGGAGGAAAAGGTGGTGGTCGCACAGAGGCACAGCACAGAAAAAGAGGAAGCAGGTTGCAAAAGCGGAGCGACCGTCCCCTAGACAGTACGCCTGCTACTACCCACCGCACCCAGGGACCTAGCACACCAAAGGCAGCTCAAAGGAGTTCCCCGGCGTGGCAGTTCTTCAGACAATGTGCTGACGACAAGACACGAGTGGTTTGCACGCTGTGCAATCAGAGCATGAAGCAAGGCATAAATGTTCTAAACCTGAGCACAACCTGCATGACCAGGTATCTACATGCAAAGCACGAGCTGCAGTGGAATAAGCACCTCAAAATCCAAGAAAGGTCTCGGCCTCCTCCTGCTTCCTCTTCTGCTGCTGCTTCGGCCTCTTCCTCCCCCTCTACAGTGCCAGTGTCACCTGCCACCCAGCAAACAGACAATGTGACAGCAACGCCACCATGTCCGCCACCGTCCCCAAGCATTTCCACACGGTCCCATGGAAGCTTACAGCTCTCCATCTCCGAAACACTGGAGAGAAAGAGGAAGTACCCCCCTACCCACCCGCGATCCCTGGCCCTGAATGCCAGCATTTCAAAATTCCTGGCCTTTCAAATGCTGTCATTCCGTCTGGTGGACACGGACAGTTTTAAAAACCTGATGGCGGTGTCTGTCCCACAGTACGTGGTTCCCAGCTGCCACTACTTTTCCAGGCGAGCCATCCCTTCTGTGCATAAACAAGTCGGGGACAAGATCAAGTGTGCACTGCGCAACGCCATCTATGGCAAGGTCCACATAACCACTGATACGTGGACCAGTAAGCATGGGCAGGGACGCTATATCTCGCTAACTGCACACTGGGCAAATGTAGTGGCGGGTGGGCCTGAGGCGGAGAGCCGTTTGGCGCATGTCCTTCCGCCACCGAGGATTGCAGGGCATTTCTTTTTGCCTCCTGTTGCCTCCTGCTCCTACTCCGCTTCCTCCTCCTCTACCACCTCCTCATCCGGTCAGCGTAACACCTTCACCACCAACTTCAGCACTTCCAGGGGGAAACGACTGCAGGCTGTTTTAAAACTGACATGTTTGGGGGATAAACCCCACACTGCGCAGCAGCTGTGGATGGGCATTGAACAACAGACCGATGAGTGGTTGTTGCCACTGAGCCTCAAGCCCGGCCTGGTGGTGTGCGATAATAGGCAAAATCTCGTAGCAGCTCTGGGCCTAGCCGGTTTGACGCACATCCCTTGCCTGGTGCATGTGCTGAATTTGGTGGTGCAGAAATGTCTAAAAAAACTACCCAGATATGTCAGAGCTGCTGCAGAAAGGGCGGGCCATCTGTGTGCGCTTTCGGCATTCTCACCCTGCTGCTGCTCACCTGTCTGCTCTGCAGCGGAACTTCGGCCTTCCCGCTCACCGCCTCCTATGCGATGTGCCCACAAGGTGGAACTCCACCTTGCACATGATGGAGAGAGCGTGCGAGCAGCAGCAGGCAATAGTGGAGTTTCAGCTGCAGCACGCACGGGTCAGTTGCTCTGGTGAACAGCACCACTTCACCTCCAATGAGTGGGCCTCCATGCGAGACCTGTGTACCATATTACGGTGTTCCGAGTACTCCACCAACATGGCCAGTGCCGATGATGCTGTTCTCAGCATTACTATCCCACTTCTATGTCTCCTTGAAAAAACACTTTGGGCGATAATGGAAGAGGATGTAACATAGGAGGAGGAGGAAGAGGGGTCATTTCCACGGTTATCAGGCCAGTCATTCACAAGTGGCTTGGAGGGTGGGTTCCTGCACCAGCATAGGCCAGGTAAAAAATTTTCAATCCAGGGCACAGTTCTGGAGGATGAGGAGGACGAGGATGATGAGGAGGAGGAAGAGGAGGAACCGTGTTCACAGCAGGCTGGCAGCCAACGCAGTTCGTGGGCATCACTGGAGCGTGGCTGGGGGGATACGGAGGACACAAATGATACACCTCCCACAGCGGACAGCTTGTCTTTGCCTCTAGGCAGCCGGGCACACATGAGCGACTACATGCTGCAGTGCCTGCTCAACGACAGCCGATTTGCCACATTTTAACTTGTGTTGATTACTGGGTGGCCACCCTGCTGGATCCCCATTACAAGGACAACATGCCATCCTTAATTCCCCCACTGGAGCATGATCGGAAGATGCGCGACTACCAGTGCACACTGGTAGACGCGCTGCTGAGGGCATTCCCAAATGAGACCGGGGGCTCAGTGGAAATACAAGGCGAAGGCAGAGGAGGAGGAGGAAGAGGTCGCCAACGCAGCTGTGGCACCGCCAGCACCTTAGAAGGCAGGGTTAGCATGGCCGAAATGTGGAAAAGCTTTGTCAGCAGCATGCCACAGCAAACAACACCACCAGCTGATAGGCAACGTCTTAGCAAGAGGCAGCATTTCAGCAACATAGTGGAACAGTATGTGTGCACATGCCTACATGTACTGACTGATGGGTCTGCCCCATTCAACTTCTGGGTCTCCAAATTGGGCACATGGCCTGAGCTTGCCCTTTATGCCTTGGAGGTGCTGGCCTGCCCTGCAGCTAGTGTATTGTCTGAACGTGTCTTGGAGTGATCTTGGAGCAGACATGGCTGCACAGCAGGAGCAGACGTGGACTGGAGGATCCTGTTCATGGTGACCACCGGAGATATCTATCTGAATGTTGGAGTGAGTGACCTCTCCCGACCATAAGTTATAAACAAGGCTTACTTTGGCTCCTGTGATAAGAGCCTACCTGGAAAGGTGAGAGGCTAGAGTTTACGGTGGAGGTGGAGTGATACCACAGCACTATTTCAGAAAGAGACTGCACTACGGCACTTTGGGTGTTTTCAATTAAAGACTTTTATACAGCGCTGCACCTTTGATATTATATATTGGACTTATTAGGATTTGATAAATTACCTATTGTGTTCAGCTGCTTAATTAATGCATTGACTGCGCTGACTTTTTACATTTTATTTAGTCTGAACGTGTGTTTAGCATGGCAGGGGGCGTTATCACAGACAAGCGCAGCCGCCTGTCCACAGCCAACGTGGACAAGGTAACGTTTATTAAAATGAACCAGGCATGGATCCCACAAGACTTGTCTGTGCCTTGTGCAGAATAGACATTTAGACCGGCCCCACACAGCCATTGGTATACTTTTTTTTTTTGAATATGTCTCAATATTTTAGGGGTTACCCCAATTAGAAAAAAAAAAACAACCAAACAAAAAACAGTGTTGGCTACCTCCTCCTCCTCCACCTCCACTTCCACCACCTACACCACCACTTTCACAACCTCCTCAACCTCCTACTCCACATCCACCTCCTCCTCCAATTTTTATTTTTTTTTATGTGATTTTAAGTTATTACCCTATCCACATTTGTTTGCAGGGCACTTGTCCTACTCTTACCCCCATTTTTCTTCCTTTTGCGGCCCTCTAGCCTTTTCCAGGACTTTTTTACAGCCTTTTTTGTGCCCAAAAGTTCGGGTCACCATGGACTTCAATGAGGTTCGGGGTCCAGGGTCAAGTTCGGGTCAAGTTCGGTGCCGAACTTGAACTTTTTCGTGAAGTTCGGCCAAACCCGACAAACCCGAACATCCAGGTGTCCGCTCAACTCTAGCTACATATAATATTGAGAAAGTGATGAGGGCTCTCTTCATAGAAGACAAAATGAAAAGCCCTGCAACAGCGTACAGTATACATCACTGTGAGATGCTTGGGTCTATCAGTGCTGTAAGGCACAGAGAATCACTGTCAACAACTAACTGCATTTTTTTAGGGATAGCCAAGGGTTTAAAGCCAAAGTGGGTAATCTGTTTAGCTCATTGTCAAAATCAGAATATCAAGGAAAGATGATACTAGACAAACATACTTAGACCATGATATAGGTAGACACCCAATCCTCAAAGTAAGGTCAGCTAACACCAGCTCTGAAGACAGAAAGATGACATGTATGGACATTTCTATGCCTTCTTGGATGCCCATAAGCATGCTCTATGATTGTTGTGTACATTGGACATGAAAGATCACAAAACAGGGTACAGAGTCAGTGAAATTGGCTCTGTACCATGTGATCATTTTGACCAACCTCAAATATAAATAAAGGCTGAATTTTGCAGCCTATTCTTTGTTTTCTCACATAGACCGATTGACTGTGAGAGGAAACGGACTGTATAGTGTCATCAGATCAGTATATGCCGACCATAGTGTCCCTTTCACACCAGTAAAGAGTCACCAGACCAGTGTAAGACAGCCACATTGTCCCTGATGGCCACCACACCAGTACAGTTTCACCAGACCAGTGCAGCCATCTGCAGTGTTCTTGATCGATAACCACGCCAGCCACAGTGTCCATGATCACCACCACACTAGCACAGTGTCACCAGACCAGTTCAGCCGGCCATAGTGTTACTGAACGCCACCACACCAGTACTATGCTGGCCAGGCCAGTGTAAGCTAACAACAGTGTTCCTGATTGTGGCACGTCAGTACCATGTCACCAGCGCTAGTGCACCCAGCAACAGTGTTCCTGATTGCTAGCCACACTAGTAGCAGTGTACCACAGCCAATGCTGCCAGCAGTGGCAGTGTCACCAGACCAGTGCAGCCAGTAACTGTGTTCCTGAACAGTAGTCAAACCAGTGTCAGTGTCGCCAGTGCCAGAGTAAGCCAGTAGCAGAATTCTGATTGCCACTACACCAGTACAGTGCCATCTCTTCCTGAGCTGGCCCTGACCTAGTTATAGACCACATTTCTACCAGCTGCCTGGACTTATATTTTGCCTGTTTGCTGTCCATGTCTCTGCCTGTTGCCTGAATCAACGTATCTGTAGAGGCAAAATGTCTTTTGGGGTGTGATTCTAAGCATGCCCATGCTGTATATCTGAAATATCATATTAAGCGTCATCTTTTTGTAATAAAATATAATTTTCTGTCTTTGTTTTGCAAAAACCTATAGCAGAAATAAAATATTCAAAAGACTCACTATACTTATTAAAAATAATTTTGGTTGGTTTATTTCCAAAATGTGGTCATTTTATGGACGATACTACCAGAGTCCTAGCACTCTAGGGCCTCCAAAAATGTGATAGGTAGTCAGGAAATTAGATATACAATTTATGCCCTTTAAAATCCTGAAGGAGCTCTTTCGATTTCGGGCTCTCTGTGTGGCTACCAAACCATTCGGATGTACTCCCTTCTTCCAGGTCCAAGTAGTACTAATATACAAAGTTTTAGCAGAATGTTAATAAGACAATCTCTGAGGGAAAAAACAAACACATCCAAACATACACACCAATAGAAATTAAACTTAAATAGTGAGATAAGACAGGGAGGGGGTTATGGACTGTGAAAGAGTCACAGAGGTGAGAGTGACCGCAAACTGTGTTGAATGTGCTCTAATAGAGCTAAAATCCCTTCCAGCTAGGCTCCCAAAAAGTCTCATACATTTTCATTATCAATACTTATTTTCCAAAACCTTGTGGTAAAAAATGTGATCTTCATACATTGGAGGGTCTTCTTTAGAAAATGTGGCCATTTTGTTAGTGTTTCTCCTGTCCTGGCAATTCAGGACCTCAATACATTTGATAGGTAGCCAAAAAATCCTTGAATTTTGGGCTAGGAAGCGAAAGTATCACACAAATGGCATCCCCATACATGGGAAGAGTGGAAGAATTTATTTTGGAGTGTCAGTACAGTATCTCACAAAAGTGAGTACACCCCTCACATTTTTGTAAATATTTTATTCTATCTTTTCATGTGACAACACTGAAGAAATGACACTTTGCTACAATGTAAAGTAGTGAGTGTACAGCCTGTATAACAGTGTAAATTTGCTGTCCCCTTAAAATAACTCAACGCACAGCCATTTATGTCTAAACCGCTGTCAACAAAAGTGAGTACAACCCTAAGTGAAAATGTCCAAATTGGGCACAATTAGCCATTTTCCACTCCCCGGTGTCATGTGACTCATTAGTGTTACAAGCTCTCAGGTGTGAATGGGGAGCAGGTGTGTTAAATTTGGTGTTATCGCTCTCACTCTCTCATACTGGTCACTGGAAGTTCAACATGGCCCCTCATGGCAAAGAACTTTCTGAGGATCTGAAAAATAAAATTGTTGCTCTACATAAAGATGGCCTAGGCTATAAGAAGATTGTCAAGACCCTGAAACTGAGCTGCAGCACGGTGGCCAAGACCATACAGCGGTTTAACAGGACAGTTTCCACTCAGAATACGCCTCACCATCATCGACCAAACAGGTTGAGTGCATGTACTCAGTGTCATATCCAGAGGTTGTCTTTGGGAAATAGACGTATGAGTGCTGCCAGCATTGCTGCAGGAGTTGAAGGGGTGGAGGGTCAGCCTGTCAGTGTTCAGACCATACGCCACACACTGCATCAAATTGGTCTGCATCGCTGTCGTTCCAGAAGGAAGCTTCTTCTAAAGATGATGCACAAGAAAGCCCGCAAACAGTTTGCTGAAGACAAGCAGACTAAGGACATGGATTACTGGAACCATGTCCTGTGGTCTGATGAGACCAAGATAAACTTATTTGGTACAAATGGTGTCAAGCGTGTGTGGCTGCAACCAGGTGAGGAGTACAAAGAGAAGTGTGTCTTTCCTACAGTCAAGCATGGTGGTGGGAGTGTCATGGTCTGGGGCTGCATGAGTGCTGCCGGCACTGGGGAGCTACAGTTCATTGAGGGAACCATGAATGCCAACATTTACTGTACTGCAGAGTATGATACCCTCCCTTTTGAAGACTGGGCAGGGCAGTATTCCAACATGATAACAACCCCAAACACACCTCCAAAATGACCACTGCCTTACGAAAGAAGCTGAGGGTAAAGGTGATGGACTGGCCAAGCATGTCTCCAGACCTAAACCCTTTTGAGCATCTGTGGGGCATCCTCAAACAGATGGTGGAGGAGTGCAAGGTCTCTAACATCCACCAGCTCCGTGATGTCATCATGGAAGAGTGGAAGAGGACTCCAATGCAAAGTTCTGGTGAACGCCATGCCCAAGAGGGTTAAGGCAGTGCTGGAAAATATTGGTGGCCACACAAAATATTGACACTTTGGGCCCAATTTGGACATTCTCACTTAGGGGTGTACTCACTTTGGTTGCCAGCGGTTTAGCCATTAATGGCTGTGTGTTGCGTTATTTTAAAGGACAGCAAATTGACACTGTTATACAAGCTGTACACTCACTACTGTACATTGTAGCAAAGTGTCATTTCTTCAGTGTTGTCACATGAAAAGATAGAATAAAATATGTTTTGAGGGGTGTACTCACTTTTGTGAGATACAGTATGCTTATGCTGTGTGTGAGAACTTAGAGAACTTAGTTGAATTAGAAATACAAAATTGTTTCCAGAAAGCTGTGGTAAAATATTATAACTTAAAAAAACTCACAATGCCTCTTACTAAATACTCTGGAGTGTAGACATGTGCAATTCGTTTTGGTCCAAATGTAAATTTGGACAAATTTTTGGTTATTTGAAGATTCAGATGTATCCGAATCTTCATTTGAAATAGTAACCAATTTAATTGAAATTCATTTAACTTTGTTTTGTTTATTCATTTTCTAACGAATTCCACATTTTTGTAATGATTCGAATTTGGATCGGTTGAAAAATGATCAACTGATTCAAATTCTCTGTGAAGAATAGTTGGTTGTTAAGTCGGCCGGAAAGCTGGCCGCCGCATCCTTAACAACCAATGACTAATCAGCTCAGAGCAATTCAAGAAATGTCAGACGGAGGAGCAGGCAATATGCGGGAGCCTTTGATGAGACCAGAGGTTTTTTTTCTTTTCTGTTTGGTCTGGCAGTGTGCCAGGCATTGTGATTGATGATGGATCTACACCGAGGGGGGAGGGGGGTGGGGCATTCATTTTTTATTTTTAATAAAGGAATTGTCAAAAACATGTGTTGCGTTTTTATTTACTTTTTACATTTTTTTGGTGAGTGGGTAGGGGTACTACAATATCTCACAAAAGTGAGTACCCCCTCACATTTTTGTAAATATTTTATTATATCTTTTCATGTGACAACACTGAAGAAATTACACTTTGCTACAATGTAAAGTATTGAGTGTACAGCTTGTATAACAGTGTAAATTTGCTGTCCCCTCATAACAACTCAACACACAGCCAATAATCTCTAAAGTACTGGCATCAAAAGTGAGTACACCCCTAAGTGAAACTGTCTAAATTGGGCCCAATTATCTATTTTCCCTCCCCGGTGTCATGTAACTCGTTAGTGTTACAAGGTTTCAGGTGTGAATGGGGAGCAGGTGTGTTAAATTTGGTGTTATCGCTCTCACTCTCTCATACTGGTCACTGGAAGTTCAACATGGCAGCTCATGGCAAAGAACTCTCTGAGGATTTGAAAAAAAGAATTGTTGCTGTACATAAAGATGGCCTAGGCTATAAGAAGATTGCCAAGACCATACAGCAGTTTAACAGGACATGTTCCACTCAGAACAGGCCTCGCCATGGTCGACCAAAGAAGTTGAGTGCACATGCTTAGCGTCACATCCAGAGATTGTCTTTGGGAAATAGATGTATGAGTGCTGCCAGCATTGCTGCAGAGGTTGAAAGGGTGGGGGTGGGAGGGTCAGTCTGTCAGTGCTCAGACCATACGCCGCACACTGCATCAAATTGGTCTGTGTGGCTGTCGTCCCAGAAGGAAGCCTCTTCTAAAGACAATGCACAAGAAAGCCCGCAAACAGTTTGCTGAAGACAAGCAGACTAAGGACATGGATTACTGGAACCATGTCCTCTGGTCTGATGAGACCAAGATAAATGTATTTGTTTCAGATGGTGTCTAGCGTGTGTGACAGCAACCAGGTGAGGAGTACAAAGACAAGTCTGTCTTGCCTGCAGTCAAGCTTGGTGGTGGGAGTGACATGGTTTAGGGCTGCATGAGTGCTGCTGACACTGGGGAGCTACAGTTCATTGAGGGAACCATGAATGCCAACAAGTACTGTGACATACTGAAGCAGAGTATGATCTCCTCCCTTTGGAGACTGGGCCGTAGGGGTGTATTCCAACATGATAACAATCCCAAACACACCTCCAAGACAACCACTTCCTTGCTAAAGACTGGTCAAGCATGTCTCCCGACCAAACCCTATTGAGCATCCTCTAACAGAAAGCGGAGGAGCGCAAGGTCTCTAACATTCACCAGCTCCATGATGTTGTCATGGAGGAGTAGAAGAAGACTCCAGTGGCAACTTGTGAAGCTCTGGTGAACTCCATGCCCAAGATGGTTAAGGCAGTGCTAAAAAATAATGATGGCCACATTGATGACACTTATTGTTATCCAAGCTGTACACTCACTACTTTACATTGTAGCAAAGTGCCATTTCTTCAGTGTTGTTTCATGAAAAGATACAATAACATATTTAAAAAATGTGAGGGGTGTATTCACTTTTGTGAGATACTGTATGTACACCATTCTCATTCACATAGGGGGTGCTGAGATCTTGGGGCCCTGCTTGTTAAAGGGGGCTTTCAGATTCCAATAAGCCCTTGCCCGCAGGCCCCCACAAGCACTGTCAAAGCTTGTGGGGAAGAGGCCCTTGTCCCCATCAACAGCCCCCCACCCCAAAGCACCCTCCCATGTTGAGGGCATGTGGTCTGGTATGGTTCGGGGGGTGCTTGCTTATCTCCCCCTTTTCCTGGGCTGCATGCTCAGATAAGGGTCTGGTATGGATATTGGGGGGGACCCAATAACATTTTTAAAAAAAAATTGGTGTGGGGTTCCCCTTAAAATCTATACCAGACCTGGAGGGTCTGGTATGAATTTGGAGGAACCGCACACTGTTTTTTTCAGAATTTTCTATTGCCGCCATTCTTTTTTTTACATTTCAAGCTATCAGTGGGAAAGCCAACTGACAGCTTGATAAGTCATCGGAGGTTAAGGATGCAGTAGCCGTCTTGCAGACCCCCTCCTTAACAACCAGCTATTCTTCACACAGAATTCAAATAGTTCGATCATTTTTCGACCGATCTGAATGCGAATCGTTCTAAAAATTTGGAATTCATTGGAAAATGAATAAACAAAACAAAATTAAACAAAACAAAACTAAACAAATTCAGTAATGAATTCAGAAATTAGTAACATAGCAGATCTATCAAACAACACAAAATTTTCCGTTCTGCACATGTCTACTGGAGTGTCTACTTTCCAAAAATGAGTCATTTCGGGGATCCTTGCAGAAAAAAATAAAATTAAACCCAGTGGTAAATAAATACCACCAAAAGAAAGCTCTATCTATCTAAAAAAAAATGCTATAAAATGTAAATGGGTACAGTGTTGCATGAGTAATTATCAAAGTATCACAGTGCTGAAAACTGAAAAATAGCCAGACAAGAAGGTGGTTTAGCATGCCGGTCTTCAAGTGCTTAATCAGGACTAACAAATAACATTTTAATAATATTGTTTTTTCCCCTGTAGATACAGAATATGAAATATGATTATTTTATGTTTTCATATGCATCCAGCAGCTAGCTATTTTTCATATATTTTTAAGGGACTCCTTAACCAGTCTGTGGTAAAAGGTTTGTTGTTGAACGACCTCACGCCCGCACTATAGTGGAAGGTTGGCTACAGCGGGGGCCTAAATTGCCGGGAGGGCATCCATGAGTTTCGTGCTCGGGACTCAGCTAAGCACAGATTGGCCCTTTATCACACAATCAGCTGTCGGCCAATGACAGCTGATCACATGATGTAAACATAAGCCAGTAACCTGCTTTCAGCTGTCAGCATTAGGAGAAAAAAATAAGCAGATTATTGGCTTGTGTAAATGGGACATCGGTCCCACACCCTGACAGTGCACACCAGTGCCACCTACCAATACCCAACAGTACCACCTACCAGTGCCCATCACTACTGCTAAGCAGTGTCCACCAGTGCCACCTACCAGTGCCCACCAGTACCACCTATCAGTGCCAATCAGTGCTGCCAATCAGTGCCCATCAGTGCCACATGTCAGTGCCACCCATCAGTGTCACCTATCAGTGCAGCCTCATCAGTGCCTCTTGATCAGTGCCTACCAGAGTTGCCTCATCAGTGCCACCTATCAGTGCCCATCAGTGCCTATCAGAGCAGCCTATCAGTGCCCCTCAGTGCATCCTCATCAGCGCACATCAATGAAGAAGAAAAATTACCTGTTTGCAAAATTTTATAGCAAACTTTTTTTTGTTTGTTTAGCAAAAAGTAAAAAACCCAGTCACTTAGCAAAGTTCATGTTCAATTTGTAAAGTGGTTGTACAGCCTCTTTAGAAACCCACGGTGCTGTTTGTATAACAAATGTTTAAAACATCAGTTTAAAAATGTATTAAGCTAAATACAATTTAGGATTAGATTTTCCTAAATCCATTATAGTTGCCCTGTGATCATTCGATCAGAGCTTTTTTTTCTAAGCACCGCTGTAATGTTTGCTAGATAGCATTAGCAGCTTACTTATTATTTTTGCTTGTTGCCCAGAATATCTCTATAATAAATATTTAATATGCCACAACTAAATATTTGCCATTTTTAGATTATGTAATAATAATCGGGTTGAAAGAAAAACAATGCAATATATCAGTCCTTTTGCATATACCTAAGGACTATTTAACCTTTTCAACTCACACAGAGAATTAAAATGTGTGAAATCAGTTGCATATTTTTACATAATATTCATACTTACTTTAGCAGGTATTTCTCTGGGGTGGACTTTTTTCTATCTAATTTGTTGCTTAAATCCGTTTGAAGTGAGTTTTTATTTAGACCTTTTCCTAAAGCGATTATGTGAATGCCTCACATGTACCTGTATTTTTTCCACTCTTAGTATTTTTCGAAGTTGGATTCATCATCTGCAGAAACATGAACACAGAATTAAAATTATGACATAGGAAAGTAATATCTTTTTAGTACCTTCAAAAGCTTAACTGGAATAATTGGACTTGAAATTGCTTGCACAGAGATGATAAAGATTTGTGTCACAAAGTTAAACACTTCCCTATCACTGCAGTAAAAGGACAAAGCTTTTACTAAGTGATAATATAGTATGATAATAAACTAATTCATTTGTAGTGGAGGGCCTAAGAGTAAAACATAAAGAGGAGTTACCATTAATGGGAGATGTTCTTCGATCATGAAATCAATAATATGTGGGATGTAAATTACTGAAGTTACAAAGAGCAGTATATTGTCATGGGCATTGCTGGAACTTTGGAAATCTCATATGTCAGAGCTGTTACAACTTAGAACTATGAAGGACAAACTGAATTGAGCAGCTGTCAAGGTCATTACTGAACATATAAAAAAATTCAAAAGCACCTACTATAGAAGTAGCTTTACAATATGTCCATATCCATTGAATTGTTGTACTTGCTGGTCTATTTATCATACCGACCTAGCCTTTGGAAAACATACATTGTAATTCCACCCTTATGTTCCACTAGGCATCATCTCAGATGTAAGATGTATTTGTATAGTCAAATAAAAAATACTGGAATGTACAGGTAAATCAAAACCCTAAAAACTTCTCTTTATCCATATTCAAAGTCAGAAAAAATAATTGAAATGATTGTTGATTAATTTCCCATTGACTATATTATCAATTTAAAATGGATGCATGCAGATGTAGAACAACCGCAACTGATGCAGCCATCCATTTAAAAAATAATTATTTTTGTAGTTACTGTAAATGCTAGTTGAGATGCCTGATTTTGCCTAAATTTCCATGCCAGACATGTAATTTTCTGTAGAACTGCACTCAGACTAGGAGAGGAAGGGCCTATACAATATGGCAAGGAATCACCCCGTCATTAAGCAGGTACTTAATATATTAAATAGTGCCACACACATAGCTGTCTTTAATGCAGGACAAAAGGGGCACCTGTCCTGGGCCCTGTCATTGTTCTGGGGCCTAAAGTAGCTGCCACTTAAGCCCTGCACTGCCCGCAGTTTTCCCGGAGTAGCGGGTGCAGCCGATCCCCCCCTGCTCTCGTAAGCGGCAGCTGCATTATGACAGGAGAGAGGGATAGCTGCGGGCTTCATGTGTTGAGCCCGCTCATCCCGCTTCTTCCTCTGTCAGAGGCTGCAGACTGGAGTAACAGGGAATTTGCAAAGCGGCGCTCCATGTTCCTCCCACCCCACCCCCGCCTGGCAGACCTGTGTAACACACAGCCGAGTGCAGTGTTCTAGTTGTGTGCTATGGGTCTGATAGGCGGCGACTGCACTGTGTTGCAGCACCATGTCATCAGGTGGGAAAGAACTGCGGCATGGAGAGGAAGGGGATTTACATATGTAGAGAATTGGGGTACAGAGGTGGACATGGGGGATACAGAGGTGGATGGGGCGGTACAGAGGTGGATGGGGCAGTACAGAGGTGAATGGGGGTATAGAGGTGGATGGGGGTACAGAGGTGGACATGGGGGTGTACAGAGGGTGGAGACATGGGGGTAGGTGGAGATATG
>BLSH010228060.1:229481-243309 GCA_018402905.1 Glandirana rugosa | reverse complement strand
GGGCAGAAGGATACAGAGGTGAACGTGGATGGGGGGTACAGAGGTGGATGGGGGGGTACAGAGGTGGATGGGGGTATAGAGGTGGACATGGGGGGATACAGAGGTGGGTGTGGGGGGTACAGAGGTGGACATGGATGGGGGGGTACAGAGGTGAGCTGTGGGTGAGGGGTACAGAGGTGACCAATGGCTACTTTGGGGAGGTGGGGTACAGTTACAATACAATTCAATACATACGTTTACGTGTGTGTTTGTTTTTTGGAGTGTTGGGGTGGAGAGCAAATTTGCATGGGGGGGCCCAAGAAAATGTTTGTCCCGGGTCCAATTAGTATTAAAGATGGCCCTGGCCACACAGTATTAGATAAAATGAACAATTTATTTAACTTATGTAATATCACAAATCCTATATACAAAAAAAACAAAACAAAACAAAAGCAAAATCAACTGTGCAAGTCCACAATAATTACAAAATAAAAGTCCTTTAATTATAAGTGTGTATGTCCATTATTGTTTTCTTCAACTTGTGCTATAAATTAATGTATTCTTTTTGCAACTTTTTTGTAAATCACTCCAACTTGTATTGTGCAAAACCCATTACCAATATTCCAATACTCTCACTTTGGGGTTTGACCCAATAAAAATAATGCCTAATTTCCCTTTAAACAGCGTATGATATGCCAGAAGTGTTGCTCCCCTCTGCTATATACGGATGTCATTCAATCCACCTCCATCCACAGGAATCCTTCAGTGGTTCAGTGCTCTCCATATATTTAAGATTATTCATATTAAAAGTAAAGCCCAAGATTGAAAACTTAAAAAGTGCACATTTGCTGGTGCACATCAGATTACATGCAAGTATATTAGAAATGGCTCACGCAAGATGGCAGCCTGCACACTTCCTGCTTGCAGTGTGATGTCATAGACTCCTCCCAACGTCTGTCAGGGTTGCATGGCTTAAAAATGGTGCTTAATGGTGCTTAATGTATAATTTGTTGAAAACCTTGGACGTGCATAAACTGGGCAGTGTCTGTGCATTCTAAAATAGCTTTAGTATGAACCAGTCTTGTTTCTGGAAGAGAAGAATATCCATTTTCAAAGGATGCACTTACTGTAAATAATAAAATGGTATTGAATTCTCATTTATAGTTTTGAAGTTATTATAACATATGGTAAAAGTGCTCTTTCCACACTCCCACATGTACATCTCTGTTCTACTCATATTTCTATTTAAAAGAATTTGAACTGTGTTTACTGCATAGTGAACAAATCACAGATAAAAAAGCCAGTGGTGTACCTTTCAGTTCGGGATAAATGCATAGTCAGGTTAAAGCTTCTTTTTGGCCAGGGACCTCCCTCACTAAACCTTAACACCCAGCCTACTATAATTAATTTCCCAATAGCATTTAAAAATAACCTAAGTGCGAGAAATGCCTACTTGAATCTGTGGTCACGTTACAAGCTGGGTCCCAAGTCTTCTCCCCTCCTTGCTGCAGAGAGAAAGGGTTATTCTTTAGCTGTCCATGTTACTGCCTGATAAAACCATTGACTGGCCATCAGTGATGTCCTCACCAGGGTCCTCTTCATGGATGTGAACAAATTAGGTAGTAGACTCCAGCAGTGGTGTGATGATGTCACAGGGATGAGTGGCAGCAATATCGGTGGGTCCTGACTGCAGCATTGAATCACCAATTCCCAAGGATGCATGTGGTGGATTCAGGTAAATTAAACAGGATTTGGGAGGGTTTTTTTTAATGATGAATGGTGGGGAATTTTTGGAGTTATAGGTTGATTTTTCATTTCTGCCTGGAAATAGACCTTAAAGTAATAGAGGCAACATACACATTTTAGTAAATCCCCATATAAATGCCTGAAAGTTACACATGGTAATAAACATAATAACTGAAATGATTATTTTCCTACCATATAGCTGCAATTGTGGTCTCTAATCCCCTATTCATTCCTTCTTTGCTGTATACTACTAGTGATGATGGAAGGAGTCCTGCAGAGTTGGTATGTCATTTCCTTTCAGTGAACTAGCTTCTCTGTCTCCCAAAAGAAACTATATTTCCCAGAGTCTTCCTGCCTTCTATCATGCTCAGACTATTTTACATAACACACACCCATCTGCCAATCAATAGTCAAGTTGAGTACAGGTTAGTTTTCACACAGATTTTTCCATGAATCTGTGTGCTTCTCTCTGCCTGTTCTCCTTTGGTAATTGGTAAACTAACAGAAGAAAAGACAACCTAGGAGCAGGCTGTACAGACAGAGCAGTGGACGGGCAAAGGTGGCACATAGGTGGGAAGGGGCGGTGCTTCACAGGCAGAATGTGGGCGAAGCCTCATCAGGACCTCTGTGTAGAATGAAATGCTTGAACTTTCCATCTACAACAAGAGCACCTCCCCCAGTGATGTCAGGATGGCTCTTCAGAGAGAAAGCACGCAAAAAAGGGACAACAGGCAGTTAGAGAAACAGGAGGTAAAGTTGTCTCCTCATTTAAGGAAGTGAACAGGAGAGCTGTCACCTGCAGGGGACAAAGTAGATATCTCAAAATCCATACTGCTTTTTGCAAAACAACCAGTGAGATGTTTAACAAACTGTATAGGTACATAACATATTTATTTCTTCATTTTGACCTTAGTTTTTCTTTAAGGCTTATTTGGTTATATAATCTCAACATTTTAGCATTACCAGGTGGGCTTTGCTCATTGGATTTTGAACTTTCAGCAAGTGAAATATATATCTAGTAAATCAACCAAAGAGTGCTTTAACAGGATAAATGAAATAACATTAATTACATTTCGATTTTCCTATAATTATTTTATGACAATAATGGTAAATAATAAATTGCACATGCAAACTGCGAAACCTCACTCTTCACATTACTGTGAAACTTTTTTTCCCAAGTTTTCTAGCCCTTTCCCCTTACTGCCTGCAGTCTGCTGTTGTGCTCTACCACAGACAAAATGATTAGAAGTGGGAGGAAAGGAGGAACAGAAGGTTGAAAGCTAAAAGGCACTAACTGAATATGTAGCACTGTGAGTTAAATTTAGTTTTTTTCTCTTTCATCATACAGTACAATAAGTTGAGGATTTTATCTTGAAAAGTAATGGAAAAAGCATAGCTGATATAAAAGAACTTGAATGTAAAATGTCTGATATACATTATATGGGGAAAAAAATGATAGCAGCAATTTCATTAGGGATTCTTCACAAGCATATCATTGTGCTGCACTTTCTGAATAATGTGCATTATTATGTTCAAATGAAATTACATCCTATTTTTCAAAATAACTGGTAATAGAGTTTTATGTCATTTTGTAATAGAATAATTTGCACCTATATTCTCAATCATGGGTCACTTAAGTAATTTGTAATTGGCTTTCTGAATAATAAGGAAATAAAGAATAGAATTACAATTGACATTTTAATGTCTAATTTTCCTATGTAATATGTGTTTTGTATGTTTTATTCCATGTATAAATATGGAGAAGCTTTAAGATCTGAAGAAGATAAAGCAATAAAGCAAGGGGTTTTATACTCACAATTTCAACGCTTCAGTTAATAGCTTCTTAAATCTACATATGTCTGAAAACCAATTAACATGTCAACTATTTTAATATGCAAACACCATCTTGCGCCACCCTGTTGTTTTATTAGAGGGAATTGCACTCAATGGTTGCTGTAAAAAAATATTAAAAAGTCTGTCTGGCCATTTTCCTAATTGGATTAGAATGGACGTGAGAGTTAAACCTAACGTTTATTTTGCTTATATTTTGCCTTCTATGGTCCCCCCACCCCCCCCCCCCAAATCAGTACACTAAGTATTCGTTTAAAATAAAACCATTATACCTTTCATTGCATTTCTTATTTTAAACTCTCATCGTTGGGTCTCTGTTATTCCTCTATGGATTGCATTTTCAAATTCTGTCTAGTGGGAGGGTTCAGCAGGGCGCTGTACTTCGTTGGGATTTTGGCTAGTTGTAGAGCAAAATCAAAATGCCTTGATGGCTGGATGTCAGTCTTGAGGAGTGTGCGATTCTAAGCAGGTTGCAGCTATATGCATCCTGCACTAGGTAACACCCACATGTGATGATGAGCCTCCCTGAATGACAGAACTGAAATCCAATGAATGAAAAGAGACTGTAAGGCAGGGGAGTAAATGGATAGAACATGCTAGATGTCCTTCAGTCAATAATTGAGGTGGGTTCTATATGATTTACTGCAGCATCTAATGCACACTTTGTGAAGCTCACAATGCGTAGTTAAATCAGAGTAAAGCAGGCCAAACATCGTGCAATTTTCTTTCCTTATATCTCAGGTTGCTTGATTCCGCCATCGATACAGTCAGCGTTGATGGAGAAATCCCTCCTGCGGAGCAATTGTATTCTGACAGCGGGAGTTTTCCTAGCCATCAGAATACAATGATCACTGCCAGCAGCTCTAGCCACTGGCAGTAAACAAACAGTACGATAAAACCCAACAGGCTCACCCGATTGATTGACTTCAGTTCAACCAGCCTGACAATACATGGATTGATATTCCACCCTGAGCATGTCATATGATGAAATGTGTGTCAACTGGAAGTGGTCTTACGCTAAATCCAGAAGTGGTGTATTTCATAGTGTTTATAGGGGCTCTGCTGTTTATGAATATATTTATTAAAGCACTTTATTATTTTATTGTAAATACTACTCAGTGGGATTTTTTCGTTTTATGCATTGAACTGGAGGTATCAAACATGAGGAAATGTACAATCTTAGGAGGGCTCTTTTACATCACGCGGGGTACACCAAAAGGACTCTGATTGGGCTTTGCAGTGAACTTTGCGGTGTTCGAGACCCAAACTTTGTGGTGTTCGGGACCTGAACCTGAACCCGAACTTTTGAAAAAAAGTTTGGGTTCGGGTTCTGGGTTCTGGTATTTTTTTCCCGCTTGTTGAATAGCTGCAGGGCACTGGTTTGCCCTTAGAAGCCATCACAGCCATGCCTATTAATGGCCAGTGCCTCATGTGACCCAGCCTCTGTATGAGCTGGAGTCATGTAGTGCTGCATGTCATATGCTCTCAGGCTAGTGTAAGGAGAGGATGCTGCTGGTGCTGTGAGGGACAGATTGCAGATCTAATAACATCTCATCCTGCATTATAGAATGATCTAATTGTGGACTAGGTAGAGATTACTACTACTACTGCTTTTAGGGACAGATTGCAGATCTAATAACATCTCATCCTGCATTGACTGGACTAGTTAGAGTCTACTGCTTAGAGGGACAGATTATTGTTCTATAATCATCTCCTAGTTCTAAAGGGAGAGGTTCCTGCTGGTGCTGTAAGGAACAGATTATTGTTCTAAAGTCATTGCCTACTCCTATAGGGTCAGGTTCCTGCTGTTGCTGTAAGGAACAGATTATTGTTCTAAAATCATCTCCTTGTTCTATAGGGTCAGGTTCCTGCTGTTGCTGTAAGGGACAGATTATTGTTATTTCCCTATCCCCATTTCTTTGTAGGGCACTTGTCCTACTCTCATCCCCACTTTTCTTCCTTTTGCAGCCATCTAGCACCTTCCAGGACTTTTTTACAGCCATTTTTGTGCCCAAAAGTTCGGGTCCCCATAGATTTCAATGGGGTTCGGGGTCAAGTTCAGACCAAACCCGAACCCGAACTTTTTCACGAAAACCCGAACATCCAGGTGTCCGCTCAACTCTATATATAATGCATGCATTTTGAAAGTGGGTTCAAACACAGTGCATGATAATCTCTTTTTTGTTTTTGTCTTATACACCAGTTCTGAGAATAAAGTGGAGCAAATATACTGGTGGTGCTGTTGCATGTGAAAGAACTGGATCTGACTGGAGGGGGCTTGTGTTAAAACGTTAGCTTAACCTGCATAAAAAGAGTGGGTTATATAATTCTTTTTTATATCAGGTGTAAGTGCCATGAAAACATAGTAAACATTCTGTCTTGAAACCTAAGCAAAGGTTCATGTCTTATCTGTTGCCTACCTTTGCTGCATGTGTCCAGTTAAAGGCCGGGCCTCCCTCACCTGTGTGTTTTAGTAGGCCCTCCTCGACTGTTCTCCACCCCAGGCCTTAATTGGTAATAGGATATAATACCTGGCAGTGCTAGGTCGCATGGCTGATCAACGTTTGTCCGTGTTTGGCTTGTGTGTGGTTGTCGCCTTCGTTTGCTCTCAGTCTTATCCATGTTCTGATCTTTGGCTTGTCTGACCATCCCTTCCTGCCTGATACCTCGATCTTCAGTTTGTTCTTGGTTTCTCAGTCTATATGCTTGTAGCCCTGACCCTTTGCTATTCCTCTGACTATTCTTGCTTATTCATGTGCTGCTGCTTCCCCTCTTCCACCTGTAGCTAGCCCGAGCGTGAGCTAAGGGACCCTGGGGGCCGCGACCTGGATCCAGTTGCAGCCAAATCCGTCCTCACCACCAGAGGCTCTGGTGAATACCCACTGGCTCTTAGATTCCGCGCTCGGGGGAAACCGATGCACTAGCTCCCTGTGTTTCAGTGTCCGGGCTCTAGGGGGCCCTCTCCCCGTATCAGCCAGAACTACTTAGCAGCAGTCAGCCATAGGTCCACAACCTTGCAGTGCACTTTGCAACCTTAGCGTGCGCTTCGCACTTCAGTGGTGCGATTCACACTCCTGCAGTGCGCATCCCTCACCTGACCTCAGGTGCCATGACAATAAGTTTTATTGAGATGTCAAAGAATCTTACATACAAACAGTACAGTCGTGGTACATAGAGTTCACCGTCACAATAACATACTAGAGTAGCATTTTGCGGTAGAAAAGCACATAAAAGACATTGCAACCTGTTAGAGACTTTACCAGTGTCCAACATGGCAGGTGTCACTAGGACCGAAGAAAGAAGAATCTTTATAAAATGGGAGGTACACACCTCCTTTCTGTCTTAGTATCATCCAAAGAGGGCATTCCCATACTTAGAGCATGAAATATTAAAGCAGAAATCTGTCCATTATTAAATATGATAGGGCTAAATCATGGGCAGCTAACCAACCACCCCATACCTTCTCAAATCTAGAGGGGCTGCCTCTATGCTGGTATGCCAGCTTTTTAAACCTTAACGTTGTACCCATTTCTTCAAGCCACATCTGTAGTGTGGAAGAGCCTGAGAGATCAAATTAATTTGTATAAGCCTGCAAGCCTGAAACAAAGCTCTGGCAGACGCCTCTCATACAAACTTATCTGGGGTGACGACATCAGGCATGCCTAAAATACAGTGCTGGGGCACCATCTGAATGGAAACCTGAAATACAGCATTTATTATTGCTACAACTGTATTCCAATAATGGTGAAGCTTTGGGCACCTCCAGAGCAAATGTATAAGATCTCCTAAATCTCTACCACATCTAGCAAATTAGGGGTGTGGGCATAGACCCATGGAATGTAGCGTAAGTGGGATAGGCAAGCTCTTATATATAACTGAGAGAGTCTGTGCAAGACATTTAAAGAACATAAATAAACATTTTCCATGGCCTCTTTCCATAGATCTCCTGGTATATCTCATACATCTCCCTCGTACTTCGCACAGGCTGAGCTAGGAAAATTTTCCAAATATACTCCCAAGAGTATTGCATAGCAATTGTGAATAAAACCCTTGTTAGGAGAAAATTGGCTCTTTTTGGACTTTTGGCGCATATGCAAGCGCCTGTGCGCATCTGCACGCGCCCACGCTCCCGTACGCGTGCACGTGCAGGAAACTGCGCTAAACGATGCTATTTAAACCCCCTGCGCCTGCCAGCAAGTGCTGTCCATTCTACAACGTCTGAGTACCTGTGAGCCCCAGCTCTGTTTCCTGTTCCAGTGTTACTACCTGTTTTCTGATCCGAACAAAACAGACAAAACCAAGGCCTGGGGGCTGTTGAAACCCCTTCCCATCCCTGACCGGCCATGGTCCAAGATCTAAATTGACTTTATAGTGGAGCTGCCCCCAGCCAATGGGCACACCACAATCTTCGTAGTTGTGGATCGGCTGACTAAAATGGTGCATTTCCTCCCAATGAAGGGCACCCCACAGCAAAAGAGACCTCGGAAATCTTTATCAAAGAAATTGTCTGGCTACATGGCATCCCAGACAACATAGTGTCTGACTGGGCTAGTTCAGTTTACCTCACGGTTCTGGAGAGCCCTCTGTTCTGCCATGGAAATTGACCTTTCATTCTCAGTGGCTTACCATCCGCAAACCAATGGCCAAACCGAAAGGGCAAACCAAACGTTGGAGCAATACCGGCCTACTCCCAAAACGACTGGTGCACGCTGTTAACCCTGGTGGAATTCGCCTATAATAATTCTGTGCACTCCGCAATGAAGCAATCACCTTTCTGGGCCAACTACGGCTTTCACCCCACAGTGCTTCCCACTTTAGCAGGCGAAACTGCTGTACCAGCAGTACACGAGTCCACCCAATTTTTCAGAACCAGCTGGAAGCTGCTGCAAGAGACAAAGCCAGTTTCGATAAGAAAAAATGCGGTGAACTCAATCTTCAACCAGGCGACAAGACTTGGCTATCCACAAAAAATCTGAGACTATCATGCCCGTCCAAAAAGCTGAGCCCATGATTCATCGGCCCCTTCTCTGTTAAGAGAAAGATCAACCAAGTCTCCTATGAGTTGGAACTTCCATCATCCCTACGGATATACCCGGTATTTCATGTTTCCTTACTGAAGCCAGTGACCCCGGATCCCTTCCCCAATAGAGCTAGCGCTCCCCCTGCCCCTGTCCTGATTGATGGTGAGGAGGAATTTGAGGTTGAGTCAATACTTGACTGCAGAAAGAGGAGTGGCAGGATCCAGTAACTTGTAAATTGGAAAGGGCACGGCCCAGAAGAGAGCTCTTGGGAGCCCGGAGCTAATCTTCACGCAGATGACTGTATCCAAACCTTCAAGGACAACAATCCTGCCAAGCTGGCCAAGTTGGGCATCTGGAGGCTGCCCCCTGGGGGGGCATTGTTAGGAGAAAATTGGCTCTTTTTGGACTTTTGGCGCATACGTGCGCGCCTGTGCGCTTTTGCGCGCGCCTGTGTGCGCCCACGTACGCTCCCGTGCGCGTGCACGCACCGGAAACGGTGCCAAATTGTGCTATTTATTTAAACCCCCTGCACCTGTAAGCAAGTGCTGTCCGTTCTATAGCGTCTGAGTACCTGTGAGCCCCAGCTCTGTTCCTGTTTCCTGTTCCTGTGTTACTACCTGTTTTCTGATCTGACCCGGCTTGACCTGACCTGCTGATTATCTGCCTCCACCGACCCTGGCTATCCATGACCATCCGATTGTCTGATCCCTCTGTACTTCTGCTGCTAGCCTGTTAATGAACTTTGCTTGGACTTGACCACTCTCTTGCCTGACCCCTTTGACAGCCAGCCAGTTGCCGACCCAGCCTGCACGACTACTCTTCTGATCTGCACGACCATCTGGAGTATCACATCACCACCAGTGACCTTCCAGCCCTCGTGCCATCCCGCACCCTTGGACCTCCTGTCTGCTCTACCAGGGGTCCCTGAATCGGGTGCGCAAAAGTGGTTGTTCCCTGCATAACCAGACTCCACCACCAGGATCGTGACAGCCCTTAAAGGCCCGTACACACGGTCTGATTGTTGGCCAACAATGGTCGTCCAATAGCCTGCTGGCCGATAATCCGATCGTGTGTATGCATGATTCTACAGCCGATTTCCAATTGTAATCCGACAGAAGTTGAACAACAAGACTAGAAAACTTGTGTTGGCCAACAAGGCATTGGCCAAGTTTCTGCTTGTGTGTACAGAAGTTGGCCAGTTCCAAAAAGTTGGAAGTGCAAACATGCATGCTCAGAATCCAGGAAGTGTTAGGTTGTGTAACCTGTGTTCTTAATTCACAAATCACATTCAGCTGAACTTCCTCATTATACGCTTGTAACACGTCACTATGTTCGGCTTTGTGGAACGAGACTGCTGCATGAGACCAAAGTAAGTGATAAGTCCAATGCCTCCATAGACCTCTGAGCTTTAACTGCATGTTTCAGTTGTACATAGAAAACAGAAAACAGCATATTCGAGGGGATACAAAATCTAGACTGTAATTGGGCAAAAGACAATAAAACATAATTTTCAAAAATTTGTTTAATATGCATCACCCCCCTTGAATCCGACATTAATATATTAGCACAGGTTCTTGCTAGGAGATTGAATAATGTTTTTATGCCCAACAAATTTATGACAATCAACCTTAGATGGTTGTTTGTAAATATTCAAACCCCAGCAGACAATGTGGGTGCTTGGGCTTTGCTGTCATTAGATGCCAACATGACATTTGACAGTGTGGAATGGGGGTATTTATGGGCAGTACTGGAGAAATTTGGGTTCTTCGCCACTTTTATTTCCTGGGTTTGCTTATTATATTATCTTCCACAGGCAGCAATTAGGGAGGGGGCAAACTCTCTGCCCACTTTGAGTTGGGGAGAGGCACTAGGGGCAGGTAGTTGTTGTCTAACCAGGGCCCCATTAAACACCTGCAATAACCTTGGCAGAAGTATTTCAGAATACGTTTGGTATACTTCCATTGGTAGTCTGTCATCTCTGGGTGCCTTTAAGGTAGGGAACATACCAACCACCTTCTGAAACTCGTCTAGAGTAAGTGGGGCTTTCAGACGGAGTTGCTGAGAGTCAGAAAGTTGAGGTAAGGAGACAAATTAGTAACAAATTAGTTCCTCCAGTGTGTGATACACTTTGGAGGCATAGAGGTCCGTATAGAAATGAACCAGTTCACCCATTACAGCTTCCTGCATGTTAACCAGATGGCCATTTGGCAATTTCAAGGCCCTGATGGGGCCCAGAGTCTGTCGTCTCTGGGTGCCTTTAAGGTAGGGAACATACCGAGCACCTTCTGAAACTCGTCTAGAGTAAGTGGGGCTTTCAGACGGAGTTGCTGAGAGTCAGAAAGTTGAGGTAAGGAGACAAATTAGTAACAAATTAGTTCCTCCAGTGTGTGATACACTTTGGAGGCATAGAGGTCCGTATAGAAACGAACCAGTTCACCCATTACAGCTTCCTGCATGTTAACCAGATGGCCATTTGGCAATTTCAAGGCCCCGATGGGGGGACGGTGGGGCGAACATTAACAATTTTAGCAAGAATTCAGCAAAAGTCGTGCACACGACTCCATCCTGGTTACGGAGACAGGAGGGGGGGACAGCCATGCATGTTCATCTGATATTACCTGTTTGTTATATTGTATTATACACTAAATATTTTGGTGTTTTTTGTGATGACTAATATCTTTTCTCTTTAGACATAGTTTGAGGACATATGCTCTATTATACTGTACCTTCCTATATAAGCTCCTGAAGAAGCGGTGAACACAACCGCACAACACGTAGAGCAATTATACAGATGGTATAGAAAATCTTTTAATATGACCTTATCCGTGATTGATCGAGCCAGATTCAGAACCCAATGTGCCTTGTCACTTTCTTGTGCTATTTGAAATTAATGTATTTTAAATATTTTGTATAATAAAAGTTTAATTTTGTATTCAGACTGTGTACCCCAAGTTTTCTATTGTACCATGAAAGTCCATTTCAGCCTCTAAAACATTTTTTACACTATTACAATATTATGACACAGGTACCTCCCTTTCTTCTTTATGTTCTTCTTATGATGGCACTTTTTCAAGTATCACATTTTGGCAAGAAGTCAGCTGATCTGCTCCCCTTCCACATAGAAAGTGACTTTAGAAAAGAAACATTTTTTTCTCTGCCTTCGAGTTGAGTAGCTTGGTTAGAGCATCCTGGGCAGATAACCAAGAAGCCCTTGATTGCTCTGAAGAGTTAGATATATACTCCTCCTCCAATCTACAGACATTCCAGGTTAGCTGCAACCCATGGGCCTTGGTATCAGTTTTAATGGCATTAATAGTGGTAATAAAAATACCTCTCGGGTAACATTTGAAGGTATCCCAATGAACAAGTCCATTTTCATGTTGATCATTATCATGAAAAAAGTGCTCCATATGTGAGCCAATGGTGTTATTCGGTGGGAGCAGCTTTAACCAAAAAGCATTTAAATGCCACAGGGCTCTCAAATGGGTATCATTTATTTTTACCGAAATTCACAGCACCAGTGGAGAGGGATCAGATACCCCCCATGTGGCGTATTCTAGTTTAATCGCTAAGTGAAGGGCAGAGAAAGTATCCACACAGACATCTATATGGATAAGGAAGTATGAGTTTTAGAAAAACACGAGAATTGAATAATATCAGGGTGTTTCACTCTCCAAATACCAACCCAGCCTAGTTCTGCAAGGAAGCGGAATAAAATCATGCCTCTAGTGGAGGTAATTAAGGGGGGCGGGGGTTGTTTGTCCAACCTGGGGTTTAGGATGCAATTAAAATCCCCCATTATAAAAATGGCTTGGCTAGTGTAAAGGACACCAGTTCCCTTAGCACTACCGAGGAGAATGGAGGAGGAATATAAATCATTGCTATTATACAGACAACAGTTTACAATTTACAATATATAAATACAAAGCGCCCCCATCATCAATTTTGGACTGAAATTCCTCTAAGTCTAGGTACCTGTGTACCAGTACACTCACCCCCCTGGAGTAGGATGTGTGAGTAGAGTGGTATGCCCGACCTACCCAGGAATATCTCAGTCAACACTCAAAGTCCCCTGTAAGATGCATTTCCTGCAACCCAATGATTGCAGGGTCATATTTGAATTACAGAATTTACCATTGCTCTTTAATGGGGTACCCAGTCCTCTAACCTTCCATGTAGCTAATGGTACTTCAGCCATGATTCGGAGTAGAAAGATGCACTGAAAAGGGGTGCTATTTCCAGTGAAAGAGTGAGCACACAGGACGGTCTCCTATGAAGTCTCAGACAGTAAGCAACACAAGACGTATAGTACTTGAGGTGAGAAATAGGTGCATGACATCTCCAGCAAAAAATCAACAGACAAGCATTGATCAATCTAAGAAGGCACAATGGTGCCTCAAAACCTTCGAACAGTCTCGGCTAAATGGTAAGGCAGATGAATATCGACAGGCACAGATCATCCTGCGTAGAGCATGCACTGCCATTTGCAGTGCAGCATAAACTTTGGCAGAAAGCACTTGTATTTACTCATGAAAGAAAAACACTTGTAGGAGCAAAGTAAAACCTGGAACAGAAAGAACAGGTCCCCAGCCAGGGTGAACTTACAAAAGGAAATTCCTGTTAGATACTTAGAACCATAGTGGGCAAAAGAAAGAGCTAACAGCCATCATTAATCGACTTCCTCCTGGGGTAGGATCCGTAGTGGAGGCTCATGCACATCCAACCAGGTTGCCGCTTCTGCAGCTGTAGGAAAGAAGTGTGCACGATCCTCAGCAGTAACCTGCAAATGTGCTGGGTAGAGCATAGCATATGTTTACCCCATGTGTCTCAGTTGTCGCTTGACATCCATAAACATGGCCCGTTGTCATTGTACTTCAGTTGAGAAGTCGGTAAAATGGGGCTGAAGAGTTGACTTCATGTTACTGTTGCCCGGTACAAATACCTACAGTTCGCTGTTGACTCTGTGTACCCCATTTGTATACGATACGAGATGGGTCGTGTAAACGTCCAATGACGACTCCTAGCACGTGTGAAGAAAGGATGTCGACGTCTTCGCCGTTGGACCAACCTACACGTACTCGGAGGTGATGCCTAGGATGGGGTCCTCCTTCAGCTAATTACTACCGACAATCGAGAAAGAAAACGGGTGATACCAAGATTCATAGATTGTCCTTAAAGGAAAACATTCAAGTGGGACCGACCCCTGGACAAGAAAGACAAGGTCCAAAATG
>BLSH010228060.1:88820-108526 GCA_018402905.1 Glandirana rugosa | reverse complement strand
GCTTTGGGGCTGTTTTGCTTCTGCAGGTACTGGGAAGCTTCAGCGTGTGCAAGGTACCATGAATTCTCTTCAGTACCAGGAGATATTGGATGACAATGTGATGCAGTCCGTCACAAACCTGAGGCTTGGAAGACGTTGGACCTTTCAACAGGACAATGATCCCAAGCATACCTCCAAGTCCACTAGAGCATGGTTGCAGATTAAAGGCTGGAACATTTTGAAGTGGTCATCGCAGTCACCAGACTTAAATCCGATTGAGAACCTCTGGTGGGACTTAAAGAAAGCAGTTGCAGTGCGCAAGCCTAAGAATGTGACTGAACTGGAGGCTTTTGCCCATGATGAATGGGCGAAGATACCCGTAGATCGCTGCAAGACACTTGTGTCAAGCTATGCTTCACGTTTAAAAGCTGTTATAACTGTAAAAGGATGTTGTACTAAGTACTAAGATTGAATGTCACTTGGGGGTTGAATAAAACTGATAATGATGTGAGCTCAGAAAATACATTTGTGGTTATTTCATTATAAATGTTATGTTATATTTGTCTGACCTACACGCGCCTCTTTGATTTAATTGTAAGCAGGATGACTGAATGATCATAATCAATGTCAAACCGACCAAAACAATCAATTTCAGTGGGGGTTGAATAATTTTGAACACAACTGTAGTGAAGGTACTTTCTCTGTACTCCTAACATATACATACATGCTCGGCACTACTTATATAGGCTACTCCCATTTTTCATTGGGGGGCTCTGACTCTGCCCCTTGACCTCTGTCCTCCGTTACAACCCTGTCCACCTTGTGAATGTGCATTGCAACTAATTGTCTATTTGTTTAAGCTGACTATGTAAGTGGTTTCTTCCCTTACAGAATTGTTACAATTGCACTCTATATAAAGATATGTTAATTATATTTCTACTATTACATGGCATTGATACACTGACATGTTTGTGTTTGTTCTACCAGATTACTATTGAGTGCTCCAGACGAAGCGCGAAACCCTAGCGTGAAACAAGTTGAGCCCCTCTTTTTGCGACTTCATGCCTTGGTGGTTTGAAACCCTACATATACTTTGTGGTCTATGTTTGTACCCCTGATGATAGATTGTTACCAATAATTTAATAGGTTTCACCCCAGGCTGTTCTGGCTCCTACTAAGTTGGGCCCAGTATGAGTGTGATCACACCGCCATCTGGTGGCTGTCCTTTAACTGTGGAAAGCAGGAGAAGTATGAAACTAACCCTCAAAATCAGAGTCACTAGGAGCTCTGGGTTCCCTAAGGGGGGGGGGGGAACATAGCTAGCGGACGGAGCTACTCGTCCGGTCTGGTACAAGTGTAAATTACATGGATATCATAGAGATATTTACCATAAGAAAAGTGTAGTAGTGGGAACAGCATTGATGAACATATAACAAAACAAAGTAAACATGTAAACATGGGAACAGGTTACATTGAGACATATAGTTTACCAATTCCTTATCTAAAATAACTGAGGCCTAATGGGGTAAGGGGACATTAGTTATGGTGGACAAACCTGCTGGGCTACCCAGCCAACGAGATTGCCGTGGGGTGCCTCAGAGTTATGGCCAGGGGGGCCTATGACCAGGGGGTTCCCCCCGGGGTTTGTCAGGAAGCACAGGAGCTCAGAGGGGGTCCTTCACAACAGGCCTCATTTATGGATTGCCTTTGCACTAAGGGGGATAGGGGATGTGTCCAGCTGGTGGCCCTGAGAGTCCGAGGAAAAGATTTCCTTATGGAATCGCATATGACCCCCTTGATAGGGTCAGTTTGTATTGTCTCAAACCGGAAGATGGAGGGGATCATCAAGGAATGTCCTAGGGTAGATCAGGCTTAAGTTCTGAGGGACAATGCAACCAGCAAGAATCCCAACGGTGAATGGCACAGCCAGTGAAGGACAAAGATGTAACTTTAACAACAGGGCCTGTGGCCAAACATGGTGGAAACAAGAGCCTAGGCCCTTAGGTCAAGGACCAGGTCAGCTCAGAGAGAAAAAAGTCTGGAAACGACCAAGTAGTGGATAAATCCTCCGTTCTAGAGGCCCCATGAGACTCAGCCGTCGGGTGATTTGGAGGTGGATCAAGAAATCCTCTTCTTTTTGGTGCGGGATTACCATCTGGTGGACAAGGGCAGTCCCAGGGTGGCAGCTCTCAGGGGCCAATCCGGGATCGCGATTTGTAGTAATTCAAAAGTCCCGAGAAAATTTGCCAGGTCTCCCAAGGTGCGCAGGGTTGCTGATTTGCCATCCTTAGTTGCTGACCGCCCCAGCGGTATTTGTTACGACAGGTTTGTAAGGCGTCGGTTAAGAGTTTGAGAGCTTTACGCATGGCCAGAGTCAATTTAGATAGGTCTACCAGGAGCATGATTGGAGAATCATTAAACATGATGACATCCTGGGTACGTGTGGCCTGCATGATATCCGTTTTGATCTTAAAAAATGGATCCTGCATATGACATCCCTGGGGTAAGCCGGGTTTGGATTGCGGGGGCCCAGCACTCGGTGGATACGATCTATTTTGATCTGAGAATCTTTGGGATGCTGTAGCAGCTGGTTGAAGATCAACAAGCCTGCAGAATGCAAATCTGAGGGTTTCGATTGTTTCAGGCAGGCCACGAATACAAATATTGTTTCTCCTGCTTCTATTCTCTTGGTCGTCTAAACCATAAAATAATTGTTGGATTTGATTTGTATGTTCCTGCAGAATGGCATTGTGTTCGTTCAGTTAGTTTACGGCCTCTTCCCCAGTGAGTTCAACATCCTCTATGCGGTGGCCTATGTCCTTACGTAGATCAGACAGTTCTTGTCTATAGGTCTGCTCCAGCCTGGATACATAGGCTTCAAAATCATTCCTTGTTGGGAGAGCTTTAATGTAAGCCTCCATGTCCCAACCATCCCTAGAGCTGCGGGATGCTGGAGAAGAGCTCCTGGATCTGAGGGAGCCGTGCTCAGATTCTATAGGAGAGTGAGCTCTCTGCCTGGTCTTGGCTCTGGAGGGAGTGTGTGGGCCAGAGGAAGGCGGCGGCACCATCTTGGCTGCGGGAGAGCCTTTGCCGGGCTGGCTCGAGTGGGTGAAAAACCGCCCGATTTCCCCTTCTTTATGGGACCCGCTAGTTCCCCTACCTTCCCCCTCGTTTCTCTTCCCCATGGAAGTCAGTTGTTGCGGTGGTTGGTGCTGGTGATACGGTGCTTTAGCCGGTTGGAGCAGGAGTCAGTCGCGTCTCACCTCTCCATGCTCCAGGCCACACCCCCCTTAAGTTTAATATGATTAAAGTAAACTTAATATATTCATGTGTTAAAGCGTGCTATGTTAAGGTAGCCCATTTACTTTAATAGGGCTCTTAATACCCCCTAAAGTGTATGAAAATTAAAGGATCTGCACGGTTTTTGACAAACACCACCAAACACAGTGACTTCACATTGGTACATAGTGGTGTGCTATAGCACAGGTGCATTAAGGTCTACTTTATGCATGCATTTGGGTGCAGTTCTGAAGGAATGTCATTACATTGCAATGTACATTGTACCTTCCTGCAACACAAAGCTGTGAATCCAGCCTAGCACTTAGGATAGGAATATTGGACCCCATTGGGGATGGCTTCAGAGATCCTAAGACTGAAGTCATTCTGAATGGTACCATAATGTACATTTGCATTATAAAACAAAGCATCTGTTCTTGGTGACTCACAATGCATACTGTATGTAAAATCCCTCCACTTTGTAGAGCGCTGTGTTGGCCAGAATTAGTGCAGCTAGATTTGTTCTTGCATTAAGGCTCATTCAAGGCCCATTTATATTGAAGGACAAATACAGCCAATGGGCTTCATATAGACTTGCCGCAGACAGACTTTGCAAAAGTGACTTGCATGCATTCTAAAAATGGCGCAACGTGTGCCAATTTCATGTACCTGTTGAGAACTCGTACTTCAATTTAGCGCTTGCTGTGCCACTTTTAAAGTGCATGCACTTTCGCAAAATCTGTCTCTGTACACCTAAAGAAAGTTGGTCTTAAGTAGCTCCACTATTGTAGGACACAAACTATATATTTTATTTTGAATTTGGTGCAGGCCTTACACCACTATGTAGAAGTGGAGCAAATTAGAACTAACTAAATTTGGCGCACGAGTCATTATCAGAACCAAACTTTCGCAGATGTTTTTGGAATTAGGCACAACATCCCCCCCCCCCCCCGGTATGTTTTAAAAGGTTAGAGTAAAATATAGAGGAAAAAAAAGTTAAAATAATATCTTAGAAATAGTAGCCAAAATTTGGAGTGCAAAATCACCAACTGAGGGAAACAAAATATATTGGGAAATATTGAAGAAAGATTTAGTTTTAGGTAAACATCTGCTGGAAAATCAAGTGACCATTTATACAAAGGCACTCACACAGCAGAATATACTTTTACCAAATGCAATAAACATACCCCCAAATAGTAAAAAATAGTTAGACCAGGAAGATTGGTAAGTAGGTTGTTACATTCAAATCTGAATATGTAAAATATTTGTTAGAACATCCCTGCAGGAAACAGTATGTGGGAAAGACAAGGAGGAAATTAAGATAGCATTAAGGAGCACATACATTTTTTATATGAACATGATTCAAACCCTAAGGGATTCAAGTTTTGGGGAGTAGACAAAATTAAAAGAGTTGAGTGGCATTAACATAAAAAGAAATGTTTGAAGAAGGGAAACATACCATATACTGTATATATATATATATATGAAACTATGTAAAACTTGTTGCTTTAACCACTTAAGGACCGGAAAATTTCCCCCATAATGACCATGACATTTTTTGCAATACGGCACTGCGCCGATTTAACTGAAAATTGCATGGTTGTGCGACACTGTACCCAAAAAAGATTGACATCCTTTTTTCCCCACAAATAGGGCTTTCTTTTGGTGGTATTTGATCACCTCTGTGGTTTTTATTTTTTACGCTATAAACAAAAAAATAGCGACAATTTTGAAAAGAAACAATATTTTTCACTTTTTTCTATAATAAATATCCCCCCCCCCCCCAACATATATTGATTGGTTTGTGCAAAAGTTATAGCGTCTATAAAATAGGGGATAGATTTAAGGCATTTTTATTATTAATTTTTTTTTTTACTAGCAATGGCAGTGATCAGCGATTTTTAGCAAGACTGCAGCATTGCTGCAAACAGATCGGACACTTTTGACACTTTTTTGGGACCATTGACATTTATACAGTGATCAGTGCTATAAAAATGCACTGATTACTGTATAAATGTCACTGGCAGGGAAGGGGTTAACACTAGGGGGTGATCAAGGGGTTAACTGTGTTTCCTGGGAGGTGTTTCTAACTGTGGGGAGTGTGGACTGACTGGGAGTAGAGAGAGAACGCTGTTCCTAATCACTGGGAGCAGCAGATCTTTCTCTACTTCCCTGATCGAACAGGGATCTGTCTGTTTACATTGACAGAAACCCCATTCCGGCTCTCTTTCCCGGTGCTGGCCACGTGCATTAGCTCCCCTGCTGTGCCGTGCACCTGCTATAGCTGTTTGGAGAGCTGACGTACAGCTATGGAGATTCACTGGAACGTGCCGACCTGCCACAGTATAACGACTCCAGCTGGTCGGTAAGTGGGTAAATATAGAAATAGTTTTACATTGTAACATTAGTGGAGCACTACTTCCTTAGGAGCCACAGGATTACTGCCCAGGTCTTCCCCACAGGCATTGCCCCTCAACCAGGCAAACAGGCTCATTTACATGTCTAGGGGTGTTATTTTTTTGTTGTTTTATTTTTGGTTAAGGGAAGTAGGTGGGATACTCCAAAATCAAAAACTGTATACAACTGAGGTATTCTTTGTGAGCAAGCTATAGTTAAGCCTGGGCTTAAAACAAACAGAAGATCTCAGCCTTAAAGTAGTAGTAGTATTAACTGTGCAAAGTCCCTTTAAGTAGGAGATTATCTGGACAAAGCTCTTTAGGACACCAGATGGCACCCCCTTTAAATAGACCTACAGCTGAATTTCTCTAGCACCAGAGGGTTGGCAAAAGCACAAAGGTCCCCAAGATCTCTCAAGAATCTGTACTCACAAGGCCCAAGGAACAGCTGGTATCCTCCATATAACTTCCAAGCGAAACCTTCCCATGATACCAGACCAGATCTTCAGCTGACAGACCCCCCCCCCCCCCAGTCAACTCTGCTTAGCTCCTGGGTCTCAGCATTCAAGCCCATCAGGGGGCCAACCTGAGGCATTGCCAACAGTAGCTTCTGCCTGAGAGGGCAATGTGCCCTCCAGGCTGGACTAATCCACTGGAGAAAAGACCCTGACCTCAGTCTACTCACAAGATATATACAGTGTTCCAGCATGCCATCAGAGCCTTCCCATTCTGGGATAGGCCAGGGCTGTATCAATATTCATGCTGCCATCTGCATAGTACCACACCTATCATCCATAACCTTCTCAAGTTCACTGGATAAAGAGGAAGCTATAGACCAGACTGGCAGCAGCTGAACACATTGAGTAGGCCTGACTAGCAGGTTGCAGCTTCATTGAGTACAGTGAGCAAACTATGCTTTTACCTAACAACAGTTACATACACACTGACTATAGTGTGGCAAATAATGTTACCTATCAAAAACACACACTAAACTCTATCTAATTCCTAGCACCTATCTAGGAGGGTGCTACAGTAATATTAACAACATTCTTTACAGGTAGCAACTGCAATCAGCTTTACAGGGGTTGATTTACATGGAGCAAACAATCTGTTCATTTTTCAAGGGATTTTTCCTTGAGCTTAGTTAATATGGTAAAACGTACTGTGCATTAAGATTTTTTAATATATACATATAGTGAGTATTTAGAAATAGTGCGAAAGCATAATGTAGCAGCAGCAAGGGCTAAGTAGGAGCAGGAGAGTAAAGAGACATTGGCAAAGTTTATGCTCCTGAGGAAGTAGTTTTGACAAAATGCCCAGGGACATTATCCCACTACCCACAAGCTAATTGTGAATGCATTGGAGTTTGCTGAGTACAGATGCTAATTATAGCACTATCCAATGAGAAGGATTTTAATGTTTTACTGAACAAAATGTTTTAAATAGGGATTTTTTTTTCCCCAGAGAATAGGTGCAGAAACTACCCCGTTTCAGAGTTACCCCTTATCTCTGCCCCTACCCACTTCCGAGCACTGTTTCTTGGTTCCACCCTGTACCCAACTCCCAGTACCGCCCCTTTTAAGGAATACAGAACCAAGTAACATTTAATTATAATAATTATTATATTAAATATATACACACTTTTATGCTGACAAGTTCATATGAATTGTTGCTTTTTTTTTATGTGCCATTATATTTGTTTACATATGAGGCCGAGCAGCACTGAGCAGGGCAGCCTGGGCAGGCACATAGTGGACCTTGGCACATAAAAAAAAGCAACAATTCACATGAACTTGTCAGCATAAAAGTGTGTATATATTTTATTAATAGACCCCCCTCAAAAATAGATCCCCTCCAATGAAATAGACCCCCCCGCAGCCAGCATCAATAGACCCTGCAAGCACAACCCAACACCCCTTGCCATTACATACATTCATTGCTGGAGGTGCCAGAACTGCATTCCCCCGCATTCCCACTGAAAAAAAAGCCCTTGTTGTAATGGCTTTATGCCATGTGGATCTCTTTCCTTTTTATGCAACTGAGCCAAATGAACAGATAAATGGCCTTGCTATATAGAAAGAAGGATAATATTGAGCTAGAGGAAGATTGAGGAGAAGATGGAGGTGAATGACTTATAATCATGGAGGACAGTGTAAAAATTTCAGTCTGACGTGAGTTAGTCTATAAGACCCCATACACACTATTAGATCTTCTGCAGATTTTTGCCTTCAGATTTACCAAAACTATATAATATGAGGTCAAACCTTAGGAGTTTTAATTTGTATTGTACTACATGGTTTTGGTAAATCTGAATACAAAAATCTGCAGAAAATCTAATAGTGTGTATGGGGTCTCAAGCCTCGTACACACGCGCCAATTATCGTACGACCGTACATCCAACTTTTGTCCAAATTGGCTGTCCGTGGTTCTGTCTAGTGTACTGACGGTAGTCAAGTAATCGCCCGACAAAGGCTAACGTAGTGATGTGCTACGTGCATATAAAGAGGAAGTTCAGGTGAATGTGAATTGTGAATTATAGATGCAGGTTTACACGACCAAACACTTTCTGGATCCCGAGCATGCGTGTTTCCACTTCCAACTATTGTTGGGCCAACTTCTGTACACACAAGCTGAAAATTGGCCAACGCCTTGTTGACCAACAAAAGTTTTCTAGTCTTGTCAGACAACTTTTGTTGGACAATAATTGGAAATTGGCTGTTGAATTGCATGTATTAATGGTCGGATTATCGGACAACAGGCTGTTGTACGACCGCTGTTGGCCGATAATCGCACCATGTGTGCAGGCCATAAGAGGTCACATAATGTTTGGTAAATGAGTATTTTCATAAGAGATGGCAGATTAATTTATTGTTTATCACAGAGGAAGGCATAATCATTTACCGCACAAGTCGACTTCACAAGGCACTTTTAAGAGTGGACTTTAAGTGGAGTTTATGAATTTAGACACTATGGGATTGATTTGCTAAAACTAGAGAGTGCAAAATCTGGTGCAAATCTGCATAGAAACCAAAGCTTGATAGAACAAGCTGATTGGCTACTATGCACAGCTGCCCCAGATTTTGCACTCTCTGGTTTTAGCAAATCAACCGCTGTATCTTTCAATACTTTTAATATTTTTATTAGTGGGTCTTCTAAAAAAAAGCACAAGGTGCTTAGGGACATGGGAGGTGTAAACACAAACATACATAGGCCCCTTTGTAATTACATATTATGTGTTTATTTCAGAAGAATTTTAAGCACAGGGCACAATATAAAACATTATTTTATAATCTGTATAGATAATTAGCACAGCTGCTAGGTTGACAGTTAGAATTAGGCAGCGTGAAAACATGTTTATTATAATTATTACATAATCCATTTTTTCTTTCCTTGTACGTGGGCATCCGAATATTATAAAAAGGAAGGAAAGATATACTTGGAAGAGACAGAATTATATGCAATAATTCAGAATTACCTACCAGCGGGTGTTGTTGAGGATGTGAAGCGTTTTACAAATAAACATATAATACAAGGGGTACTCATGACCCAGGAATTTAAAACATGTTATAGGTTTTCTAAAAAAAAAAAGTATATTCCCTCTCTTTGATGGAAACTCCAGATGGCCCATCTGAACAGCCTCTGAATTATCAGTCTGAAGTTGTCTCTGACTAAAGCCTCGTACACATGGTGCGATGGTCGAATGAAAACGGTTGTACAACCGCTTGTTGTATGATCATCTGACCGTTAAGCCTCGTACACACGGGACGACGATCGTATGTACGATCGGGTCAAATCGTATATTGGATAATATAACTTTCATACTATATGAACAAAGGTACACAAGATTGATACTGCGCAGCCTAATAGGGCCTCAGCTTTTAGTGTCAATAGCATACAGGTAAAGTGCAGACGTGACAATAAACCAAAAATAATAATTTCTTAAATCACTTATGTGTAAAACATCCTAAGGTGCATAGAATAAAATTGTGTCCTATAACAATAGTAGTGTTTCTTAATAACGTCAATGATGGCTTCCATAAAAACACATAAATATTGGTAGTGAATGATAAAAATAAATTAAGACACTTAATAATAGTCCCTTATGGACAAGTGACATAGATGGTGCAATCTGTGCAATACTTAAAACACTATAGTGGTATTATAAAAACAAAGTTCATCACATTTCCATCGATGGCAGCTTCACTCAGACCCCGCGGGAGTTTATAAAAATAATAGTAGTAGGTACTACTTAATACTTAGGACTAATGATAGTCTTTGGTAAACAGGTGACAAAAAAGGTGCAACCCGTGCGATTTGTGTTTTAAACACTGTGTTGGTTCACTCGTGTAGTCCCAACCAATTTGGGGGGAGTCCTCTGCACTCCTCCAAAAGGACTGTTGGGAATATATGTGCTCCCCGTCCCGTGCTCCCAGAACTCTCACCTATCAGGTACACAGTATCAATCTTGTGTACCTTTGTTCATATATTGTGATATATATTTGGTATTGCAGCAACCTACATCTATTTATTATTTGATTTTGGGCACATTGATGCACTTTACATTAGTTATTAATTAGAGAGTGGCGCGAGGTTCACTTGAATTACATTTCAGATAACTTGCATACTGACATGCTCCCAACGGTCGTACAAGCAACGTGCGGCCAAGCCGAACATAATGACGTGCAACGAGCATATAAAGGGGAAGTGCTGTTATCGTGCGCCACCCTTTGGGCTCCTTCATCTAATTTCGTGTTAGTTGAAGTTTGGTGTTTGTTGATTTGTGACTTTCAGATCGTTCTTCGGTTCGTTCTTTGGCTCGTTTCTGGACGTTCGTTCGTCAACGATGTTTCCTTCTAGAGATAGAAATCTCACTATTGTTGGCCTAGGCATCCTGATTTGGACCCGAAACCAATGTAGGAGAAGGAGGGAGAGGAGTTGTTAGACCAAAAATTGGTTACTTAACCGTGATCAATTTGGTCATATGGCTTTGGTCAGGGAGCTCCAGGAGAATAATCCTGATGATTTCAGGACTTATCTTCGCATGACGGACCCCTGCTTTAACCACCTCTTGGCATTGGTGTCCCCCTATATCCAGAAGGAGGACACATGCATGCGCCTTGCTATCACCCCTGAGCAAAGGCTCATTGCCACCTTGCGCTACCTGGTGATGGGAAGAAGCTTCCAGGACCTCAAGTTCACCACAGGCATCTCCCCCCAGGCTCTTGGAGTCATTATTCTGGAGATATGCTCAGCCATCATTCAGGTGCTGCAGAAGGACTATATTAAGGTATGTTTCATGTTAATACCACATTTTATGTGTTTCTGTTTGATAATATGGTATTTTCCCTTTTTGCCAATACCTAATTAGTAACATTACAATATGCTGTGAATGTCTTCTTTGGCCTCATGCATGCTCTAAGCTTTTTTCACCTTCTTTTTTTCCTCTACACACCTCCCCAGCATGTTGTCCAATGTCCATACACACTCAGAAGGCCACCATCAGGGGGTACAGGCAGTACTGTTGTAAGGGGCCCCAGTGTCTCAAGGGGTCCTTACAACAAAGACTTTAGCAGTCTTTAACATTGGAGTCTATGGGAGGGGGTCATCCAGTTTGGGAAGACCATTCTCCTGAACCCTAGGCGACAAAAATAACAAACTTTGCCCACAAGGAGAGGACCCCCTGGACCACAACTGGTTCAAGTTTGGGACCTGCAGCACCTATGCTTTGGCACAAGGTCTTATTGCAAGCATTGAGTGAGGCTGTGTTGCCTGTGCGCTGCTTTTTGAAGTCTTTGGATTTCACACTAGCATGCATTGCACACTTCACTGGGTCATGCTTGGCAGGCTACATCTCTCAAGTGTGACAGGGTGTATTGTTCCTACTGGGGCTGCAACATGTGTACACCCCTGGCCAGTGGGCAGATGTGGTGGAATGGCCCAGTGTGAAGGTCCTGGGTAAGGTTGGTGGTCAGAAGGGGGGCAGGTTTAAAGTTGTGTAAGGGGCCCCCAAATTTCTGATGGCTGCACTGCCCACTCAGCCTGATAATGCCACAATTATTTATGTCAGATGCAGTTTAGGCGTCCCCCCTCCCAAAACACACACTTTTGCCACATTATTTTTGGCTTTCCAACCAGGCAGAGTGCTTGAGGTGTTCTTATTATGTGAAACCTAAGCCCCATGCTCCCAAAAAGTTACATCATTTAAAACTACTGTATCTCCAGAAATGTAATCTCTTATACACACTGTCCATCTTTTGCTGGTGACATTTCCCTACTATTTCCCCAAAACATGTAGTGCAAGGGCCTGCTTGATTTGCTACTAATTTGACCTCATGTGATCTCTTTTGTTTGAATATGGTCTGAAAAGTGTAATTAGCCAAGTATATTTTCTGTAGGTTGTGCTTCTCCCATGTCTTACATCTTGACTGAGCTGGGAAGTGTAGCCTTATGTTGCCCTTGCATTTGTATGTTGAATAACATTTTTATGTTTGTTGGCAAAGTCTAATTTTTTTTTTTATCCACAGTTTCCTTCCAATCCCCAGCAGTGGCAGGAAGTTGCTGCCCAGTTTATGCAGCAATGGGATTTTCCCAACTGCGGGGGTGCCATTGATGGCAAGCATGTTCGGATTGTGCCACCACCCAACTCTGGCTCCTATTATTATAACTACAACGGGTTTTGCAACATTGTGATGCTTGCCATAGTGTCTGCGAGCTATGAGTTTTTGTACCTGGAAGTGGGGAAGAATGGCCACAACTCTGATGGAGGCATCATCATGCAGACGGAGTTTTATAGGCGGCTTCAGAATGGCACCCTCAACTTGCCACCTGCAGACCAAAATGTGGAGGGTCTGAACTTTGTATTCGTTGCAGATGAGGCGTTTGGACTTGGTGAACATATCATGAAGCCATTTCCGCAACGAAACCTGACCCCCGACCAGCAGATTTTTAATTATAGACTTTCACGTGCTCGAAGAGTGGTGGAAAATGCGTTTGGCATTTTGGCCAACAGGTTTCATCTGTTTTTGACGCCAATAAACCTGGCCTTATATAAAATAAATCACGTGGTACTGTGCTGCTGCATTCTGCATAATTTTTTGCGCAGGAATGCAGCCAATTATATACAAACTGGGCCCACTGACATTGATGCAGCCCTGCCAGGCCCAAGTACATCCACTGAAGGTCGTCCGTCGTTGGATGCAATGGCAGACCTTCAAAGTAGACGTGCTACCTTGGCCACCCAGAACGCGAAGGGATTTGCGTAACAAATACATGGAATATTCTGTGGGGAGAGGGGCTGTGTCCTGGCAAAACATGATTCCTGATCTTTAATGTTACCCTTATAAATTAATTCTTCAGTTTAACTACTCTTGTCTGTGGTTTTTCGATGTGTAAAAGAGATGTTCTATATGTGCTTTATTTTTGCTCTTGCTCCAAGAGAGAAATCTAACCTTCATTTCTCCATGAGATCCAAATTTCACCTTCAGAAATGTATTTTGGTGTGCAGGGGTTGTGCTACATATACACAAACACAAAATGTTGTTGGTGTTCATGCATTCCATGCATGAAGAGCAAAAACATGATGCATTAACAACTGTTTTAAATGTTTCAAGATGAACTACATCTGTGTTGACCACATAGAAGAGCACATTTGCTGTGTAAAGACCGAAACTTTATGGAACTCACAGGCATACATAAAGTAAAGAAGAAGCCACACACTGTTAGTATCAAATCTTTATATTGTTTGCACATTCTGAGGTGCTTTGCAACATTAAAACAGAACAAAACTTTTAGGCCACAAACAAAAGCATGTAAACATGTAGTCCATCACATCAGGGGTTGTCAAGTGTCATCTTTCTGTGTGGACTAACCCTCCTTCCTCCAAACTGGAGTTTCTTGGAGAAAGGGATGTTGCATCTGGGAAATGTGTGAGTTGGTCCCATCATGGGTTCTGAGCTGACCCGTTTTGGGGGTGGCCGCCTTTAGCCAAACTCCACTATCTTGGATAAAGGGGTGCAACCCCGAAACGCGTCAGCTTTGAACCCCTGATGTGATCAACTCACACATTTTGTAGATGCAACACCCCTTTCTCCAAGAAACTCCAGTTTGCAGGAAGGGGGGTTAGCCCACACAGAAAGATGACACTTGACAACCCCTGACGAGATGGAGTACATGTTTACACGCTTTTTCAGGAGGCCCTTTAAACTGGGCAACAGGCCCTAAAATGGGGTCCACAAAACCAGCCCAATTGCAAGAAGAATTGCCTTAAAATTTGGCAAGCATGTCCCCAACATCCGCCAGTCACCGCTTGAGGTTCTCCACTTTCCTCTGTATGTCCTCGAGCTCCGCACAGCACCATTGGATGTCCCTCCTCAGTCTTCCAATGGTGCACTGTGGAAGCTCATGACCTGTTAAGTAGAGGAAAATGCATAAGGGCAATGATGTGCTGCATAATAGCTGGTTATGCCTTGGATGGGCCTATTTTTTTGGGATTGGTTGGGGGGGAGGGGGTGCACTTTCAAAACACTCTAACCTCCCTGGCGGTATGATTATTTCAGATTTTTGGTGCTGAAAGCGGTACATTATATAGCATGGAAAATTTGCGTTTTATATTGTAGGCCTGTAATTATTAGGTATAAATCTATCTAAACAAGAGTCTAGTAGACATCCCGGGTATAATAAAGTTTGAAACATGAAATCATAAATTATAATATAATAACTATAACCAATTATCCAAAAAAATAACGTAATAGTAATCAAATTTAGTCAATAATGTAATCAAACCAAAAACACTGAAATTTTAGCAGTTGCAGAATTGTCACTGTCGTCACTTTTAGTGTCTGATGATAAATTTCCCAAAAAATCAGTATCACTCTATTCTGCAAATGATTCTTATTTACTATCAGTGTTTTCTAGCTGATCAAAAACCACTTTTGACATAAAGGGACACTTTTTGTTTGCCATGGACATTCTCAAGTTTCCAGGCAGAAAGAATGGCATATATAATATAAAAGTGCATGCAGGGCATTGGGCAAACCACTAGGGACAAATGGGATGTGAAATGATTTCATATAGTAATGTAATCTTACAGATTACAGTGTACTGTATGTTCACTGTGTGTTTCACGTTTTGAATTTCCCGCCGGTCTCCGTCCCCGTGCGACGCTCGCAGGGAACGGAGCCCGGCGCACAGAGGTATCGGGCAGATGACACAGCTCGCAGACACGGCGGGGGACATCGCTGGATCCAGGGGACAAGGTGAGTTGCGCTGCCTTGGATCCAGCCATGCAATACCGAGTGTGGCTCGGGGTTACCACTCTTGGTACTGAAATTCCACCCCGAGCCACACTCGGGAATACCGCCAGGGAGGTTAAAGGCAAAAATAATAATGGCTATGGCCATACTTTAGTAGAAAGTAAAAAAGGTGTGTTGGTTATTAACTGCTGTCTGCTGTCCCATGTACCAATAGACATGTCAATACACAAGAAACAATAATAGAACAGTACTTACAAGGGCAAACGACAGGTTCCCTCGGGGACTCCGGATGTTGGGGCATCTCCTGGCAATCCAGTTCTTCTAAAAAAAACAAATAATGCATTCATTGAGCATCCCAAAGTCACTACAGGTTCAACACATACATTGTGGGATATGTTTCCAGTGTACCAACCTTGCAATTGGGCTAAGCTGGGCGCATCTGGTGGACTTGCACCACCGGCTTGGGGGGCCTCTGTAGTATTTTCTGAAACAAAACAACAACAAACGGACGATGATGCCATGTGCCACGGCCAAAATACTTGACAAGTGGCAACATTCGTCAACTCCTACAGCTGCTCCCCCCCTCACTCCTATGGGATGTGGGCTGTCTGCTATCCATCATATGCATCTGTGTGCCTTCCAGCACTGGGGGCTATCCTCTCACTATATCTTCACTAGCAAGGCTGGATTAATGGGCACTGATGAATCAGTCAGCAGCCAGTAAAGTTATACTTATCCTTTAATTTAGGGCTGAAACCCCCGCCCCCGCCCTTTTGTCCACCTAGCAGCACCCCTGTCTGTGGCACAATTTGTATAGTTGTCATTTAGCACTTACCTTCTGGGCGTGAAGGTGGGCTTGACGCCACCTCTGCTGACGGGCCAGGGGTGGGATCATCCGTTCATCTCTGAGGGGGGTGGGTCCTTTGTTTTTTCAGTTTTCCTGTTGCAAAATACAAAAAGAACATACCGGTAAGTGCAAAAGCTAAAGGAATGTATGAAAACAGTCTAAAATGGTATTCTTCATATACAGTATGCTTGATTTGGAAATTAAATTTGGGAACCCCAAGGCATACAAAGATTTAAAAAATTCACAGATAATTCTCTCTAGCTACTTCGACCAAGAACAGATCCAGACACCGAATTTACACATCTACATATTGGTTACAAAAAATTTTGCTTACTTTTTTCGAGGATCCCATGGATCCGGTGCAGCTGGTCAGGCTCCCGATGCTTCAGATCAGACCAGCGCTTCCGCAGCTGATCCTTGGCCTGCTGGACCCCATATTTTGCTGACAGCCTCTCAATCACCCTCTCCAGGATGTAATCCTTGTAGCTGTTGGGCCTCTCATACCCCCTTTTGCAATCGTAATCTCTGGCCTCCAGGATTCCAAGCATATCAACCATTTCTGGCCTGGTCATGGGGGTGGCCTTCACTTTCCTGTGGCTCCTGCGGGAATCCACCATGCTTGCTGCTCTTTGTACGATCGTGGAGTTGCGATCGTTCGTTCGTTCCATGGAGGCGTTGGTACGTGTCACGCCCCAGCGTCACGACGCACCTGAGAGCGGTACACATGCGCAATGTAAAGCAAGGTATAAAAAACGAATGAACGTTCACGGAAGCTGCTGTAGGTGGGAACGCTCTTTGGGAACAACCGCTGTGTGGGAACGAACACGTGCGCTCACTGTTCAACCGAAGGTTCGCCTGGAATTTCTGATATAGGTGGGAAGAGGCCTATACTGTTATGCTTGGATTGCATTGGGAAGAATGGCTTATACTGCTTAGGGTTGCTACATCATCCCTTTAATTCAAGACAGATATTAATTACTCATGTTCTGTGGCTGATTAAGGTGGTAATTCAACTCACTTGGTGCCTTATCTGCATTAAATTAGCCTCTGAACCTGTGTAATTCATATGTGTCCTGGATTAAAGGGATGATGTGGCAAGCCTAATACTGCTTGGCTTGGGGCCTAGATTTGGTGGGGCTTTTATAGGGGTATGCTGGGTGAAGTTGCATGATGCTTTGTCTTGTGTCTTGCAGGCATAATGAGCGACAGGTTCTTTTCGCAGAACTTCCTGCCGCAATTTATTGACTTATACAGACAGCTACCCTGCCTGTGGAATGTCCACCTGAAGGAGTATTTTAATAGGGTCCGCAAGCTGGCAGCTCTAAACCAGCTGGTGGAGCTGTGTAAGCAAATCAATCCTGAGGCAACCACAAAATATGTGAGGACAAAAATCGCCAACCTTAGGACGACCTTTGGGAGGGGGGGGAGAAGGTCCAGGATTCCAAAAGGTCCGGAGCTGCAGCATCTGCGGTGTATGTACCTAAGCTGTGGTACTTTCACAACCTGCAGTGCCTACAGCATGCATCTGAGGCTAGGCCATCCCTTTCCACCCTTCCCTCTACTTCTGGAGAGGTCATTGATCCTAGACCTAAAGATGAAGATGAGGAGGAGGCTGTCTTGACCCAGGTATAGTGTTGGTGAACATATTGTAAAGATAAAATACAATGATAAGAACTAAACATTATTGTCCAAACATTTGAGTCTTAACACATTTGTTTCTAGATCCAAACCCAGTTGTGGCCTAAAGTCATTTTAAGGATAAATCAAAATGCTGGTATCAGAATTCTAGTGTTTGTTATTTCTAATTATTCAATAAGCAACAGTCATGAAATGTAAATTTGTTTGGATTCATCACCCACACAAACAAACATATTCTAATAATGTCACTTTTTTATACACAGGAAAGTGTCACCGACACGGTGACTGAGGAGGAGGCAGCTGGCTTGTCCCAACCATGTCAGTCCCAAATTCCTCCACTGGAGGTTGGGAGGAAAAGAAAGAGGAAGGCACAGAATGTGGATGAAGCTGCTTCCTCCTTCTTCCAGCAGGCAACCCAAGTCCTCCAAAGAGAGCCAGAGCAGGAGGAGTCCTTTGCTGCTTACGCAGCAGCAAAGCTAAGGAAGATGGAGGAGTTTCAAAAAATAAAAGCTGAGGAGCTCATTGGCCAGGTCCTTTTTAAGGGGGCGATGGGGCTCCTTACCCAACACACGAGACTCCAGGAAGATATCCATCCACCTCCACCACCTCCACCACCTACCCCATCTCACCACCCAACCCAACCACCACACCAACAGGCTGGCCAGTGGCAGTTTTATCCCCACAGCCCCCAACCCTGGTCTGGGGATTATGGACAATACCCCCATTGAGTGATTTATTTATTTTTCTGTATTTTTTGTTGTTTTTTTTGTTGGTTTAATTTTTACCATTTTTTGTTATGATAAAACAGTTTTTTCTGTTATATTTTCTTTCCCTAAAAATTGCTGCCATAATTTATTTTCTATTCTTTATGCTTCAAAAATAAAGAATATTTAAAATAACAATACTTGCAGGTTTGAAGTAGGCAGTTACATTAAAAAGAAAAGTTAGAACAAATAGCAAGGGACCACAAACAAGTTCAATTAAAGGAATTCTTATATTTCAGAGATTATAATGTTGGGAAATGTTAAATAGAATAAAAGAGATTAAAAATAATGCAAATTATATTAATATCACTACAGAACAGCTGTTTTTTATTACATTCGTAACATGTGTATCACTAGCAATGCATCTTCATTATTATCCCATTGAAAAAGATGCTAATGTGCGCTGCATTTCGCTATTTGAATTCAATTGCCAATAGACGAACGAATATGCAGTGTAAAATAGAAACCTAGGTTTACACAAACGGACACTTTCGGCCATTCCTGACTTGGAGCATGCGTGTTTTGCACAATACAACTTGTTGTACCAACTGCTCTGTACACACGATACAACGTTCATATGAGCGCTTGTTGGTACGACCAAGTTTTGTAGCCTGCTCATACAACTCCCCTTGTACGACCGTCGTATGTTCGACTGTTCTAATCGCGCATACAAACGATCGATTTCATATACAATGGTCGTCAGTACGACCTGTTGTATACGATCGTCGTCCCGTGTGTATGAGGCTTTAGTACGCGCGATTAGAACAGCCAACGTGCAACAGACGTACAACAGGAGTTGGATAAGCAGACTAGAAAAATTTTGTTGTACAACAAGCGGTCGTACGACTGTTGTACCGTGTGTACAGAGAAGCTGGTCCAACAAGTTGTACTGTGCAAAAACACGCATGCTCAGAAGTCAGGAACGCTCTGAAGTGTCAGTTCGTGTAAACCTACATTCCTAATTCACAAATCACATGCACCTGAACTACCTCTTTATACGCTCGTAGCACGTCACCACGTTAGGCTTGGTCATACGATCGCTTAGTGCATGTCAATATGTGAGACACAACAGCCCACATACGAAAACGTAAATGATTTGCTGGAAAAAAACAGACCTTTTTCAACACAGCAGTTAAAAATAGGGAGATATACAGGGAGTGCAGAATTATTAGGCAAGTTGTATTTTTGAGGAATAATTTTATTATTGAACAACAACCATGTTCTCAATGATTCCAAAAACCCATTAATATCAAAGCTGTTTTTATGTTGAACGGATTATTAAGACGTGAGGGACATATAGAGGGATAAAAATTGACGACACAACTTTTTCCAGACAAAAAAAGGTCGTTTAGTAAATGCAAAAGCATACACCCGACAACACAGAGTGTATAACTGTACGTGATTCGCTAGCATACTGGTTCGGATTGCACCACTGCACGATGCTCGCATATTTCTCCATCAAGTCCACGTACACTAAACACTTAATCCTTACATCCAAATGTGCTTGACTGTGAAGTCTCGCAAGGACTGAAGACTCGTACGCACAAAAACGTGT
>BLSH010228060.1:61428-88025 GCA_018402905.1 Glandirana rugosa | reverse complement strand
AGTGGCATCTTGGCAGCTGTACGCTTGACTTTTCTCAGTTCACGGGCAGTTATTTTGCGCCTTGGTTTTTCCACACGCTTCTTGCGACCCTGTTGGCTATTTTGAATGAAACGCTTGATTGTTCGATGATCACGCTTCAGAAGCTTGGCAATTTTAAGAGTGCTGCATCCCTCTGCAAGATATCTCACTATTTTTGACTTTTCGGAGCCTGTCAAGTCCTTCTTTTGACCCATTTTGCCAAAGGAAAGGAAGTTGCCTAATAATTATGCACACCTGATATAGGGTGTTGATGTCATTAAACCACACCCCTTCTCATTACTGAGATGCACATCACCTAATATGCTTAATTGGTAGTAGGCTTTCGAGCCTATACAGCTTGGAGTAAGACAACATGCATAAAGAGGATGATGTGGTCAAAATACTCATTTGCCTAATAATTCTGCACACAGTGTATGTATGAAAATGAGTCTAAAGCAGCACCTGGAAATGAAGACACAAATGTTGAAATAATAAAAGACAAACCAAACCTGTCAGGAATTTTATATTTTTTTCTACCACTTGAAGACCAGCATGTTGAGCCTCTTTTCAGGTAATTTTTCAGTTTTCAGCACTATGATATTTTGACTAACAGTTACTCAGTTATACAACACTGTACGCAAATGGATGTATATCATTTTTACACAGATTACATTTTCTTTTGTATTTATTTATTTACCACTGTGTTTTTATTTTTTACTATATAAAAGGTAAAAAGACTGAAAATTCTGAAAGAAATAGTAATTTTCCTTTCTACTATAAAACATTGCAAATCAATTTGAAGAATGCAGAAAAAAATGACAATTGATTTTTTTTACACAAAGTTGTAAATTAATACAATATTTCTACCACGCAGATGGGCATACTTAGAATTACATCCCAAATACATTCTACTACTCCTCCCAATTATGGGGATACCACTATGTGACTTTACAAACACTTTAAGGAAGCAGTGTGTTTGTACCCACTGCATCTGTGCTAACCACTGACATCACCCAGCCCATTTACTTACAATGCCACGAATCCCCAGCCATATAATCAAATGGGCAGGGAATGGAGCCTTACCTCGTTGGTCACATGGCCATATTTGGACAATACATTAAACAGGTAAGGTAACACTGTACTAGTGTGTATAGTGGTCAGGGACACTGTCTGGCATTCAGTGCCACCAGAGCAGCCAGAGAGAAAGTCGAGAATACTCTTGCTGGTTGCACTGGTCTGGGGTGGCTATGATCAGGAACATTGTTGCTGGCTGCACTAGCCTGGCAACACTGTGACTGATGTGGCAGGATCAGGGACACTGTGGCTGGCTGCGCTGGTGTGTTGACACTGTACAAGTGTGATGGCAATCAGGGACACTGTGGCTAGCTGTACTGGTAAAGTAACATTGTATTGGTGAAAAAAGAATTCTCTGCTGATTGCTGTGGAAACACTATTTCTTCTCACACAGTGAGGTATTTTCCAGCCAGGAGCTGAATGTACTCAAATAGGCAAGGGATGCTGGCTCCCCCCACCATCCTCCTTTTCTTCTGGACAGTGCATACCCAGTCAGTCTAGGACTAGCATTGCTGCCATAATTGCACTCTGGCAGTAATGTTACAGCACTCGGTAGATTAAACCTTACTATTGCTCACTGCTGCACTTGGGGTGGCCTATACTGAGCTGGACTCCAAATGTCAAGTTATGCCTAGTCCTTACTGTTAATCTCTTTGTATACTATATTGTGTTATTACCATTGTTAATCCATTTTATACTTGCCTAGTTACCAACCATATTGGGTGACAATATATTCAATTTACCTTTACTACCTGGTTTGGTATCTGTTTTCTTTGATAAAGCACTAACACTGGGTACTAAGTATTACTTTCAGTGATTTCCTGTGAAATGTTTGTACACTCATTTTGGTGTGTTAAGGGGCTGAGAACACATCATAATCAGCAGCTCCTATGGGAGTAACTCTACATATCTATACAGGAATATGTTTCTAAAAAAAGGCTTTAGTACTACTTTAATGTATCTAGTGTTCCATTACCATGCTTCATGTTTTAAACATATATCACAATACATGCAAACTATGAACTCTTGATTTTATGCAACATTTTGCTAGAAATATGGAAGGGTATAAAGTGTGCATGGAGTTAATTCAGAATCTTCAAATCTAGTAATATTCAGCCTACATATTTCTCTAATGATATGTTTTGGTTAAAGAAATAATGTGCTACACAATAGTCTGATAACAGAAAATGATATGATTAGCTTGTATGAGGAGATCTGTACATCTGTACATTTCAGATCTGGATTTCAGAAATGTTATTTAAGTGCTACAGTACAACTAGATTTTAATTAAGCAATTAATAAGCATTTGAATGCAAGGATTGGGGGACATTATATGTACTGTATATAAGTATAAAATTGGTTTAAGGACAGAAATAAGGAAGCTAAAGCTGAAGCCCAGGCAAAATGAAAATCTACCAATCAAATATGAAAATTAGAAAATGATAACTGCTTCAGGCAAGAACCCTATCTTTATATACTATGGCTGATGGTGACATTATACTAACATTTTATATATATTGCCCTGTCTGCCACACATATATCTATACAGGAGAAAAAGGTACCATTCCAGATATATCACTCCCTACCAGCAGGTTGTACAAAACTAAAAACTGATTTTGTGTGTCATTGTACATTATTCAGAATAAGTAAAGCTTAAGTTCAGAGAAAATTAAAAACCTATTATGAAAATTCAGGCCATTTTTATTGATGAAAGATGTGACCTGAACAACTGCTTGATTTCTTTTTAGGAAAGCCAACAATATAGTGCTGGAACCATCTTGTCTTCAACTGTCAGCTGGGGGACTAGATTTCCTCTAGCACACAATCACATCTTGTCTGCATGTGTAAAACAACTGAGCTTGCCCATTCATCCTTACTATTGGTGGGCTTTGAACTTTGCCCATGAATACTAGACAGTTATTTTTTACATGGGATGTGCTGTTGTTGTCAATCATTCTGCCACAAGAATTTTCCTGCTTGCTTATCGGTTGACAGAACAGTTTGCTGATATTTTCAATCTTTCTCTGTCTCTGTTGATTGTTCCATCAAGGTTTGAAGCAGCCATAATTGTTCTAGTTCAAAAAAATAAAAAATCCTTGCAGTTTAAATTACTATATACCAGTAGTACTTACACCTATTGTGATGAAGTGCTTTAAATTTTCATATCATGTAGCTACAAGTGTGGTCTGTAATCTCCCATTCTTTTCTTCTTTGCTATACACTGCTAGAGATGATGGGAGGAGTTGAGCAGAGCAGAGGTCAGATGTAATTTCCTTTCAGTGAAGTGGCTTGTCTCTCCAACAGACCTCCAGCTTTCTATGGTGCTCCGTCTATTTTGCATAACACACACCCATCTGCCAATCAATAGCTGGGTGTGTGCTATGTAAAACAGTACAAGTCATTACAGGTTTATTTCCACACAGATCAGTCTATTAATCTGTGTGCTTCCCCCTGCCTGCTCTCCTCTGGTAATTTGTAAACTGGCAGAACAAAATCCAACCTAGCAGCTGGCTGTATAGACAGGGCAGTGGGTGGGCAAAGGTGGGACATAGGTTGGAGTGGGCGGGGCTTCACAAGCCGGTTATGGGCGGAGCCTAATCAGGACTTGTATGTAGAATGAATGGCTGAGATTTCCATGTATATAGGAGCCCCTCCCCCAGTGATGTCAGGACGTTTCTGCAGAGAGAAATAGACGCAAATGGGGACAACATGTGTGCTGTTCAACACAGACAATTCAAAAACCAGGAAATAAAGTTGTCACCTCAATAAAGGAAGTGCACATGAGAGCTGGAGACAAGGTAAATATCTCACCATCCTCACTGCTTTTTGCAAAGCAATCAGTGACATGTTTAACAGACTGTATAGGTGCATAACATATTGATTTCTTCATTTTGACCATAGTTCTACTTTAAGTCCTTGCTTTCACCTCTGATAGATCAACATCAATATGCATATCCTCCTAAAAGATCTACAGAGGAAGCTGCTGCTACAATATTTCACAGATTTTTGATGCATTTATACAAACCAAACACTTATGCTAAGGATTTTTTTTATTAATTATGGTTCTGCTTTCAACATTATGGTACATCAGAAAAAGATTTCTCAGCTACTGGACATTGACCTTTAGCATTTGGTGAATCTTGGACTTTTTGTCTAACCGTCTCCTATTAGTTAGAATAGGTAATTTTTCATCTTCCAGTCGTTCTATTAGTATTAATGCTCAACAGGTATATGTTTTCAGTACTTTATAAACCTATATACTGTACTTATAAACTTTGTGGATGATACAGCTCAGATCAAGAATAGTGATGAGATAGCTTACAGAGAGAAGGTCAGGAATGATGTCCAGTGGGCTGCCTCAAAGATCTTGGAGCTTAATATAAAGAATAAAGAAGAACTTGCGGATTTTAGGAGTAACAGACAGCATCCAACTGAGGCACTTTTAATGGGACAGCCAACGGAAAGTCTTTCTTCCTTTAAATATCTTGGCATTCATTTATTTTTTGAATTATGCCACATGAAGAATGAACACAACACAGTAGGGATATTGAAAATAAGGCACGGAAATAGCTGTACTCTTTGTGAACCCTAAAAAGACAGCGTAGATAGAAAATAAGTTTAGTGTTCCTTTACTGCTCGCTTATGCCACCATGGTTTGGTATGGCAGTCAAAGAGATGAAAAGAAAAGTCCCTTCACAGGAAACTACAGTGTCTAAGAGAATCGTTGGTAGCCAGCCTCTAACTCTAAAAGCTATTTATCATTCTTGTGTCAATAGAGCATCTAGTAATGTACAGATTCCTTCTCATTCCACTCATTGTCTGTTTACTTATCAGCCATCTTGGAGGCATTATAGGACACTAAAAGTCAGCACAATCAGGCTAAGGAACAGCCGAATCGATCAAAATATACATAGGAGTAATTGGTTATTTTGAATAATACATAGACCCACTTTTATACAGGCATTATCATTATTAATATTATTATGAATGTGTATATACTGTAGATTTGTTGCTATTATTACTATAACTGTGATAATTATTTAATTCGGCATTCAGGGAATGCAAATGGAAATTTTGTTGTATATTTTATATATTGACAATGAAGTATCTTATCCTTTTGTAATTAGGGGTGTTTTAGCATAGAAGGAAATAGGGAAGAAACTGGAAACCTTTAACCTAAATTTGAAGCTGTTCTTTAACCACTTGCTATTCATGGAATCTCCTGGATTCAAGTAGTTACCATCATCCATGTACTTCCTATTCATTTTTATATCCACTGATTGTGTCATGGTCAGGGGTCAGGCTCAGAGACCAGTAGCTATAGCAGTAGAGGGACTCCCCCTGTCCAGCAGGATAAGTATACAAGCAGGTCACCCTGGCAAATAATGCAGGCTCACCTGAGGTGCGAAGTCTAAGTACTAACCAGTGTTCACCAGAGCTCCTGATGGTTGAGGTGGGTTTAGCTGCATGTTAGTATCAGGTCGCGGTCCTCGGGATTGCCACACCAGGAGGTGAGCAAGCCAGGATCCAGTAGAGGATATAGCAGGTAAGGACCAAACAGAAGCATAGTCAGTGAACAAATCAAAAGGTTGGTAACAAGTAGTGGCAGGTTGGGATCAAGCTGAAGTGTAGTCGGGGAACAAGCTAAGGGTCAGGAATGAGTGGTAGCAAAGATACGGATGACATCAGGGAAGACAAAAGTGGGATACTGGCTGGAGAGAGCACAATAATCTGGCAAACAGGACATGCAGAGACATAGCTGAATCAGGGGGTTCATAGGAGGAGCAAAGAGTTCAAGGTTCAGGACAAACAAGGTTCAAGGTAGGATCATTCAAGGAATTGTCCAGGGGCCTGTCTGGCATTCCAGGTGGCTCAGCAAGAATATACATTGTCTGAAACCCCTCTCTTTTTAATGTTCTTCAGCAATAAATACCAAATATACATCCCCCTAGCCTGAGCTTGAGTAGTTGGTGTGTGTGGAACTGTGTCTGAGTGACTAGCAGCCTCTGTACTGTTTGAAAGAACCTAGGCATATTCTCAGTGGTCCCTCCAGGGATAAGGCTACATAATAAAATAAATAAAAATAATAAAACAATGTAAAAACATTCCTGTCTCCCCACAAATGCAAACAGTGATTACACCACACATGTGTGGTATCGCCACATATATCAGAGTGAAAGCAGTCACCTATGATGTGTGAAATTTTGAATAATAACATATTGGTGTCTATGCACTTCATCGTCTTTTATATATAACAAAAATGAGTATTATATTGTGTTCATTTTGGCATATTTTTTCATGAAAAATTGTATTTGATAAATGGCTGCGCAAATATTGTGTGACAAGAAATTCCAACATCTGCCAATTTATACTCCAGAACCTCTGCTTTCATAAAATATGTAATGTTTGGTAGTAATTTTCCAGCAAAAATATGATTATTTTAAGAAAGAGGAATTTAAAATTTTTCTCAGACAGCAAGTGGGTAAATAGTTGTATTGTCAGAAACGGGAGAAATTTGATTCACTGCAGGGAGTGCAGGCATAAAGTGCCAGTGTTATTCTTAATATTAATTTGTATGTCCCTGTGAAGACCCAGGATTACAATTACTAGCCCCTGCTCCTTCTGTTAAACACCGCCAAAGCATTAAACTGTCTAATATTACATATTTTTTAATCAGTGGAAATTAACTGTTTTTGGACAGTCCCTGTAGAGAGACTGAGTCAGGATTCCAGGGACTCAGAGAGTAAGGAATGTGGACTTTTTTTTTCAAACACCCCTGTCATGTGCAGGTTGGGATAAACAATTCTGCCTGGGTTGAGTGCGTGAAAAGTTTCGCAAATCTTGAAATCTCAAAGTTCAAATTTCAGAAACTTGTTGAAGTCTATGATCCCATTGAAGTCTATGGCTAGCCCAGCCCTGTAAGGCTAATAAGCAAGCTATTGTCAAACATGTTGAGCACTGCCATAGAAGAGGGCATAGGATGTCAAGCACTGACATAGAAGACATGTACCAATGTTAAAAATAATGAAATAATGAATAAATAAATTAACTCCCTCTACACAGAATTGACAGCTCTCTCTAAAAGCACACACTACCAATATGGCTGCTGCGAGCCTACCTTTTTATAGAAAGAGAGATAGGGTATCTATTCCTTAGATTACTAGCTCTTGTAACTTAGTTAGCCAGGGGCAAAGGCCATGCACTACATTATACTGTAGATTGCTCTATATTTCTGACAGCAAAACTGCAAAGTAGTGGGAAACCTTAACCTCATCTCTATGGAAAAGTTTCATGCACAGGTTTGAATAGAAAAAGCAATTTCATAACTTTGAAAAGTTAGTTTGTGTAATGGAATTTCATAAAAAAAATATTTGATAGATTTATATATTACAATGTTTGTTTTGGAAAGTAATTATTTTGAATCATGTGAAACATGGACCCAGTTTTCATGAGGTGGCTACTTTAGCAGTAAATCACTTTGCCTTGAAGTCTATTTGTACTTAAAAATAACCATACCTCCTGCACTCTGATAAAGGGGAAGGCTGCCAGCCAGATCAGTCTACCATTAGCATATACCATTACTGAACAAGTTGTTGCTATTGCCAGCTCTTGCAAGTACTTCCGAGTGGATAGTTGCTGTTGCTACAGCTGCATTGTGACCTGGCATTTATTGGGAATTGTTTCCTTGTTTACACACTCTCATCAAGTTGTCACTTTGTAAGTGCTCTTAATGCTACAAACCATCCTTTTCATCACACCATTTTCTGGGCCATTTGCAGAGTCTTTATATACAGTATCTCACAAAAGTGAGTACACCCCTCACATTTTTGTAAATATTTTATTATATCTTTTCATGTGACAACACTGAAGAAATTACACTTTGCTACAAAGTAGTGAGTGTACAGCTTGTATAACAGTGTAAATTTGCTGTCCCCTCAAAATAACTCAACACACAGCCATTAATGTCTAAACCGCTAGCAACAAAAGTGAGTACATCCTTAAGCGAAAATGTCCATATTGGGCATATTTAGCCATTTCCCTCCCTGGTGTTATGTGATTCCTTAGTGTTACAAGGTCTCTATATTGCAAAAACACGCATAATCTTCAAACACCAAAAGAGTGTCCAAGATTCCAAAAACAGTGTTCCCCACTATGTTCACAGACTGCTTACCGGGTTAATATAACAACCAAGATTTATTATATATTCTTAATGGCTCCAATAAGCTATATGCATCCATAACAGAACTCTCTCGCCACCACATAGCCCCACACTGGATCTCAAAACACACACAGAACATGAACTGAACTCTCCAGGTTCTGGAAAGTTCAGTCTGTGTTCTGTGTGTTCATTTTTGGCATCTTGGACACTCTTTTGGTATTTGAAGATTGCAGTGTTAAGTCAATTTTATGTGAAGTACATACAGTATATGGACACTTTTTATTGAATATACACTATATGGGTTGTAGCACAGGGTCTCAGGGGGAGATTGGAAAAGTCTTGTTTGGGTTTTATACATATCACAGGCTCCTCTCATACACATTTAGAGATTTCTGATCCACAGTCTAGTTCAGGTTTTGTTCCTCTCCCCTGGGTAAGTTTTTCACTCCCCTGGAACCTGCAGTCAGTGCTCTCAAACCTGAGGAACAGACAAGTCATGTCTGGGAAAGCTGAAAGATTGGTGTAAGCTGTAAAACTGCATCTGTGGAGATTGGCAAGCACTAGGCTTGCTCAGCCCAGTAGTCAGGATTCATGTTTGTGTAGTTAGTACCGGGACATGGCTTTTGGTTTTGAAGTTTTTGCACTGTTACTTTGTAAATAACACAAATAAACACGGCACTGTTTGTTATTACCTCATTGGACTGGTGGCTGTGCCTTAATGTGTGCTCACCCCAGAGAGCTTTGAACTTGCTACCTATCCCCAGCTCACAGGGTTCACACTTTTATGTTTTTGCACAATTTTATTGATTATGCATGTTTTTACATTATAGAGAATTAGTAAGTTCTGTACAGTATACATTATAATTTTCCATTTGGTATCACAAGTGTGTGCTGGGTGCCCTTGAATTGTACCTGAACGTGGTAATTTTTACATACATTTATAGTGATGGACCAAAAGCAAGGTTTGGAAGGAGAGAGGGAGTGAGAAAGCTTTGAATCTACCACAAAATGTATGAATTTTCCCTTTGCTAGGGACTATAGGTTGGTATGCCACTTTACACTTTTCTTTTTTTTAAATGTATTCTCTCTTTATTCAGTTTTATAAAAAATGCATAGACCACAAACAGTAAGTTACAAGAGTATATCCTCGTAGCAGCCACTTAACATATCCTACAAAGACAAACAAAACTTTCTTATAAGCAATATAGTGACAAGAATTGGAACCTATATTTCAGACATCAATACCCTTGCAGAGGTAGGGCAGAGGATATTCAGAACTCCCTGATCACAAAAATACCCTGCTACATGCAGAACAAATCAAATATTAACAAATGGAATTCCAAGGGCTCAATATACAGTTGTACAATCATGACTACCGTGAATGTAATATCCTTGTACATGAACATTCCTCAGAAGGATAGCATAGTGGCATACCACATGTATTTGGAGCAAAACAACTTTCCTACAGAATTAGACCCATATTAATACATATCTTAACTTATTTTTTGCATTTGAGGAGGACCTCTACCTGTAGTAATCAAGAACCTTGATGGGATAACACCATGGTATGCAAATCTTATTATAGCAAGACCAGGTGATAACATGCACCACAAAACCAATGTAATACCAACAGTAGTAAATTATGTTTCCCAGGGCTGAAAGTAAGGAGGACCTTGAAAAGAACAATATTAACCTACAAAATGCCTGAAAGGGGCCACTTGGCTGTCTGCAAGTGTGGACACAGGAATGCAAACTTTGACAGAAAGGCATGCAGTAGGGTGCTGTAGCTTATATACTCACTTATATTTTGGGGACACAAGATATACTGTACATTAATATGAAAGCTTAGCAACATCTGAATACCACAAGCCAATGGACAGATCAGCCTACCTCATAAGTGACAACTTTCACACTGAAAAAAAAAATATAAAGTTAAGTAATACAGTACAACTGTATGCTGACAAGTATATATAATGTATTCTCCTTACAGAGTATCTAACCCCAAACACAAAAATGTAAAATATTGAAATATTGCAGCTTACCAGTTTTTAGACATGGCTGGATGAGCTACCACTTCAGGGAGATCATGGGTTTGACCCAAACTCAGCTTTCTGAATGGGAGGACTAAATCATCAGGTTTGACAAGTTCCATCACCACCATTAAATGAAAACTCCCAGTCTACTGGCTTGTTTCACATTGTGAACAGTAGGTGGAGATCTGGGTGATATAACTGAAGAAACATGAAGGGCAAGCCTTCCATTATTGGTGGGAATTCCCCATAGGATGAAATTAAATATCAGAACACTGAAATGTCATTTTGTGCAATGACTGAATGTAATGGCGAAACCTAAAGTACTTTAAAACCCCTCCAAAACAACCCCACAACCATCCGGGATCATTTTTAAAAAAAACACCCCCCCCCCCATCATCTCACAATTATGAATTATGATAGTCACAGGCATTTAACCCCCTATAACAATCCCACAATCAGGAGTTAATCCTCTGCATTGTGAAAAAATGCTGTTTGATCCTGTCTGCTCTGATCCTCTCCTTCTTCCACAGTCACCAATCTATCTGCTGCTAGAACATTGCCTTGGCAGCACTCTGCACATGCTCATTTTGGTGTGTATTGCTAGAGAGTTTTTTTTCTTGGGAGAGTGCATGTGATCAGCACAGGACCAATCAGCACTGTCTAGACAGAGGGTCAGGGGTCCTGCAACCTCATAGGACAATCAGGGGAGAATGAAAACTCCTGCTACAAGCTTTAACCAGACACTGATAGAAGTCAGAAGACTACTCTAACTTCTGGTAAGAAAAGGTGTTTATCAGTTTTATATTTACTAAAATTATTGCATTTCAATTTTCTGTGTACTGTTTTTTTACCAAAAATATGAGGAAGAATATAAATTTGCCAAAACCGATGAAAAAAATGTTTTTTTATATTTTTTTTTTGGATTTGTATTTTAGCAAAAAGTAAGAAATTTGGGATTTTTTGCAAAATTGTCGCTCTTCTTTTGTTTATAGCGGTGATCAGAAATGACGCACAGGTGATCAAATACCACCAAAAGCAAGCTCTATTTGGGGGAAAAAAAGGACGTAAATTTCGTTTGGGTACAACGCCGCACGACCGCGCAATTGTCAGTTAAAGCGACGCAATGCTGAATCGCAAAAAGTGCTCTGGTCCTAAAGTGTGAAATCCTTCCGGGGCTGAAGTGGTTAAAGTGTAGGCTTCTAAAGCAAGCAAAATACTATATATATATGAAAATTGATCAATCATGATGTACTGATGTCCTATCTCATTTCCTGAGGCCCTAAAATGCAAGGACAATACAAATACCCCCCAAAAGACCCCATTTTGTCATTTGACAATTGAATTGAATCTAACAACTTATTTCTCACACATGGCATAGGCATACTTGCATTTACCCCCCCCCCAAAAAAAAAAAACACATTCTGCTATCCCTCCCAAGTAAGGGGATACCATATGTGTGAGATTTTTTCACAGCCTAGACACAGAGGCACCCAAAATCCAAGAAGCACCTTTGGGCTACAAGGAGCATAAATTACACATCTAAATTCCTGACTGCCTAACACACTTTTGAAGGCCCTGGAGCCCCAATGTATTTTCTATGCGGCATAATGAGTTTTTTAAACATGCCATTTTTTTGCCACAGGTTTTTGGAGAATGTGGAAAGAAGATAAAAACATGTTTTTTACACAAAGTTGTCAATTTATAAAATATTTCTAATGCACAGCATTGATATACTAAGAAATACACCTCAAAATAAATTCTGCTACTTCTCATGAGTATGACAATACTGCGTGTGTCAGACTTTTTCACGGACTAACCCAATATCCAAGGAGCACCTTCAGGCATTACAGGGACATAACTTACACATATGTAATTTCCTGACTACCTAACACATTTTGGAGGCCCTGGAGCACCCAGACAATGGAAACACTAACAAAATGATTACACTTTGGAAAACTAACACTCCCAAGGCATTTCCTATGAGGCATAATGAGTCTTTCAACGTGTCATTTGTTTGCCACAAGCTTTTGCGATTTTTTTTTAAACAACGTTGTCAATTGCTAATGAAATTTCTAACATACAGCACAGGCATACTTAGACTTACGCCTCAGAACACATTTTGCTAATCCTCCCAAGCATGGTGATACCACATGTGATTTTGGCTCTAAGTCTTTGTGGCAGACTTGACACCCCACTACTAGTACCTGGCCTGAGACACTGTGACAGATGTTGATGGTCCATTGGTGACACAGACAGATATTGACGGTTCACCAACGCACTGATGGGTGTTGATAGTTCACTAGGGACACTGGCAAATGTTGACGGTCCGCTGGGTACACCAACAGATGTTGATGGTCCACTGGAACCTAGACAGATGTTGAAGTTCCACTAGGGACACTGACAGATATTGATGGTCCACTAGGGATACTGACAGATGTTGAAAGTCCACTAAGAACACAGACAGATGTTGGTCGTCCACTAGGAACACCAACAGATGTTGATGGCCCACTAGGGACACAGATGTTGCCAGCCCACTAGGGACACGACAGATGTTGAAGGCCCACTAGGAGCACTGACAAATGTTGATGGTCAAATATGGACACAGACAGATGTTGACAGTCCACTAGGGACACTAACAGATGTTGACAGTATACTAGGGACACCGACAGATGTTGATGTTGCAGTTGGACACTGACAGATGTTGATGTTGCAGTGGGACACCGAGAAATGCTTTTGTGCTCTGGTATACTGGTGACAGATGTTGATGGTCCACTGGAGACACCAACAGATATTAATGGTCCACTAGGAGGGACACCTTGTGGAAACCAGGAAGTCCAAGCAAACCAGTGTGGAAAGCATGGGTGGAGGTGATGGCAGACTGGAGTGAAGGCAGGCTATGTGTTCAAAACTTACAGCTCCTTCTACAAGTCCAAGCTGGTTTGCTTGAACTTCCTGGCTTCCACAAGGTGTCCCTGCTATCTCTACCCCATCCACAGCTGGCAGGATCCCTGGCAGTACCTGGAGGATGGCAATGAGAGGCCGATGCTGCTGATACTTATGATGAGCGATCTTTTTACTCGATCCATGGATGCCCTCCCAGAACTGGGGAGCCGTGCTGTAGCCATATTTTGGCTATAGCACATTTATGAAGCAGTTAAAAGAGGAACAGAGAGAGAAACATCATTTTACCCCTGTGCAAATCATCAGTAAGACATCATTTGGAATAAACAGTTCAGTTTTGGGCATTGGTTCACATAAAGGATATGGAGGAACCAAACTTATAAGAGGCAGGGAGGACCTCAGCTATGAAGAAATATTACCTGAACTGAATTTATTCTCTCTTGAAAAGAGCCGATTAAGGGAGGATATGATCACCATGTATAAATGCATAAGTGACATATATTGTTTATGGTATTGAATTATTTACTTTCAGGTCATTACAGGGGGCAATCAGGCACTCTTTACATCTGGAGGGAAAGAGATTTAACCTCCATATACAGAAAGACTTCTTCACAGTGAGAGCTGTGAAATTGGGGAATAGACTCCTTCCAGAGCTAGTTCTGGCCAGTTCAGTAGATTATTTTAAAAAAATAGCTAGATGCATTCCTAAATGCCCAAAATATAAATGGATACTGACATTTATAGGTAACAACACCAGGGGTTGCTGATTCAGTGAACAGGATTGTAAAAACAAAAGGGGAGAGTTGGGCCAAGTAGCCATATAGTATAGTAAGTTAATTTATTGAAAGTACAACCAAAAACAAAGTTATTGCACTCACAAGTGTATATGTGTCAGGCCATGTCTCTGAGTAACAGAGTTCACAACATGGATGGTAGAAACGTGTGGTTTGTTTTGTTCCTAATTAATATTCGGACAAATTTTTCATTATTCTGAGATTCGGATATATCCGGATTACAGTATATACGAAGTTTACTGAATGTTCCCAATAATGAAACAAAATTTGTCAGAATTTCTGAAATTCAAATTGAAATTTGAATCAAACTTTACATTGCATTCCATTCGAATTTAAACTGTAAATATACTTCTGAAATCAGAGACTTTGTGTGTTATTCGAGTACCATTTCAAAATAATGCTGTTTTTGTTAAGCCAAAGGGGATTTAAAGGGCCAATGTAATCATTTGATGAAGATTTTCTTTTGTTTGTTCATGTTGCTGCATTTGAATCTAAAAAAAATAACATTTTAGTTTCGACCAATTCGAAAATTTATTGATTTGAAAATTTGAAAAATTCTGAATATGAATTCCAAATACAGATTGAACGAATCAACCGAACTTAACTAAACAAAATAACTAGATTAAAAAATTGAAACAAAATAAAACAAAACAAATTTTTTCGTCATGAACATGTCTAATGGATGGATCGATTGGCTTGATCGGCTGGATGAGCCAAGCTCCCCTGCAAGGAGAGCTGCTGAAGCCACTAGGCTGCCAAGGGCCTCTGTAACAGAAGCCACTGGAACCACTGTGATCGCTGGTGGTGGAGGAGACTCTGCACAACAATATCATTGTAGATTCTGTGTGGTCGCTAGGAATGCTGGGAACACATTTCAGGAGACAGCACATTCCCTTTGCCAGCCCTAACTAATAGCTTACCTCCAGGAAACTTATAACAAAGAGCTGCTAATTGAAATGAACACTTAATGGACCAATACAGCTAAGGAAAGCACCATGATATATATAATACGCAAACAAGTACAAATTTGTTTGTGAAACTGTGCAATATGCAAGAATATGAATATAATAATCTTGCATATTGCATATATCGTGGTGATTTCTGTAGCCGTTTTGGTCTATTAAAGTGGAGTTCCATCCACATTTTTCACTCCTCACCATGCAGCACTAAGGTGCCTCCTTTAAATGAATTGGTAATTTATTATTTTTTTTCTGTTCACTTACCTGATTTATGCCTATATCTAATTTCACTTCCTCCTTTAGGGGCTGCAGTGCCGTGCATAATTTTGGTTTTGCATTGGCTCCTGAGAGATCTTGGTCAGCTTGGCATGGCAGTGCTCCCCTTACATTTAACATTGGCGTCTATGGAAAATCTTGGTCAGCTTGGCATGGTACGGCTCCAGTAACATTTAACATTGGCGTCTACAGAAAATCTTGGTGAGCTTGGCACGGCACTGCTCCCATAACATTTAACATTGGTGTTGTGAGGGATTAGCTCAATGGGGATCACCTTCCCTGGGAAAAAGGTGGTTCAATCAGCAGGTTTTCTTAAAATCTGACTTGTAGCCAGGTTTATTTTAAAAGGTTGCAGGTAAATCAAAAAAACAAAACAGAAAATAAATCCTAGCCATCCAGGCACTAACTAAACAGTTTCAGTTTTCCTAACTCAGAGGTGAAGGGCTTCTCCCAGTCACCCACAAAACAAAGATAATGCAAACCTTTTTTTCAGTCACAAAGCAAAGTTCATTTCATCAGCTTTTCTCAAGCTTGATGGCTTCTGAGTCCCAGGTCAGAGACATTATCTGATACAGGTCAGCTTCCTTTATACCACCTGTTGATGGACACAAGTGAACTGCAGAATTTGGTCCGGAACCAACCCTGCCAAGGTGGCTGGTAAAACCCGGACCGGATCCCACCTTAGTTTCCAGCAAATGAATGCATGTGATGTGAAACATAACGCCCATCGATCACCTCCCCTTTCATAACGCCACAGCGTCTATGGAAAATCTTGGTCAGCTTGGCATGGCTGTGCCATGTCAAGCTGACCAAGATTGCACCACACTGCACATGCGTGAGATTGGCAGGTGCATGCTGGGTAGCCAGCATGCACAAAATTCAGGAATAAGGACACTGTGGCTTCAGATGCCCACACTGGAGATGGCCGCGCTGTGAAGGAACTTCACAAAGTAAGAAAATGATGCTGCACAAATAGAAAACTGGGCATAGTTGACAGCATACCTTTGTTACATTACACGAGGCATGAGTATTCTTGGGGTATTTTTATCTTAAAAGTAATATTTTGGCCGAAATTCCGCTTTAAAGGTTAATTTCAATTAGAAGTTATAAGTAGAGTTGAGCGAACCCGAACTGTAAAGTTCGGGTCTGTAACGAACTTTTGGGTGTCCGGGACCCAGACCCGAACCCGGACTTTTCAAAAAAAGTCCGAGTTCGGGCCCGGGGTTCTGGTAATTTAATACAAGTTTTGAAAATTGCTGTAACAAAGTCCTGGAAAGTCCTAGAGGTCTGCAAAAGGAAGGAAAATGGGGGTAAGGGTCGGACAAGTGCCCTACAAAGAAATGGGGACAGGGAAATAACTTAAAAGCATTTTTTAACTAAAATCACATAAAAAAATCAAAAATGGAGGTGGATGTGGACCATCTTCAAACTGTGTGATTTCTCACACAGTTTGAAGATGGTCCACATCCACCTCCAGTCTAAATTAGCGAGAGAAGCCATATCAGTGTTCTAAAATCATCTTCAAACTGTGTGTGAAAAGTCTAAATTAGCCGGGAGAAGCCATATCACTGTTCTACAATAATCTTCAAACTGTGTGTGAAAAGTCTAAATTAGCCGGGAGAAGCCATATCACTGTTCTACAATCATCTTCAAACTGTGTGTGAAAGATATAAATTAGCAGGAGAAGCCATTGCAGTGTTCTAAAATCATCTTCAAACTGTGTGTGAAAACTATAAATTAGCGGGAGAAGCCATATCACTGTTCTACAATCATCTTCAAACTGTGTGTGAAAAGTCTAAATTAGCCGGGAGAAGCCATATCACTGTTCTACAACCATCTTCAAACTGTGTGTGAAAAGTATAAATTAGCGGGAGAAGCCATAGCAGTGTTCTAAAATCATCTTCATATGGGAAAAGCCTATTGCAGGGGGATAGAGCCATATTACTGTTCTTCCAGCTGCATAGAGAGCCATATTATTGTTCTAAATTTTAGAACACTAATATGGCTTCTCCCGCTAATTTATACTTTTCCCACACAGTTTGAAGATGATTGTAGAACAGTGATATGGATTCTCCCGCTAATTTATAGTTTTCACACACAGTTTGAAGATGATTGTAGAACAGTGATATGGCTTCTCCCGCTGATTTATAGTTTTCAAACACAGTTTGAAGATGATTGTAGAACAGTGATATGGCTTCTCCCGCTAATTTATAGTTTTCACACACAGTTTGAAAATGATTTTAGAACACTGCTATTGCTTCTCCCGCTAATTTATACTTTTCACACACAGTTTGAAGATGATTGTAGAACAGTGATATGGCTTCTCCCAGCTAATTTAGACTTTTCACACACAGTTTGAAGATTATTGTAGAACAGTGATATGGCTTCTCCCGGCTAATTTACACTTTTCTCACACAGTTTGAAGATGGTCCACATCCACCTCCATTTTTGATTTTTTTTATGTGATTTTAGTTTAAAAATGCTTTTAAGTTATTTCCCTGTCCCCATTTCTTTGTAGGGCACTTTTCCGACCCTTACCCCCATTTTCCTTCCTTTTGCAGACCTCTAGGACTTTCCAGGACTTTGTTACAGCCATTTTAGTGCCTAAAAGTTCGGGTCCCCATTGATTTCAATGGGGTTCGGGGTCCGGGTCAAAGTTCGGGTCCTGTCCGGACCCGAACCCAGACTTTGTCCTGAAGTTCGGCCGAACCAGCAGAACCCGAACTTCCAGAGGTTCGATCAACTCTAGTTATAAGGTCACCTGAGATGAGCTGTTAGTCTAGGCTGATGAAGGCAGTGTGCTATCTCCCATTCTCAGCATTCCTAGAATCCACATGAAGTTTATGATGGTATTGTTGTGTGGGATATCTTCCACCACCAGTAATCACAGTGGTTCCAGTGGCTTCTGTTCCAGTGGCTCTGCTCCAGGCCATCAAGCCTATCCATCCATCAATGTTTTGTCAGTTCACTGCGGTGAACTAGGAGCAGTATAAGTGGGCTAAAGTGCACCCTCTGAACGCTGTTTGGAAAAAGGTGCAGTAAAGCCAGTTCTAGTGTCATTAATAAAGCATTGAATTAACTATAGAAAGTGCTGTCATTTCCTATAGTGCTAACATGAAAACCCATGGTTTTGAGTGTGCCAGTAAAATGTGTCTTTGCATGTTATATATATATTTTTTTTACAACAGCGTACAGTATGTCACACAAAGTCAACCAGCCCCAGAGAAAATGATTCATAAATAAATGCATGAATATGCAGAAAACCACAGAAGCATAACTAGCCTGTAGTACACATACTTTAAAGTAAAGGCCCATTTTTTTTTCCACTGGTGAAACCTATAGAGCAGTTTACCCTGTTTGAGATTCTCCCTTACATCCTAGCCTGGATCATAATATAATGTGACTGATCTTACCTTCAGACACGCATTTCTATTAACCTGAAAGCTCTCAAAAAGGCCATTCACATAGAGTGTTATCTAAATGTAAATTATTTGGTATTCTAAAATACATTTATATTCAGTCACCAAGAGACAACCTAGTAATAATTCGATCAAGTCATGTTTTGGATAAAGCAGTGTTACATATAAGGGGTTTACAGGTATAGAATGCAGAGTCAGCAAATAACATTTATATTTTTGTTTTTCCTTAAAGCATAATTTGCGGCACTGTCGGTTATGGCCTATAAAAGACGGTATAAATACAGACTATTTCCTTTGTCTTCATGATTGGGATGGAACTACATTATAGCCAATGGACCTGAATTCATAATTGTACTTTTTATACTATGCAATATTACCTGTTATTGAAAGATGTTTAAAAGTTGTTAAAATGCATTTCCAGGCAACAAATATAATATGAAAGATATTGCCACTGTCCTGCAACGGTGCTCAAGCTTGAACATTAACTTTGTGAAAGCAGTTCTTTACTCTGAAAATAAACTTCCCTCCTCTCCAACCCTCCCACACTCTGCTACATAGACATATCTCCTTTTTTGTTTGTACAGGTTTCAGCCCATCCTCCACCCTTCACTCCCACCTAGGCAAATGAAGTGCAATGCTCCCGATACCTTTTAGGAAATGCACGTCACATATCTCAGGAGGCATAGTCTTCCATTCACAAAAGCAGGAACATGCCTAGCGGGGCATCATCTGGAGGCAGCAGCCTTATAAAGTGATACTAAACCCTTGTTTTTATTTTTGCTAATACTGTCCTTTTACAGTAGTCTCCTGTGAAATTACTGACCTTGCCATCTAGTTCCTTCTCTAAGTCTGTTTTTGTGGGGTCCGTTTTCCCCACTTCCTGTTCTTCCTCTAGATGGATGACCCGTTCACAGGGGCCTTCTGATGGGGTCAGCCGATCATGCCCAGTGACTACAAGCTTGTGTGGTCACGCAAGCTGCGCTGCCAGACACGAGAGCCATGGCCGTGCATGTGGATACAGCTCCGTCTCCCATGCCCTTTGAATGGCTTATGAGTCCAGAGCTCCGGACAGCAGCCCTGCCTTTCCTCAGCCCCTACCTTCACATGCTGTGTTCGGCTCACAGTGTGAGAAGATCAGTGCACCAAAACGGCTTCTTATTCAAGGAAGATAATTAAAAAAAAGATGGTTGTGCAGTGGAGGCGGGAATGGGTGTGTCATGTAGGAGTTGCATCGGGAACTATGCTCGTTCTCAATGCAATACCCAGGGAAATGCAACAATGCACATGCGCGATGCCTCTGTGCATGAAGGGAAATGTTGTTCATGACGCAGTGGCCAGGTGTGCGCAGGAATAACAGGAAGCTCAGCTCATGTAAACCAGTAAGAGCTGCTAATCGGTAGGAAAATAATATATATATATGAATCGATGTTTGAGATATTATATGTTTATTTGACATCTTTATGCTACATATATCAAAAAAGGAGAAGAGGGGTGGGTCAAAGACCTGACCCTCAAATAGACACCATCAAGGGGGTATACTGTTAAAACATGATAAACTTTATTAATGCATATAATGCATTAATAATAAATGCTTTGACCCACCCCTCTTCTCCTTTTTTGATATTACTGTGTAATGCCTAGGGGTTTTCTTTGCACTTGACTCCCCCAATTACGGGGTATTTGTGCTTGCCTATAGGTGGGACCTCTCCTTAATTATGAGTTGATGAGGTATTGTGTTTAAATTTTTGATTACCAGGGCCCTCTTTTCTCTTATTAATTTTATGCTACATATAGAAGAGCTCTCTAAAAAAAAAATTATCTTTACAACCACTTTAAGTCGGAAGAGTTGGGAACCTTCCGATGATGTCACAGAAGAAAATGGCAGTGCGGAAGTTGGGACCTAAGCCGCAACAGGAGACGTGGATTTCAGCAGGACAATTCTAGACTTGCTGGGTGGGGGAGTATATGAATTGAGGACAACCCAGCATCAGATAAACAGGTATTAAAAAAATAAATAAATTGGGGGGGTGAACTTTCTCTTTAATCCCAGTCTGAGTTTAATGTGTACAGGTATATACTCAGTGGTAAATTAACTTTGAACGCCTGTAATAGGATTTGTTACCTATTCATGACTGAATCAGTACTTTGGACAAAGTGATTGGCTTTATTAAAACTGTTCTCCAGCCCGATAAAAAAATGTAAGAACTTGGTGTCAACATCAATTTCTGTAAAACAGTGCTCAGGCTTGGAGAAGGAGAAGCAGCACAAGTAGCCAGTCAGTTGTGCTGCAGTGTTCATGTGCTAATCAGGACCATGCTGACTGAAGGAGAAAGCAGAATGACAGAGAAATGAGCTCATCAGTCTGATACTTCTTCATTGTCAAACTACCTCCTAGATGCAGAGACAGGATTCTTAACAGCATTAAAGAAAGTCGGATCACCAGGCTGGTTGTGCGGTCTGCTAGGGTTAATTCTCGGGAATTAATAGACAGAAATACAATTCCTTTGACAGATAAAACAGTTCTCATATATGTATTTCATTTTTCTATTTAACAGATTGCCTGGAATTCATGTTCATGTCAGTTGGTCAGTGGTTTATGAATTTTTTACTAGTTCACTTCTTTGGAGCGAGTAAATGAGCACATGACCTCATTCTCACTCGCTGATTGCAGGAACCAAATAAAATACAGTGTTTAATATGGCTGATTTACTAAAACTGGTGCATACAAAATTTGGTCTAGCTGTGCATAGTAACCAATCAGCTTATTTTTTCCCCCTTGTTTTTCCTTCCTTTGTTCATTAAAGTATGTTTTCATATATTTATATATACTTATATGTATATTTATAGATATATATATATCATAACAAGAAAAAGAAAAAAGAGAAAAAAAAACAAACAAAGATGTACAAATACCAAGAAATTATACACTTTCTTTGTTTAAACTTTCAAGCAATCAAAATAGGAGAAAGAAAAAAAGAAAAGAGAAAAAGAGAAAGAAAAAAAAAATCCCACCTCAGCCTGCCCACCCTCACCTAGTATTCAAAAGGGTTTGGTACTCCGATGTACAGTATATAGAAACTCAGACCAGTGACACCACTTCAAACTAAATTTATCACGAGAACCTGTCTTAGTAGCTACCAGGTCCTCCATCTGGTATATTTTATTTATTTTTGCCAGGCATAGTGCCACAGAGGGGGCTTGTCATTGTTTCCAACAGACCGAAATGCAACTACGCATTGAATTGATTAGTGAAGGGTGTATAGATTATTATTATTATTATTATACAGGGTTTATATAGCGCCAACAGTTTGCGCTGCGCTTTACAATAAAGAAAGGACACAGTACAATTACAATACAGTTCAATACAGAAGGAATAGGAGGGCCCTGCTCATAGAGCTTGCAATCTAAAGGGAGGGGGAGGTGGTACAAAAGGTAATGGCTGCAGGGGATGATCTGGTAGAGCTGGCTCAAGCATGGGTCTTAGGTGGAGGTGGGGTAGGCTTCCCTGAATAAGTGAGTTTTCAAGGATCGCCTAAAGGCAGACAGGGTGGGGGCTGACCGGACATTCTGGTGCAGGGAGTTCCAGAGGATGGGAGAGGCTCTGGAGAAGTCCTGTAGGCGAGCATGGGAGGAGGTAACAAGGGAGCTAGAGAGAAGGAGGTTTTGGGAGGAGCATAGAGGACGATGGGGGTGATATCTGCGGATGAGATTGGTGATGTGGCTGGGGGCAGTGTGGTGGATGGCCTTGTATGTTGTGGTTAGTATTTTGAATTTTATACGGGTAGGGGAAGTCAGTGAAGGGATTGGCAGAGCGGGGCAGCAGCCGTGGATCGGTTAGTAAGGTGTACAAGTCTGGCAGCAGCATTCATGATAGACTGAAGGGGGGATAGCCTGTGTAACGGTAGGCTGTTGAGGAGGTAGTTGCAGTAATCAAGGCGGAAAATAACCAAGGAGTGAATAAGTTGTTTTGTGTTGTCATTAGTCAGGAAGGAGCAAATTTTTGAGATGTTGCGGAGGTTGAGGCGGCAAGATTTAGCCAGTGATTGGAAATGGGGGCTGAAAGAAAGGTCGGAGTCTAGGATTACGCCCAGTACCCTGGTATGTGTGGAAGGACCAATGGTTGTGCCATTGATCTTAATGGTAAAGTCATGAGGAGGGGACCGAGGAGGAGGAAATATTACAAGCTCAGTTTTAGAAAGATTGAGTTTGAGGAAGCAGCGTGACATCCATGCCGATATGTCATTCAGTAAGTTTGTGATGCGTGAGGAGATTGAGGTGCAGAGTTGAGGAGTCGAGAGATAGATCTGGGTGTCATCATCATAGAGGTGGTAATTGAAGCCATGGGAAGTTATCAACTGGCCCAGGGAAGAGGTACAGAGGGAGAATAGGAGGGGCCCAAGGACAGAGCCTTGGGGTACCACAACAGAAAGAGACAGAGGAGCGGAGGAGATGTTGTTGTATGTGACACTGAAGGTGCGCTGAGATAGGTAGGAGATCATTTATAACTTGCAATTGAGTCAGTTTGATGGTGTAACAGGAAGAAGGCCAGGTCCAATTGGAGTGTGGCTGGTTTGTGAATTCCTGTGTAATTGTTAAACTTCAGTCAAAAAAGGACAAAAAACATGTTGCAGATCCCCTATACTTTTCCCACACCTCCAGCAGGTTTGAACTCCTTGGGAACATTTTACTAAATGACGTATAAAACCATCTGGTGAGGGTTTTAAAACCCAGTTCCTGATACCTGGAGCATATTGAGGTTTTATATGTAGATCCAAAAATTCTAAGCACTTTTTCCCATTTGTCAATATACTGTATGTAGCCTGAAACCAGCGAGGTAGGCATGGCATTAGTCAAAGAAATTGCATGTCTAAGGGGCTCTGAAGAGTCGCATAGCTGTTTAAATGGAATGAAAGTAAACAGAAGCATTGATACTGGAGGAAGTGAAGAAAGGAAATGTGGCTTTTGGGTTTCTCAATATTGGAAAGATTGGTGAAGGAGCCGGGGAGATATACCTATCCGTAAAGACTTTCTGGCAGAGGGGGCCTGGTTTTACATTTCCAGCGGTAGACATGCTTCTGAAGATCTCTGGGAATCCTCTACCCTATCTCGCAGCATCTGTGCACCAGACAACGGTGAGTGATATAAACCCTTCAGATCGTTCCTCCACACTCCCTGCATCACCCCCAGCTAGAAAATGAGTGGCGCTGACACCCGCTCACAGTGCTATCGAGGCCGCTTCAGTGTTCACCTCCCCCACGGCCACTGCCATATTTAGGGCCTTATTCGCCGGCGCACATTAGGACTCTGCCATCCCTCGAGCTGGGGCCCCAGACTAATTGTCTTAAAGATCCTTCTCTCCTCCTAGCCCCCCTGCTTTGATTTTGGGGCTTGTTGGCTCCACTAGTGTGCCGTCCAGGCCATTGCCTACTGAGGCCTAGTGATGGCTGCCAATTTGCCAGCCTCATCTTCCCCTCCCTACTGCTAAATCCATATTGGGCTCCTAAAGTGCAGCTGGTGCTGGCTCTCTCCCACCTGATTATCCACCTGTAGTGGACTGAGGGGGTGTGGGACCGCTATCAAGTGCAAACCCTGGTTGGGAGCCACCGAGGCCTAGTAAAGGCAGCCATCTTGGTACACCCACTTTTCCTCTGACTGCTGCCACAGTCCATAGATAACCTCTCCTCGAAAGACTTATTCCAGTGGTGTATCCAGAGCAAGAGCACTTAAAGAAGAAGACCTCAAGGGCTGCTAAGACATATACAGTGGAACCCTGGTTCACGAGTAACTCGGTTAACGAGCATTTTGAAAGGCAAGCATTTTTTTTTTTTTAAATCTGACTCGGTTTGCATCGCTGTCTCCCAAAACGAGCAGAATTAAGCCTATATGCATCCAATACCTCATGTGGCCAGAGGTGCAGGGGCGCTGGTGAGCCTCGGAGGCCCTCGGAAGCCGTTGTAAATACTCAAAAATTCTGAAAATGTGTAAATAGTTCCTGAGAATTTTTGAATGTTTCTGGTCATTTACGAGGCTCACCAGCGCCACCAAACCTCTGGCCATATACGGTATTATGGTATTGCATACACCAGGTGCCCCCGGACCTCTGGCCACAAATAGTACTGCATTGACAAGCAGTGGTGTGGAACAAATTAACTCAGTTTCTATTGTTTCCTATGGGGATACATGCTTTGATATATGAGTGATTTGGATTGCAAACATTCTCCTGGAACGGATTATGCTCGTAATCCAAGGTTCCACTGTTTACTACAACAGCTCATAGACAGCCTCTGATCATGGCGGACATGTGACCCCGGAAGAAGTCCGTTGGGATGAAATCGATTGGGCGGAAGTGTTGTCTCTGATCTCACCGCTGTTTCCACATGCTGAAGGATTGATTTTACTTGCGATACATACTTTGGACCTTTGTAAGTGCAATAGCTTTTTTTATTAAAGGATTCATTTTAAACTATATTACACTATTGTGGTCCTCTATCTTTTTCCTCACATAACGGACTGATGGTATACTCGGGAATTTGAACTGAGGACATCCACCATCAAGGCCTAGTGGGAGCCCGATATCCACAGACCCCCGTAATAGGGGGTCCTGGGGCTCTGGTAAGAGCACTTCTTTTTTGGTGGAGGATTTTATCACCAGAACATTGGTGTGGTGGAGGATTGTTCAAGACACTGTTTGTATTTTTTGTATTATTTTTACCGTATTAAGTGGACTGAACTTTGGGACTATAATTCAATTTGATATTTACTTGTATGTTTTTTTCACTATTTTTGTGTTTTCTACATATTTTTACACAGGATATTTACTATATGCTCTTTTCACCATTTTCAATTTTGATGTTCTGTTTATATACAGGGTGGGCCATTTATATGGATACACCTTAATAAAATGGGAATGGTTGGTGATATTAACTTCCTGTTTGTGGCACATTAGTATATGTGAGGGGGGAAACTTTTCAAGATGGGTGGTGACCATGGGGGCCATTTTGAAGTCGGCCATTTTGAATCCAACTTTTGTTTTTTCAATAGGAAGAGGGTCATGTGACACATCAAACTTATTGGGAATTTCACAAGAAAAACAATGGTGTGCTTGGTTTTAACATAACTTTATTCTTTCATGAGTTATTTACAAGTTTCTGGCACTTATAAAATGTGTTCAATGTGCTGCCCATTGTGTTGGATTGTTAATGCAACCCTCTTCTCCCACTCTTCACACACTGATAGCAACACTGCAGGAGAAATGCTAGCACAGGCTTCCAGTATCCGTAGTTTCAGGTGCTGCACATCTCGTATCTTCACAGCATATGGTTTTTTTATGGTTTTTATAGTCAGTAAAAACCAATACCGGGTGAGCTGCTCCTTCCAGGAGGTACCGCCATTCCTCCAAAGCTGACTTGATGGCCAGCAATTCCTTTTCACCGACATCATATTTCCAGCAAGATGGTGCACCACCACATGTAAAAAGTAAGGAAGTGGTGATACATATAGACAAAAATAACCGCCACGTCTAGTGTTGAGCGAACCCGGACTGTAACGTTCGGGTCCGTACCGAACTTTCGGGTGTCCGTGGCACGGACCCGGACCCGGACATTTCAAAAATCGTTCGGGTTCGCTAAAAACTTTACAGGCCCAGGCCCAGGCACGGTGCCTGTGGGCTTTCAAGCCATGCCTGGGCTTGCAATGTCAGGCCCAAGCGAGTTGTGATCTGCACCGCCAATAAAAACAGATATACATAGTGGTGAAGGAATGAAAAATGTACACCACCACGTGGTAGAACGACCTTTATACTACAGCCACTTTTCCTTAACGACCGGTAGTTCAGTCGAAACCTCCTTACCGCCATGGAGGACCTTCCTCGTCGAGTGGGCCATAACCAAAAATGACTGATATTTTTGGTATTTTTTTGGTATACGACACTTCTATGCTCTACACGTCGTGGACTTTGATGCCTA
>BLSH010228060.1:27788-45791 GCA_018402905.1 Glandirana rugosa | reverse complement strand
TTCTGCTATCTGTCCTCAGAGCAACAGCACAGACAGCAGTAGTAAAGTAATCTATCTCAGGATGCAGGATCAGGTCTTAAAATGTCTCAAATCTGTCCCTCACGCAGTCAGCTACCTTTCCCTACACTAACCCAAGGAGCATGTGACTGCAGCACTGTGACTCCAGCTTATAAAGAGGCTGGGTCACATGATGCACCGGCCAATCACAGCCATGCCATTAGTAGGCATGGCTGTGATGGCTTCTAAGGGCAAACCAGTGAAACACTTGTTGATTGGCTGCCCTGCAGCTTCTCAACACGTGGAGTAAAATAGCAGAACCCCGGACCGAACCCGAACGATTTTTGAAATGTCCGGGTCCGGGTCCGTGCCACGGACACCCGAAAGTTCGGTACGGACCCGAACGTTACAGTCCGGGTTCGCTCAACACTAGTTCCGAGCATTCCTAGATGAACAGTTTCCTGGAAAGTGGATTGGTCGTCGTGGGCCAGTTGAATGGCTCCCAAGGTCTCCCGATCTGACCCCCTTAGATTTTTATCTTTGGGGTCATCTGAAGGCAATTGTCTATGCTGTGAAGATACGAGATGTGCAGCACCTGAAACTACGGATACTGGAAGCCTGTGCTAGCAATTCTCCTGTGGTGTTGCTATCAGTGTGTGAAGAGTGGGAGAAGAGGGTTGCATTGACTATCCAACACAATGGGCAGCACATTAAACACATTTTATAAGTGGCAGAAACTTGTAAATAACACATGAAAGAATAAAGTTACGATAAAACCAAGCACACCATTGTTTTTCTTGTGAAATTCCCAATACGTTTGATGTGTCACATGACCCTCTTCCTATTGAACAAACAAAATTTGGATTCAAAATGGCAGACTTCAAAATGGCCGCCATGGTCACCACCCATCTTGAAAAGTTTCCCCCCTCACATATACTAATGTGCCACAAACAGGAAGTTAATATCACCAACCATTCCCATTTTATTAAGGTGTATCCATATAAATGGCCCACCCTGTATATTTTTTACACAAGGTATACACAGGGGTATATGATATAGCCACTTAGTTAGACACAAGCGCAGATAGATTTGTATATATGTGTGTTGGCGTCTGGTGGTGAATCCCCACTTTATATCTTGCAGCTGTGTTTTAGATGTCTTTATAAGGGTTAGCGCAGTCTTTTTATATATTTTATGTAACACACTGGCTCCGATCCAAGCCAACTCTCAGAGATTTCCACCACCTGATCCACTGCTCTAATAGCCATGGTAGTCACCACACCTAACTTCCATAACAGCTGTTCATTCCATGGTGAGAATTGGGGACCAGAAGCACATCTTTTCTTTGTTCTCTGAACCGCGGCCTGTCCACACTATGGATTGGTTCCTGCGCAGACCTACATTCCCAGCCTCAAGTGTCCAGAATGATCCACAGGACTCTCATAATCTGCTGGCACCTAGGGAAGGTATGTCTTTAAACACACCTCATACCCAGCCATCCAGTACACCTACCCCATTAACAGAGGAGGTTCTAGATGTAAAGTTACAATCCCTTCTTCAGTATCTCACCCATAATATCACGCAGGAGATGGGAAAGATTGCCAAAGAGGGGAGATTATGCAGTTGGGAGAACGTACTGACACATTAGTAACCAAATTTGATGAACTTGTGCAATATGTCCATGTCCTGGAGGAGGACAATGAAGCCTTAAAACATACAGTTACTCAGCTTCAAACTCAACAAGAGGATGTGGAGAACAGGGAACGCTGACAAAATCTGCAAATTAGAGGAGTACCCGAAACAGTAGGGGACCAAGCCTATTTAACACTGTGGCTCCTCACATTCCTGATATTGACTGGCGTCTTGATAGAGTTCACAGGTTCCTTGCCCCTAAACCCCCGACTGGGGCCAATCCAAGGGACATTATTATTCATTTTCACTATTATGGCAGCAAGGAGGCCCTAGACAACAAGTCTAGGCTAGACTTCAAAGGTGCCAAGATACAGATCTTCAGCGACCTGTCTCCTATCACTCTCGCTAAACGTAGAAGCCTGCGGCCTGTAACTCTCCTCTTGCAGGACCACAAAATTATCTACTGCTGGGGCTTCCCAATCTCTATTCCAAAATGGTTTACAACACTCCATGTGCAACCTCCATGAAAGTGATGCCTTCTTACACAAATTGGGTCTGCCTCCCCTTCCTGAAGAAGACCTCACACCGCTACCTACAACACCTAAACCCCCATTTGCTCCAACCCGCATCTGGACCCCGGCTCGACAGAAGAAACACAAGCCTACTTCTACCCCCCAGAGGCGTCCTTCACCCAGACACCCTACTTGATGTCACCTGCCTTATCTGCTGGTTTTGTTCATTTTTGGCACGTTGCAATTGCTCGTAGCCAGAATCCCTGATTTAAGATTACCTCCCCAATACCCAGATGCACAGTTTTATTTGTTTAACCTTCTATTTTGTTACAGATGTTTGCTTTTTGGAAGTTGGCGGGCATACCACCCTTAAGATCCAAGGCCTTAGCTCTGGCTTCCTGAACGGCTTTTGCCCTTCAGGTTTTTCTGGACTTGTGTGTTGTTTTTTTTTTTTTACAGGTTGCGGCTAGTCCTTCACATGGACTGCCTGGTTGATTGCTATAATGTTGTTATATCAATATGTATCTCTATGTTAATCCAACTCCCTTCACTCCCCTGTACACCATGGAACTCATTTTCTTCTCCCCTTTGTAGCAAGGTATACCATTTGCTTTTTAAGTGGATTAAGTTACCATGGCATTGAAGCTACTTACAATGTCAAAGGTTTGAACGCGGTACATAAAAGATGGATGGCATTGAAGAAGTTCAAATCTTCGACAGCTGATGTTATCATGATCCAAGAGACTCGCTTTCACCATGGAAGGGGGGGTCCTTCAAATTTGCTAGTAAATACTTCCTTACTGCCTTTAAGGCCTTGGATCCATCCAGAAAAGCAGGAGTGTGATTTTAATTACATTAAAGTACATTCCCCCTGCAAGTAAAATCCTCATACCTAGACCCCCACGGCAGGTATATTTTCCTGGATTGTTAAAATTCAAAAAACATTCTCTTACAATGGTTAATGTATATTCTCCTAATACTGGTCAAATACAATTTCTCACTGACATGTTTGAAAAGTTGAGAAAATTCTCCCAACCTTTCATGGTCTTAGGTGGTGATTTCAATATGACCATGTTGTCTGGCAAGGATAAATGAACACTGTTCTCCTCCACTACAGCCACTAAGGTTTCCCATCTGTCCACCTCATTCCGCAAAATTATAAGAGCCCAGAGCCTTCTTGACATCTGGAGAATTAAATTTCCCAAGCACAGGCAATACACTTTTTATTAACCTCCTCATAAGCTGGACTCCAGACTGGATCATATTTTATAGCCTCCCTTCTGCTGACTTCCAGTGTCCTCAGAGATTAATCCTATAACCTCATCTGTTTCCCTAGATCGTGCCTTTCATTCTGCCTCCTAGGACATGTCACTGGTGACTTAATGAATCCCTTCTCCATGTCCCAGAGATCAGAGAACAATTATCCTGCAAAATGACTGAGTTTTTTAAAGTTTAATAAGCATACAGTGGCAGAGGTCTCCACCTTGTGGGAAACTCACAGAGTTTTTTCAGAGGTCAATGTATAAAATGGAGACAATGCTTTAACGTACCTCCATTTTATCTAAACTACATAAAGCTGAAGAAATATTGCTCTCCTCTCCCATGGTGGCTCGCCTCTGCACTGTCACTGCCCTTAGAAATCAGCTCAAGTCCCTGGATATGAATAGAATTGCCAAATCCCTCCTGTGGACAAAACAAAAATGTTACGAATAATATAACAAACCCAATAGAATGCTTGTAAGTAAACTAGAACCTCATCCTTTCCTCTCTTTTCCAGACTCTCTCATGCAAACTAACGGATCTCCCACATACTGCCCCCACACCATGTTTAAAGTCTGTGTGGAATTTTATCATGGTTTATATAACTGTGTAAAGCCTGACCTCAATTAGCATTTCTCGTAAGCCAAATTTGATTCTTTTTTCTATTAATTAAACCTACCTAAACTCTCCTCATCTCACCTTTCCTCTTTAAGTGCTGCAATTACCCCTGAAGAACTAGAAGTTGTCAAAAATCTCCCGACTCATCAGTGTTGTCAACCTAGCAGACTGAAATTCACTGATACGACACTCAAAATTTACTGGCACAGCCAAGTTTTCACTGGCATTTTCTAAATATTAAATCATTACAGTTTTAAGTGCTAATTTCAGTACTTAAGCTACAAACAAGTACAGTATGCAATTATCAATATGGTTTAAGATAGATATTAAGGTAAAAAAACATATATTTTATGTTATTTTTTATATAGTAAAGGCAGGTTATTATAACACATCAGATTTTGTCACCTATGTCCAACTGGAGAGATTTTCCCTTAATTTCTGTTCCATAGCCACTACAGAAATTGAGGGAAAATCCCTGGTAGCCACCAGGATCACCAGAATTGATTGTCCCCCGTTCTAAAGATTCTAAAGACTCCATCACTCAATCACCATCACCTCCTGTCTCCATCCCTCTGTCACCTCCTGTCTCCATCACTTTATCCCTCCGTCACCTCCTGTCTCCATCCCTCTTTTACCTCTGTTGCAGGTCGCTCCAACCTCTTCACCCTCCATCACTTTCATCCCTCTGTTACTTTATCCCTCCCTCCTTTCATCTTTCCATAACTCCATCCTTTTATCTCTTGCTCCATCCCTCCCTCCATCATACTGTCTATCTAATCCTTGTGCCCTAACACACAACACATGCATCATGACTGCTGCGGTGCAGTGAGTGCAGCACCACACAGTCCACTGAGTCCACCTGAGCCTTACCCCCACCATCCATCATGCTTCAGCCTGCCTCTCAGTCTCTCTGAGTCTGCAGAGAGATCCTCCTTCATATTATATACACCCCCTGCACTCGCTCGAGTGGGCACTGGGCACTGCCACTGAGAGTCCCTCTCTGTCCCACTCCCTGCCCTGGTGTGGACTTCACTGCAGTGAGTGGAGAGTGCCAGTGGACTGCTGTGCTGCTGACCAAGTCCGACTGGAAATGGTCATGGATTGAGGGGTCTGTCTGTCTCTCAGAGCAAAGAGTGTGTGCTGTGTGTCAGTCACGCACTCACTGTCCCGATTCCGTCCTTTTTGCCTGGCTTGAAGGAAGTACTGTACTCACCAGGGTGGGCTGTAGGCTCAGTCAGGGATCCGTCCGTTGCTCTGCTCTGTCCCCCCCGGGTCACACGTCCAGAGTGACTTCGTCCACCACGAGGCTCCTCCGGCCGCTCGCTCGGCTCTCACTTTTTTAGGCTGGCACCTGGCAGCGGTGTGGCAGTCCATCATTTGCGCAGAGTGGTGGGTGGGCTGGGCGGGCAGATGCACTGACTAGCATTAGGAGGAGTGGTCATCCAGGTTAACTCAGCTCCAGATCAGATCTTCTCACTCGACGCTCGGGGATTCCTGGAATTGCGCATGTGCAGTTCTGACCTGAACTGATTGCTGCCATTTTACTGGCACTTTCCGGCTTCTACGGACATTTACGGGCCCCCAAAATTTGACCTGTTTTTACTGGCTGTCCGTAAATCTACGGACGGTTGGCAACACTGCGACTCATAAATCTCCAGGCCTCGATGGGTTCCTATACTCATATTATAAAATCTTCCTCCCGATTCTAAGCCCACACCTGCTATCTTTTTTCATCTCATTACTGAAAGGCACTATCCCTCACCCTCAATACCTTCATGCTCACATCACGGTGATCCCAAAACCTGGAAAAGATCCTTGCCTACCAGACAATTACCGGCCCATAGCATTACTTAATTCTGACTATAACATTTTCACAAAAATTTTAGCTTATAGACCCACATACTCCCTAAACTCATACATAATGATCAAGTAGGCTTTGTACCAGTCTCTGCTCAAATACGTGGAGGAGAGAAGATAGAAGTCATAGTGTTTTGTGTGTGTGTGAGAGGAGGTCCAACTTCGGTGTATTTTCTATACATATATTGCTACTGATGCACCTTCATCTGCATTTTTGGACAAGCCCCTTCTAACAATCTCCCCTGGTCTTGGTGAATTTTTCAAGAGATTGACATCCATTGGGCTTGTTTATGTGTGTGGAATTGGTTCACTGTCCCTTGGGCCAGTAGGCGCATCCACGTGGGATACAGGCTTTAGCACAGATACGCAGAATGGAACACCTTACGGCCTTAGTACAGGATTCCCTACCTCAATTTTCTAAAGTTTGGGAATTATGGGATCACTCGGACCTCAACCCTAACGCCATATCCTTGTATTCTTGATCACCCGTCCCCCCTTTACCTCTTCTCTTCTCCATGGTGTACCCATTCTACCCTCTCCCTTAGGCTTTATATCCTCTCAGGTTCTACAGTACAAGTTATTTTTTGGTATGCTATAGGAGGCTAAACATGGAGCTATAATTAGTGCTGTGTAAGATGGTTATACCCTTGCTTTGTAAGCCCGCTCCAAAGGTCAGCCACCCTTCTCTCATCAGTCATGTTATTCTACACATATTTATTACATTTATTATGTATGCTACCCCAACAAAGAACTTTTCCTAAAATGATACCAAAGTCTTGTTTTCATTTGTTTAAAAATAACAAACATGTCATATTTACTTGCTCTGTGCAGCGGTTTTGCACAGAGCAGCCTAGATCTTCTTCTTTTCGGGGCCCTCACCTGTACTTCTGGCCCCTCCCTCCTGCCGAGCACCCCCACAGCAAGCAGCTTGCAATGGGGGTCACCCAAGCTGAGTCGCTGCTCTGTGTGTCCATTCAGACATGTAGCCGCTGCTCGACCCCCACCCCCTCTCTCTCCTCATTGGCTCTCTGTCTTTGATTGACAGCAGCGGGCGCCCACCAATGGCACCAGCTGTGTGTCTCAGCCAATCAGGAGGGAGAGTTCCGGACAACTGAGTCTCTCATGCAACATCCCTGGATCGAGATGGAGCCCAGGTAAGTATTAGATGGGCTGAGGGGGGCTGCTGCACAAAAAAGGCTTTTTATGTTAATGCACAGAATATAGAATGCATTAAGTAATCCTCCTCTTCTCGGGCCCCTCGTCGGTGCTTCTGGCCCCTCCCCCCTGCCGAGTGCCCCCACAGCATGAAGCTTGCTATAAGGGCACCAGACCTGAGCCGCTGCTCTGTGTGTCCATTTAGACACGGAGCCGTGGTCCGGCCTCGCCCCCTCGCTCTCATTCGTTCACTGACTTTGATTGACAGCAGCAGGAGCCAATGGCGCCACGCTACCATCTCAGCCAATGATTAGGACAGTCCTGGGCAACCAAGACACTCCTACAACATTGCTGGATAGAGATGAGGCTCGGGTAAGTATTAGGAGGGCTGCTGCACACAGAAGGTTTTTATCTTAATGCATAGAACGCATTAAGATAAAAAACCTTTTGACTCTACAACCACTTGGAGATAAATGCATTTATGGCAGATTTATGGCAACACATATGGGGAAATGTGTTTGTATTGCAGAGATGCAGTCTCAAACTTTAGTCACTTCGTTAAAGAGTACCAGGTTTTAATAACGATTCTATTATATAATGAACTTATAGAATATGTTCACACAGAAGTGATAAATAAATTAGTTTCTATTGATCTAAGGGACATAAGATGTCATTGAACCAATTGTTGATCTAATTCTGTTAACAGATGACTAACATGAGCAAATACAGGATCCAATTAAATTTGTCTTAGAGCCATTTACAAAACAGGACACAGAATGAACATTCAAAAAACAGAAATGTATTTTAATGCAATTCTGCATCATATTTGGTAAATTAAAAATGTATGTGTGACATTTAGACTTTAGAAAGCAGGTATGTATAATCCTTTATGAAAATCATGTTGGTACAAGAACAGCACCATTATGCCAGAGGGGAAAACGACTTCCTAAAAATAGATTGTGATTCATAATGTGGTCACTTATTACCATAACATGGCATATTTTTCATCTTTAGATGACAGTTTGTAATATCACTTGTGATGGAACCAAAAATAAAAGGGCTGACTTCTGACAGGCTGTGACTTGGAAGTACTGAGGAAGTCACTGAGCAATAATTAAATGTTTCTGCAACCCATAATTGAAATCCATAAGTCAAACACATTCTATTTTACTACAGGAGCACCAAGAATATTCATAAATCTATTCAGCATTCAGCATATTTTTGTAAAACAACAGCAGCATCATCATCCTTGATTTTCATAAAATATAATTGGTATATTTTCAAATAGGAATAGCATACAAGATTGCTTTATTTTCTCTTCACTCGTAGTCCTTAGATGAAAGTATCAGGAAGTATATATCGATGTGCTTTTGCTTAATGTATTTTACGTACATTCCTGGTCACTTCTCCATTTAGTTGAACATGATGGTAGCAATTGGACCAGTGGCATCACTTGGGTTGGTGTCACCCAGTGCCATAAAACATGGTCTGCAACCCCCCGTCGCCGTCATGATACAAGAGATGGTCAGAGACCGCAGAGAGGATGCAAGAGTTGGTCAGAGACTGCAGAGAATATACAAGAGATGGTCAGACATTGTGACCATAGCCGTACTCACAGTGGCGTGGGAGTCTCCAGCAGCCATGAATGGAATGTGCGGGGTCCGGTCTCTGGGACGCCATGTGGTTATGCTCACAGTGGTGGGGTGGGACCACCGGCAGCCATGGATTGATGGTGCAGGGTAGAGGTCCAGTCTCCGAGACTCCATGTCCATGTGCTCATGCTCATGCTGGGCCGGGATCTGGTCTTTGGGTTGGGACTCGGGAGGCGTGCCCACTGCTGTGCCATGATGTCATTGACTAGCTGCACATGTGCCCGCCAGGCTGAAAATAGCATCCTAGCCCAGTTGGTTTTGGAACTGCACACACGCAGTTCCAAAGTAGTCCCACAGCAATATTTTTCACTGATGGTCGGCAACCCTGGCGTCACCCCTCTGGCGGGTGTCACCAGGTGCAGTTCACACCCCCTACACCCCCATAGCAACTCCACGGAGTTGGACATGTTTTAGGTAACATCAGAGGGTGGGAAGAGCTGTAATGGGGCTATTACCAATCGCTAGAGAAAAGTAGAAGGCAATATATTTTTAATTTTCAAAACTGAGCTCATAATATCCCCCCTCGTCCCCTCCACCAACTTTTCCATAAAGATCAACAGCACTGCAAGCAATCATCCCACCCCCCCCCCCCCCCCAGGGTGCTAGGTGTAGTCACTGTCTAAATCTTGCTGCCTTAAACTCTGCAGCATTTCCAAAATACCTGGACTTTTGCAACTCCCTCCTTGTTGGCCCTCGACACTTCAGTCTATCATGAATGCTGCTGTCTGACTCATACACCTAACCAACCATCCTCCAACCCTGAAACCCTTATATCCAATCCCTTCTATGATTTAGGATGGTCACCCTTATTACTTTCTAATTACTTTACCTTATGTGTCGGCATTTCTCTGTTCCACCATGCCCAGATACACACAAGGCCTTATGGAAGCAATGCACTCAGACTCAAAAACCATGTGGCACAGAAGCATTACTTGTTTATTTCCAGGTATCACACAGTATTAATACAGTATACAAACAGGATATGGCCGGGCCTGCCCACCTATGGTTTACTACCATACACGGACAGGTACAGTAAACATAATATTGTGTAAATGTTCTGGCTTCAGTTTTGTGGTTACAGCAACTTCCTCATTTCCTATGTAAGCACAATCTGTAAAATAATCAAGCTTAACCACTTGACCACTGGGCACTTAAACCCCATTCCTAACCAGACCAATTTTCAACTTTCAGTGCTCTCACATTTTGAATGACAATTACTCAGTCATACTACGCTGTACTCATATGAAATTTTTGTCCTTTTTTTCACAAAAATAGAGTTTTCTTTTGGTGGTATTTAATCACTCCTGGGTTTTTTATTTTTTTGCGCTATAAATGAAAAAATACTGAAAATTTTGTAAAAAATTGCATTTTTCTTTGTTTCTGTTATAAAATTTTGCAAATTAGTAATTGTTCTTCATGCATTTTGGACAACATTTATATTGCTACATGTCTTTGGTAAAAATAACCCAAATTAGTGTATATTATTTGGTCTTTGTGAAAGTTATAGAGTCTACAAGCTATGGTGCCATTCACTGAAAATGGATCACACCTGACGTACTGATGGCCTATCTCATTTCCTGAGACCCTAACAAGCCAGGAAAGTACAAATACCCCTCAAATTACCCCTTTTTAGAAAGTAGACAGTCCAAGGTACTTGGTAAGAGGCAAAGTGAATTTTTTGAAATTGTAATTTTTTCCCACAGTTCTTTGCAAAATGACAATTTTTATTTTTATTTTTTTTCATAAAATTGTCATAATAACAGGTTATTTCCCACACCCAGCATATGCATCCCACAAATTACACCCCAAAACACATTCTGCTACTCCTCCTGAGTATGGCGATACCACATGTGTGAGAATTTTTCACAGCCTGGCCACATATAGAGGCCCAATATGCAGGGAGCACCGTCAGGAGTTCTAGGAGCAGAAATTACGCATACAATTTCTTGACTACCTATCATACTTTTGAAGGCCCTGGAGCACCAGGACAATAAAAACACCCAAAAAAAAATACCCATTTTGGAAAGTAAACACCCCAACATGTATTCTAGGAGGCATAATGAGTTTTATGAACATGTCATATTTTTCCACAAGTTTTGGGAAAATGTGGAAAGAAAATAAAAACATACTTTTTCTTACACAAAGTTGTCCATTCATACAATATTTCTAACACATAGCATGCACATAGCAAAAATTACACCCCAAAATATATTCTGCTGCTTGTCCCGAGTATGGCAACTCTACATGTGTGAGGCTTTTCCACAGCCTGACCACATACAGAGGCCCAACATGCAGGGAGCACCATCAGGCATTCTAGGGACACACATTTCAAATCTAATTTGACTACCTATCACACTTTTGTGAGGCACTGATGGGCACTGTAGTGGCATGGATGTGGACGGATGAGCCAGGGATGGAGCATGGATGTGGAGAGATGAGCCAGGGATGGAACATGGATGTGGACGGATGAGCCAGGTATGGAGCATGGATGTGGACGGATGAGCCAGGGATGGAACGTGGATGTAGATGGATGAGCCAGGGATGGAGCATGGATGTGGATAAGTGAGCCAGGGATGGAACATGGATGTGGATGGATGAGCCAGGGATGGAACATGGATGTGGACGGATGAGCAAGGGATGGAACATGGATGTGGATGGATGAGCCAGGGATGGAGCATGGATGAGCATGAATCTGGATGGATGAGCCAGGGAAGGATGGATAAGTCAGGGATGGTGCATGGATGAGCCAGGGATGGAGCATGGGTGAGCCAGGGATGGATGTGCCATGGACGGGTGAGCCAGGGACTGGATGGGCCAGGGATGGGTGAGCCTGGGGCTGGGTGAGCCAGGGACTGGGTGAGCCATGGAATGGGTGAGCCAGGAACAGGTGAGACAGGGATTGGGTGAGCCATGGATGGGTGTGCCATGGATGGGTGTGCCAGGGACTGGGTGAGCCAGGGACAGGTGAGCTAGGGACGGTTGAGCCAGGGATTGGGTGAGTCATGGATTGGGTGAGCCATGGATAGGTATGCCAGGGATGGGTGAGCCAGGGACTGATTGAGCCAGGGATGGGTGAGCCAGAAATGGAGTGAGCCATGGACGGGTGGATGGAAGAGCCAGGGACAGGTGGATGGATGAGCCATGGATGTCACGGATGGATGAGTCAGGGATGCATGGATGGATGTGCCAGGGATGCAGGGGTGGATGAGCCAGGGATGCACGGATGGATGAGCCAGGGATGCACGGATGGATAGATGGACCAGGGATGCATGGGTGGATGGGCAGGGATGCACGGATGGATGGGCCAGGGATGCATGGATAGATGGACCAGGGATGCATGGGTGGATGGGCAGGGATGCACGGATGGATGGGCCAGGGATGCACGGATAGATGGACCAGGGATGCACGGATGGATGGGCCAGGGATGCACGGATGGATGAGCCAGGGATGCATGGATAGATGGACCAGGAATGCACGGATGGATGGGCCAGGGATGCATGGGTGGATGAGCCAGGGATGCACGGATGGATGAGCCAGGGATGCATGGATGGATGAGCCAGGGATAATGAGCCAGGGATGCATGAATGGAAGGATGAGCCAGGGATAATGAGCTAGGGATGCATGGATGGATTAGCCAGGTATAATGAGATAAGGATGCATGGATGGATGGATGAGCCAGGAATAATGAGGAATAATGAGCCAGGGCCCTTTAATCTGTGACACACTCCTGGATGCGCACCCCAGGGGGCATGTGGGAGTGCGATTCCGGGAGGATGTCCATGGACGCCCTCCCAGAATAATACGACCGCGCTGTAGATGTCTTTCGTCTATAGCACGGTTGGCAAGTGGTTAGAGAAGTATCCCAAACTTAATTTCACAAAGCATTGTAAATAATTCAAGGTACATTTAGAAGATAGATCCTTTCACTACATACAGTACAAAGCCATCCACAACCCTACCCCTAGGTACATCACTAGTCGTATCTCAAAATATCACCTAAAACAACCACTGTGCTTCTCCAAATACCTCCTGCTTTCTAGCCCCCATGTGACCTCCTCCCATGCTTGTGCCCAGGATTTCTCCAGGGCTTCCCTTTTTCTCTCTCTCCCCTAATCCACCTGGCTATCACATACTCGGTCTAGCTTCAGGCAATCCTTAAAACTCATCTCTTTATAAGCAGGGTCTTTGATCCCTCCTGTATTGAATTGTATTGCAACTATACTGTCTTTCAATTTTTTAAAGCAAACGGTTTGCGCTTTATAAATTCTGTCTCAGATCTTGAAATTTGTTGTTCCTGGACATACTGTATATTGTATCTGTCTTGAACATTAATTAACTTTGCTATAGACTCCTAGAATATTTGGAAAGTGTAATTTAATTTGTACTATCATTCTACTTTACCTAGGCATTATCTTAAATGTTTAAAAAGATCCAAAACCAAATCTTCAGTCAACTTACCACAACATTATTCTGTTCTCAGATGTTCTAACTTGGCATTAGTAGCACTCCATTTATCATATTGACAATCAATGTCTTTTTATAATGATATTTTCTAGAAGCAGGCTTCCCTTTTCCTTACTGTTAAGGAATAGACAGATATTGTGTTTGAGCATGTTGCCAATGATATATGAAAATAAAATGATGAATTCTTCAGTTGGAAAATTATTAGACTAACTGTATAATTCTTATAATAGTGATCATACACAGAATAGTTGTTACTTTAAATATCACAAAAGTAAAGCCACCAAAAATGCCACAAAATTGCACATCTGTGACCTAATTTTAGCAAAAAACGATGTCATGAGCTTTGCAAATGTGTAAAGCAGCTTCATTCTGTTTTCTACATATTGTAATGAATATATTAGAAAAAAATCAGTTAGTTCCTTTACCTCACAAAGTTTGCTGCTCTTTTATAGTAAATTTGCCTGGTAGCTAGAAAGTGCCTAAAGTAAAGTGTTTCTAAACCCAAGGACACACATTGCAACATGCCTGTACCTAGGCTGCATTTTTTAGGCTTTATTTATTTTAATCTGGCCAGTACCACTACTTTTGTCTTAGAGTGGCTACACTAATTTCTCCTCTATACCTATGGAGAATCAGCATAGCCACCTTTGGACAACAGCATTGTCAGCTTATGGAGAGATTAGATGCTTTAGTAGACTTAGGCTGGTTATGCATTCATCATTTTATTTAGTTCAATCCACTGGTTGAACAAGAAACATGATCATAGTCCCCCTTCCACACATTTGAGGTGGATGGGGGAACCACTCCCTCTGTGCTATTGTGTTGTCTATTTTCCTATGGTACATATTCCTGGATCACAGGCTCATCTGTAGCGGGGGCTACCAGCTGGACACTGGATATATCACAGATCAATATACATATTTGCCAGCACACCATGGATCTTCAATTGCAGTCCAAAACATTTATTGTAGAAAGATCACATCACAAAGAATAAGTGCAACGTTTCGGGGCAACGCAGGACCCCTTCGTCAGGCGTGTGATAAAGTGCATACAGTGGCAACAGATTATAAATGAGCTACCTCCAATCAAAACCAACAAAACAAGTGACTCCCCCCTCCTCTGACATCACATGACATCATCCAGCCAGAAATCATTTACATATTATAAAACAAACATGCGTGCAAAATAATCCCACAGGGACACAGTGTCCCTGTATATCTTTTAATACAGTAAACAAGGGGGGCCCAGCTAAACCCTTATGGCGGGGCAGCTCCCTGGCAATCAGGCATACTAGCAAAATGTGCCCTGTCAAAACACACAATCAGCGAGACCTCACAACACTGCCTAGAGCCAATCATATCGCTACATAGGCAGCGCATGCTCCGTGGAGCGTATCATCACTGGTTGAAGGAGGACACCCAGCAGTGGATTTTAAGGGGTACCCCACTCCAGCATTAAAAATAAACTGGCGTGGAGTTCCCTCAAAATCAATGCCAGACTCATCCACTCATGCAACCTGGCAAGAGGGGATGAGCAAGTGGCCCCTCCTCCTGAACCATACCAGGCCACATGCCCTCAACATGGAGGGGTGCTTTGATGTTGATGGGGATAAAAGCCTCTTCCCCACAACTCTGGCCCAGTGGTTGTGGGGTAGTGAGGGGTGACTTATCAGAATCTGCACTTAGCAAGGGGAGCCCTCTCAGCACCTCGGCCTCCAACTGGTATGTGACAAGTACATAGTGCCCCTACTCATTCACCCAAAAAAGTATAAACCGTAAATAAAAACACAACAATAGTTTTTGACAATTCCTTTTGTCCTCCTAAGTAGATCCAGTGTCAATCATTATGCCTGCTGCTGCCACCGACAAAAAAAAAAAAAAATAGACGAAGGCTTCTGCTATCTGACAGCTCCACCATCTGACATTTCCTAAATAACGAAAGGGCAGGGCCACCCAAACATGTCATTGGGTGACCCCATCCCCTTGTGATGTTGTGGACTGGGGCATGCTGGGTCTATTATGTCACAAGGGGGATTGGGGCCACCCGAAGATGTCATCAAGTGGGGGGGCATTTATTTCTTCATTTTTTCTTTTTATAAAGGACTTAGGTCTGGGATCTCCTCCTTGTAGGCAAGTGTTGGGCTACAGTATATCTGCTTAACTGTAGGTGGCACTGAGACATTTCTTCGGGCTAGCAGAAGACTATTGAAGACTAATGTTTCCCCTATTATGGGCAACCATCCTGACACAGAAGTGCCTAAATAGCACATTCTGTGCCTTTTGGTGTTCCCACAGTGTAGGCATAGGTCAGGGACAGAGCCCCACTGGTTAGGGAGAGAGTAGGAGCAGTGATAGGGACAAGTACCAGACAAATTGGGAAAGAGTAGGTTGAAAGGACTCTGCCTTGCAGAAAACCTTTTCTACCTGAAGAAGTGTATGACTTGCACCACATGTAGTGCCATTGCTGTAGACTGTCTTATTTCTGTGATCATTCAATTACTACAATATAAGCAACATTTAGGTATCTAAGTGTGTTGATGCCTCTCAGTTCTTGGGTACACTAGTTAGCTCCTGCCAGGTCAGGTCTATGTGGAATTCCTTTTTATACCACTTGGACTGGTATCATCTCTCGAGTCATTGTTAGGGATGCACTTAATCTGTACCATCTATATACTAATCCCTATCAACCTTACTGTATTCCCTATATGTTTAACCACTTCAATACTGGGCACTTACAAACCTTCGTGCCCAGACCAATTTTCAGCTTTCAGTGCTCTCACATTTTGAATGACAATTACTCAGTCATGCTACACTGTATCCAAACAACATTTTATCATTTTTTTTCTCACAAATAGAGCTTTCATTTGAAAAAAAAAAAACGTTTTTATTTAGTTTCTGTTTTAAAATTTTAAAGAATAAATAGTGCAGCGCTCAAAATATTGTAACTAAGTACAACCTATTTATAAGTGCAAAATTGCAAACAAAAAGTGTCACATGATTAAAGTGTCCAAGTGTACATGGTAGCCAATGTATTGCAATTCCAAAATAAACTCTTGGGTGATTTGTTAGAAGCACCTCAGTAAACAGTGTTACAAAATCCACCTTAAAGTGTCTCGTGCTATATAGTGATAATTATAAACACCGACAAAAACATGTGGTCTTGATTGTAGATTAGTACATGTTAATGTCCAAAATTCACAGTATATATCAAATAGTGACCAGTAACCGCCACCAAGTGAGAATCCTCCACCAGATATGCTAACGGCTTACCAGAAAGCAGGGGATTCACGCATGGAAGAAATATTAATTGGCATCCAACCGAATAAAATAATGGATCCCCAAAAAATTCTTCATAAACACAAACAGCGTTCCGATGGTTTCTCAGCCATGGCCTCAGCAGAGGTAGAGGGCAGGGTAAATAGTGATGGTCTGGTCTCAGATGGTTTTTTTAGAAAATGGAGACTGTCAAAATACCATAGTTTTGGTACGTACACAGCAGATGCTGCAGCTCCTGACCTTTGTGACTCTTGTATCTTTTTGACCTCCCTCCCATATGTTGTCCTGATGTTGGCAATTTTTGTTCGGACATATTTATCTGTAGCATCTGTAGTTGATCTGCTTGCAGAGCTCCACCAATTTCTCGCAAGCTGCTTGCCTTCAGGCCTGATTGAAGTACTCCTTTGTGTGGACATTCCACAGACAGGAGAGTTGCCTGTATAAATTCATGAACTATGGCAGAAATGAATGCGAGAAGAAACTGTCGCTCATTATGCCTGCAAGACACAAGACAAAGCATCATGCAACTTCACCCGGCATACCCCTAAGATTCACCAAATCTAGCCCCAAGCCAAGCAGTATAAGCCATTCCTCCCCATCTAGGCCCCAAGCCAAGCAGTATAAGCCATTCCTCCCCGTCTAGGCCATTCATCCCCATCTAGGCCCCAAGCATAACAGTATAGGCCACTACCTAATTATGTCAGAAGTTCCAGTCGAACCTTCGTTTTCACCAAATATTGAGCGGTTTCCCAAACGTTCGTTCTCGCACAACATTCCTACCTACGGCCATTTCCTTGAGCATTCGTTCGGCTTTTATACACTGCGCATGTGTACAACTCCGCTCTCAGGTGCGTTGTGATGCTGGGGCGTGAACCGTAACAATGATCGGAACTAAACATGGTGGATTCTCGCAGCAGCTTATCCAGCGGATCACACCGAAAAGTTAAAGCTACCCCCATGACCAAGGCTGAGATGGTGGACATGGTAGGCATTATGGAGGCCGTGATTATGACTGCAAGAGGGGGAATTATGAAAGGCCTAACAGCCATAAGGATTATATTTTGGAACGGGTAATCGATCGGCTGTCTCGCAAATATGGGGTCCAGCGGTCAAAGGATCAGCTCCGCAAACGCTGGTCCAACCTCAAACATCGGGAGCAAGACCAGCTGCAGCGGATCCAGAGTCCTGGAAAAAAATAAGCAATATTTTTCTGTATGCAATATGTATATGTGTAAATTAGGTGTCTGGATCTGTTCTTTGTCAAAGTAGCTAGAGAGAATTATATGTGATTTTTTGAACTCTTTTTGTATGCCTTGGGGTTACAAATTTTTATTTCCAACTAAAGCATGTATGAAGAATAGAACTTTAGAGTGTTTTTAGACATTCCTTTAGCTTTCACACTTATGTGACTGTCCGGTCTCCACCCTCTGAGGGAACCAGGGAACCCCCCACCCGGTAAACAAAAAAGACAAAGGGACAACGTTTTATGTTTTTCTTGTATTCACACTTTCGATTTCCTTACAGATTTTTGTGAGATTTCAAGATAAGAAGTATGTACGAAATCAACCTTTATTTTTAAAC
>BLSH010228060.1:0-20471 GCA_018402905.1 Glandirana rugosa | reverse complement strand
CGCTCTTTACACACTGTTTGCAGATGTTTGAAGAACAGTGATATCATATCAGTGATATAATATCACTGTTCTGAAAACATCTGCAAACTGTGTGTGAAGAGCGAAACCATATGCCTGTTCTTCTCTATGCTGTATTTTCACACACAGATTCCAGATGTTAGAAGAACAGGTGTATGGTTCCACACCCGGTTTTAGGTAAAGTGTTCTAAACTATTTTCAGATGTGTGCAGAACAGATCTAATTTGTGAAGAACATCTGTTCTGGTGCAGAACAGATGTTGTGTGTGAATAACAGATGTGCAATGATTAGCGGCAATAATAAAAGTGACACTGACTAAAAAGAAGTGTGAAGAACAGCTTGCAGACAATGTGTAACACTCATAGAGCGAATAACTCTAGGGAACAGCGATGGTCGCGGGTGATGTCACTTCCTGTTTCCTGTTTCCGGACGCATTGCATTCCAAACACCGGAACTTTGTCAGCGGATGCGGAAATAACGATTGTCACCCACAGACATACTGACCATCAAGTTATGTGTTACAAAAAACCACCAATCGCTATTACTCAACTCCTCCTGCCCAAAAAAGACTAGGGGGAGAAGTGTCACCAATAAAAAGGAAACACATAGGCAAGTATGAAAATTTACTGAATGCTTAAAAATCATATTAAAATGCAATATTCCACAACCATCACTGTCCCTACACTAGTATATATACATAGAATGTCCTATCTATGCAAGAGTTCAACTCATTCTTAAAATACATACATATACATAGAAATACATGGGGGTGAGGAGAGATACAGTGTAATCAACCACTTATTGTGCAACAAATACATCCTTACATCCTTATCGGTCTGATATAAAACAATTGATGTCGAATTCAACATTTAACCCCTTAGGGGTCAAAACACACATTTGATAAATCCAAAAGGATTCCCTTCTGCTCAACTGATGGATGTAGTTGCCACCTCTCCAATGTTTAACTACATGTTCAATTCCCCAAAATTTCAGGGAACCAGGATTCCTGTCATGAAATTTCCTAAAGTGTAGTGACACACTGTGGGTCCTAAGTCCCTTTTTTATGTTGTTGACATGTTCCCTTAGCCGAACATGCAGTGGCCTTGAAGTTCTCCCAATGTATTGATGGCCACAGCCACATTCCAGCATATAAACTACGCTAACTGTATGGCAGGTAATAAGCTGACTTCCACTTTTTGACAGTATTTCTGGAGCACCTAAATGCCACCTCAGAGTGGTCCAGGGGGGGTTGACACATATCCAGATCGAGAGGGATGGTGGCACCCCCCGCAATTGGACACACAAAGGCTGGATCCATCCAGAAAAAGGAAAGAGAGGAAAAAGAGGGGGTAAAAGGACTCAAAATATCAAAACCCCAATAGGGGAGGGTATATATAATCTAAGTGGAGTTGAATTGACACCTCATGAGTTACGTACACTTGATAGAGGTCTGAAATTTGCCCCGGTAAACAATTTAAATAAATTTCAGGCTTATGTTAATATCCACAGATTTGTTAGAGGTTTAAATCTGAAGAAATACTTCCTTAGTAACCTGCTTGGAAGAGGATTGGGAGTGGGTCAGTCATCTGACCACACCAATCTTCATAATAAATCGACATTCAATCCTCTCAATGGAGATAGTAAATGTTTGGAAGTATTTAAAAATAAAGTTTTTTTCAGATTTGGAGACCCTACGTGTGAGGAAAGTTACAGACCCACAATTTTTAAGGAACGGAATTAAACAATTAGAAAACCGAAAAGATATTGTCATCAGGCCAGCTGACAAAGGGGGGGAGGGGCTGGTGGTGATGAGTAGAGCTTACTACCAGTCAGAGATGAACCACCTCCTCGATGATAGAGACACATATAGCCTTTTGAGTAAAGACCATATGATCGCATTTAAGAGAGAATTACACACATTGGTGGAAAGAGGAAAATCGGATGGCATATTGTCTAAAAAGGAAGCGTCCTATTTAGATCCACATTTTTGTAGAATGCTTATCATCTACTTTTTACCTAAGATACATAAGGATATTGTTAACCCACCTGGCAGACCCATAGTAAATGGTATCGACTCGGTGTCTGCCAGGTTGGGTCAATACATAGACCATTTCCTACAACCTTTGGTGATGAAGACAAAAGCCTTTTTAAAAGATACCAAACATGCTATACAAATATTTGAGGAATTACAATGTGGACCAACTGTCTTTCTTGTTACAGTGGATGTGTTCCCTGTACACAATTATAGCACATGATGCCGCAATTTCCTCTGTTGGGAGGGCTTTGTCATCATCTGACCTGCCAGATAAACATACTGACTTTTTGATTGAAAGCCTAAAGTTTTGTTTAACCAAAAATTATTTTTGGTACGATAACCAATTTTATTTGCAGAGTCGTGGCGTAGCGATGGGGCCCGCTTTGCTCCCAGTGTGGCTAATATCTTTATGGCCCACTGGGAGGAGGAGGTAATATTTGCTAGCCGCCCCTCTGAACTAATAGTCTATAGGCGCTTTATAGATGATATTGTGATGATCTGGGAGGGGGATAGACCTGGCCTTGAGGCTTTTATGCAGCTATTAAATTCCAATACTAGGAACATCACTCTATTATGGGACATCAGCCAAGAACGTATCACATTCCTTGACTTGGAGATATTTAGGGAGGGCAGTCATCTCAGTATGATTAATCATTTCAAACCGACTGACAGAAACGCCTATATCCCCCTGGGAAGTTGCCATCACTCAAGATGGTTGATGAATATCCCCAGAGGTCAATATATTAGACTGCGATGCAACTGCACTCGGGAAGAGGATTATATCCAACAGGCTTGGATACTCTCTTCTAGATTCCAGCAGAAGGGGTACAAGAAGGAATCCCTAGAGCAGGAAATGTGTAGAGTCCAAGCTATGGATAGGAATTCACTAGTAGTTACGAGCAAAAAGTGGGATATATTGGAGGGGGATCAGTTTAGGGTTTTATTGGATTATAATATCCAATATAAGAAAATAGAACGAATTATCCAATGTAATTGGTCTATTCCTAAACTGGACAAAACCCTTGGTCCGGTTTTGCCGGAAAGACCCATATACAGAAAGGCCTCCACTTTGAGGGATAGGGTGGCCCCAGCCATCATAGACCCACCTAAACAGGTAGACAATAGGCTTTTTTCTTTCCTGAAAGGTTTTTATGCGTGCGGACGCTGTGTGGCATGTTGGTGCTCCAGAAATAATGTCAAAAAGCGGAAGTCATTTAAGGCCACAGCCACTGGGAATGAGCATCAGATTCGCCAGCTTATTACCTGCCATACGGTTGGCGTAGTTTATATGCTGGAATGTGGCTGTGCCCATCAATACATTGGGAGAACTTCAAGGCCACTGCATGTTCGGCTAAGGGAACAAGTCAATAACATAAAAAAGGGACTTAGGACCCACAGTGTCTCACTACACTTTAGGAATTTTCATGACAGGAATCCTGGTTCCCTGAAATTTTGGGGAATTGACCATGTAGTTTAACATTGGAGAGGTGGCAACTACATCGTCAGTTGAGCAGAAGGGAGTCCTTTTGGATTTATCAAACGTCTGTTTTGGCCCCTAAGGGGTTAAATGTCGAATTCGACATCAATTGTTTTATATCGGACCGATAAGGATGTAAGGATGTATTTGTTGCACAATAAGTGGTTGATTACACTGTATCTCTCCTCACCCCCATGTATTTCTATGTATATGCATGTATTTTAAGAATGAATTGAACTCTTGCATAGATAGGACATTCTATGTACTTTATTGATATACTAGTGTAGGGACAGCGATGGTCGTGGGAATATTGCATTTTAATATGATTTTTAAGTATTCAGTAAATTTGCATACTTGCCTATGTGTTTCCTTTTTATTGGTGACACTTCTCCCCCTAGTCATTTTTGGGCAGGAGGAGTTGAGTAATAGCAATTGGTGTTTTTTTGTACTGTATGGGAGGTGATTATGCCAGCATTTTGAAAGCTTCATGGTGATACCCCTCAAACTGGTTCTTGTCGGCTCAAGATTATGACAACATGCTCATTTAGGCTCCTGTAATAAGAGCCCGATTATTGAGGTGAGCTGCTAGCATACGCGGTGGGGGTGTTTAACTGGTTCCACACCGCCTACCGTATATTCATGGCGGCAGTGTGGACACTTAGCTCGAATCGCCGTAAAAAAGCGGCGATCTGCGGGTGGACACTAGATTCTGAGGAGTGTGCCCACGGCTCGGGCGGACCCGATGTCTGCCAGCGAGCCGCGATGAGCGGCCACAGCCAAAGAACGGGGAACCGCCGATGTAAATACGGCGGTTCCCTGCTCTGTTGGTGGGGCATAGGAGATCTACTGATCCCTGTCACTGGGATCAGTTAGATCTCTTATGCCCATGGTAGCCCAGTCCCCCCACAGTTAGAACATGCCCAGGGAACACACTTAACCCCTAGATCTCCCCCTGCAGGTTAACCCCTTCACTGCCAAGACATTTATACAGTAATCAGTGGACATTTAAATTTCTGATCGCTGTATAAATGTCATAAATGTAAAAAAAGTGTCAAAATGGTCCGACATGTCCGCGGCAATATCGCAGTACCGCTAAAAATCGCAGATCACCGCCATTACTAGTAAAAAATAAAAAAAATAATAAAAACCCCAGAAATTAATTCTCATCATCCGTAAACGCGGCCACTTTTGCGCAAACCAACCAATAAATGCGATTGCGATTTTTTTTACCAAAAATATGAGGAAGAATATAAATCGGCCAAAACCGATGAAAAAAAAGTTATTTTATATTTTTTTTTTGGATTTGTATTTTAGCAAAAAGTAAGAAATTTGGGTTCTTTTGCAAAATTGTCGCTCTTCTTTTGTTTATAGTGGTGGTCAGAAATGACGCAGAGGTGATCAAATACCACCAAAAGAAAGCTCTATTTGTGGGAAAAAAGGGCGCACATTTCGTTTGGGTACAATGTCGCACAACCGCGCAATTGTCAGTTAAAGCGACGCAGTGCCGAATCGCAAAAAGTGCTCTGGTCCTAACCTGGGAAATCCTTCCGGGGCTGAAGTGGTTAAGCACTGAAGCACTTCTCTCATCCATCCATTTTAATGTCACATCAGGCACTGGGTATCTTGTTGGAATAACATTTTACTATGAGCGCTGCACTTTCTTGTATTTTTTATTTACTGTTCTAATATTGCTTCTTGTGTATTGACATGCCTATTGGTACATGGGACAGCAGGAAGCAGTTAATAATCAACACCAACACACCTTTTTCCTTTGGTCTAAAGTATGACAATGGCCTTTATTATTGTTGGCTTTACAGTGGTTGTAAAGTGCCCCTCCCCCCCAAAAAAAAGTCTAAAGCAAAGGCATAATGAGCTAGTATGCAGCACATAATAGCTCATCCTGAAATAGTTACCTTGGAACGGAGCTGTTGCACCTGTCTCGGCACACCGCTGTGACCGGTGACATTCTTCTTCCGGGTCTTTGGCTCCATCCGATCACAGCGTGGACTCCAGGGTTGTGGTTGGCCTAGGCACCCGGATTCACTCCTGCTCATGCGCATGGGAGCCATCATTTACAGCACGTCAACAGAAGAAACGGCACCTGGGGCTACCCCGAGTGCCCATTCTTCAGTGCACATGTGCCGATGACGTCGGCACATGCTGATACAGGGAATATCTCTTAAACCGAAACTGGTTTAGGAGATATTTCCCGGACCTACAGGTAAGCCTTACTGTAGGCTTACCTGTAGTTTAAAGTGGTTGGCATGAGTTGACAACCACTTGAACAAACATATTACTTTTTTGTTCAAAATTTCAAACACGTGTCACACTATGTCTCGAGATGTATCAATCAAGTAAAGGGTAATTGCCCCAACCTTCATACTAATGCATCTAATACCAATCAATTTCAATATCTCACTTCCAAAAAACTAATAAAAAAACCCAAATCCCTATGTTGGCCCTCAGCCACTTGACCATCATTGCCCTTATACATTTTCCTTTACTTACCAGGTCATGATGTGCCCCAATGCACCGTCGGCAGATTACACCCCAAAATTCTGTGGTGCTGTGCCAAGCTCCAGGACATAAAGATGGCAGCGAAAGAACTCCAATGGAGATTCAAGGATGTTGGGGACATGCTAGCAAAATTTTAAAACTTCTTGCAATTGGGCTGGTTTTTGGGGACCCCGTTTTGTGGCCTGTTGCCTGATTTAAATGGCCTAATGAAAAAGAGTGTAAACATGTGCTCTATTCCATCAGGGGTTGTCAAGTGTCATCTTTCTGGGGGGGGGCAAACCCTCCTTCCTCCAAACTGTAGTTTCTTGGAGAAAGGGGTGCTGCATCTGTGAAACGTGTGAGTTGATACCATCAGGGGTTTTGAACTGACGCATTTCGGGGGTGCCCCCCTTTATCCAAACTCAAGTAGCTTGGATAAAGGGGGCACCCCCAAAATGCGTCAGCTCTGCACCTCTAATGGGATCAACTCACACGTTTCGCAGATGCAACACCCCTTTCTCCAAGAAACTCCAGTTTGGAGGAAGGGGGGTTTGCCCCCCCAGAAAGCAGTTGAGAAAATCCCATTGTTGCAAAAACTGAGCAGCAACTTCCTACCACTGCTGGGGATTGGAAGGAAACTGTGGATTAAAAAAATTAATACTTTGACACCAAACATAAAAATGTAATTTAACATACAAATGCAAGGGCAACATAAGGCTAGACTTCCATTTCCAGCACAGTGGAGAGGTAAGAAGTGTGAGAATCCCAACCTACATACCCACTATACTCTCCAAATTACATTTTTCAGACAAGATTCAAACAAAAGAGATCATATGAGGTCAAATTAGTAGGGAATCAAGTAGGCCCTTGCACTACATGGTTTGGGGAATTATTAAGGAAATGTTACCCACAAATGATGGAGAGTGTGTATAGGAGACTACATTTCTGGAGATACAGTAGTTTGAAATGCTAATATAACTTTTTGGGAGCATGGGGATTAGGTTTTACATAATAAGAAGACCTCAAGCACTTGTAGCCTGCCAAGCATGACCCAGGGAAGTGTGCAGTGCATGCTAGTGTGAAACCAGTGCACAGGCAGCACAGCCTCACTCAATGCTTGCAATAAGACCTTGTGCCAAAACATAGGTGCTGCAGGTCACAAACTTTAACCAGTTGTGGTCCAGGGGGCCCTCTCTACGTGACCCAAGTTTGGTATTTTTCTCGCCTAGGGTTCAGGAGAACGGTCTCCCCAAACTGGGTGCCCCCCTCCCATAGACTCCAATGTCAAAGACAGCTAAAGTCTTTGTTGTAAGGGGCCCCTTGAGACACTGGGGCCCCTTACAACCGTACTGCCTGTACCCCCCCTAATGGCGGCCTTGTGAGTGTGTATGGACACAGGACAGCATGCTGGGGAGGCGTGTTGAGGAAAAAAGGAGGTGAAAAAAGCTTAGAGCATGCATGAGGCTAAATAAGTCATTCACAGCATATTGTAATGTTGCTAATTAGGTATTGTCAAAAAGGGCAAATACAATATTATCAAGCAGAAACACATGAAATGTGGTATTAACATGAACCATGCCTTAATATAGTCCTTCTGCAGCACTTAAATGATGGATGAGCATGTCTCAGGAATAATGACTCCAAGAGCCTGGGGGAAGATGCGTTTAGTGAACTTCAGGTCCTGGAGGCTATTTCCCTTCGCCAAGTAGCACAAGGTGGCAATGAGCAATTGCTCAGGGGTGATAGCAAGGTGCATGCATGTGTCCTTCTTCTGGATATAGGGGGATACCAATGCCAAGAGGTGGTTAAAGCAGGGATCCGTCATCCAAAGATCATTTCTGAAATCATCAGTATTATTCGCCTGGAGCTCCCTGACTAAAGCCATATGACCAAATTGATCACAGTTAAATAACCTATTTTTGGTCCAACAACTCCTCTCCCTCCTTCTCCTACGTTGGTTTTGGGTCCTAGCCAGGACTCCTAGGCCAACAATAGCAAGATTTCTCTCTCTAGATCTCAACATGGCTGGTTGACGAACGAACGGTCAGGAACAATCTGAAAGTCGTGAATCAACGCTCACCAAACTTCAACTAACACGAAATTAGATGAAGGAGCCCAAATGGTGGCGCACGATAACGGCACTTCCACTTTATACACTCGTTGCACGTCACTACATTCGGCTTGGTCGTACAATCATGTAGTGCACGTCAGTACGCAACTTACATGATCCAACATACGATTTGGTCCGTTCGATCGTACGACCATTGCATTGTGTGTACGAGGCTTTAGGCCTCATGCACACTGCTGCCTCTAAATGTTTAGAGCCATTTTGGCATTTTTTCCAGCTGCCCTTGAACTCATCTAATATTATCTTATTAGTACATGTACACAGGGTCGTTTAAGGTCATTTCTAGGCAGTTGAGTTTAGAGACATTTTTTGGAAACAAATAAAATGCACTCAGATGGAAGTTCAGAGGCATTTGAAATGCCAAATGCCTGTAATAGCTTGTAAATGTGCCTAAACACCTAACTTGCATTTAGCAGTTTTATGTTTAGAGGCCTTTGTCATTTAAAAAAAAAAAGCTTCTAGACGCGAAAGCGGCAAAACACGGCATGTAAAAAGTGACTAAATGGCCGTTTTGAGCGTTGGTTTCTAGCTGTCAAAAAAAATCGTTCAGGGGAGGTTGAAAAAGCGCCCCGTGTACATGAAGCCTAACAAGCCAGGAAAGTACAAATACCCCCAAAATGACCCATTTTTGGAAGGTAGACAGTCCAAGGTATTTAGTAAGAGTCATGGTGAGTTTTTTGAAGTTGTAATTTTTTTCCCACAATTCTTGGGAAAATTAAGATTTTTTTTTTTTTAAACAAACTTGTCATATTAACAGGTTATTTCCCACACACAGCATATGCATACTTGCAACTACGCCCCAAAATACATTCTGCTACTCCTCCTGAGTATGGCGATACCACATGTGTGAGACTTTTACACAGCCTGGCCACATTGTCAGGAGATGCAAGCATCCAGCAAGGGGAAGCAGATCAATGGGCTGCACCCAAAAGAATCAGGACTATACGTATAGGTGAAAAAATATGTTTTATTATGAAAATGACACACATGCAAAACACCCAACACCAATAACATAAAAAAGCAAGTGAAAGAAGGTGAAAACACAGCAACCCAAAAACAAACACATAACTATCTAACTAACTAAATACAAATGCAAAAACACACATAGGCAATACAGGCATATATCAAATGAGGAGAACAGGGAGGAAAATACTGAGGGCTGAATGGTGAAGGAGGGAGCAGGAAGCAGGTTCCAGGGGGACAGAACTCCAGGTGGGAACACGGATCAGGACAGATCTGGAACACGGATCAGGACAGGTCTGGAACATGGATTAGGACAGGTCTGGAACACGGATCAGGACAGGTCTGGAACATGGATAAGGACAGGTCAGGCTCAGGCAGGGTACGGCTTGCAGGGAAATCGCTGAAGCACTGGGACTGGGTGCAAGGTGGGTTTATATAGTCCCAGCAGCCCCATCAGGTGTAGCTTAATGACCTGTGTATTCCATCTGCTGGGAGACACCCACTGGTGGCCACCAGAACTACATCCTTTGGTTCTCCATACAACAGTGCCACCAGCAGGCAACCTGAGCAAGTACACAGGTTCTGACAGTTCCCCCCCTTAAGCAGTGGCCTCCGGATGCTTCATTCTACTATTAACCTGACAGTCCATGCGGGAAAAGACCAACAGAGTCTCCACTCCATGTCTGCAGGCTTACTTGTATTGTTCAGGTCAGAATCTTCCAACCTGCTGGGGGGTGTGCCCCCTGAATTAGGTAATAGATCATGCGCCCCGCTGCCAGGGTCCAGAAGTTTGGATCTGGCATCACAAGCTGGCTGGACAGCAGGCATGAAACCAGCAGAGGCAGACAACACAGGGGCATCAGAGGAAGACGGGGTATCAAGCAGGGGGAAATCAGTGACCATTTTGGCATTAGGCAGGAAAGCAACAAAAGGCACTGGATCAGTAGGCACTGGATCAGTGGGCACTGGGTGATCAGACCCTGGATCAGCGGGCGCAGAATCATTAGGCAAGGGATCAGCAGGGGCACAGAATCATCAGGCTGGGCAGTAGGCACTGGGTCATCAGGTACTGGATCAGCGAGCACCGGGTCATCAGGTACTGGATCAGCGGGCACAGGATCATTAGGCTGGGCGGTAAGCACTAGGTCATCAGGCAGTGGAGCAGTGGACATTGGGTCATCAGGCACTGGATCAATGGGCACTGGGTCATCAGATACTGGATCAGCGGGCACCGAGTCATCAGGCATAGGATCAGCAGGCACTGGATCAGCGAGCACTGGGTCATCAGACACTGGATCAGCGGGCACCGGGTCATCAGGCATTGGATCAGTGGACCCCGGGTCATCAGGCACTGGATCAACGGGTACCGGGTCATCAGGCACTGGATCAGCAGGCACAGGATCATCAGACACTGGATCATTAGGCTGGGCAGTAGGCACCGGGTCATCAGGCATTGGATCAGTGGACCCCAGGTCATCAGGCACTGGATCAACTGGCACCGGGTCATCAGGAACTGGATCAGCAGGCACTGGGTCATCAGGCACTGGATCAGCAGGCACCGGGTCATCAGGCACAGGATCAGCAGGTACTGGATCAGTGGGCACCGGGTCATCAGGCACTGGATCAGCAGGCATCCGGTCATCAGGCACAGGATCAATAGGCACTAGATCAGCAGGCACCGGGTCATCAGGCACTGGATCAGCAGGCACCGGGTCATCAGGCACAGGATCAGCATGCACAGGATCAGTGGGCACTGGATCAGCAGGCACTGGGTCATCAGGCACTGGATCAATGGGCTCTGGGTCTTCAGGCACTGGAACAGTGGGCACTGGGTCATCAGACTGGACAGCGGGCACCAGATCCTCAGACTGGACAGTGGGCACCGGATCATCAGACTGGACAGCAGGCATTGGATCATCAGACTGGACAGTGGGCACTGGATCATCAGACTGGACAGCAGGCACCAGATCGTCAGACTGGACAGCAGGCACTGGATCGTCATTCTGGACAGCAGGCACTGGATCATCAGACTGGACAGCGGGCACCGGATCATCAGACTGGACAGTGAACACCAGATCATCAGACTGGAGAGCGGGCACCGGGTCATCAGACTGGACAATGGGCACTGGATCATCAGACTGGACAGCAGGCACCGGATCATCAGACTGGACAGCAGACACTGGATCATCAGACTGGACAGCGGACACCGGGTCATCAGACTGGACAGTGGACACTGGATCATCAGACTGGACAGAGAGCACTGGATCATCAGAAAGGACAGTGGGCACCGGGTCATCAGATTGGACAGCGGGAACTGGATCATCAGACTGGACAGCAGGCACCGGGTCATCAGACTGGACAGCGGGCACCGGATCATCAGACTGGACAGTGGGCACTGGATCATTAGACTGGACAGCGGGCACTGGGTCATCAGACTGGACAGTGGGCACTGGATCATCAGACTGGACAGCAGGCGCCGGGTCATCAGACTGGACAGTGGGCACTGGATCATCAGACTGGACAGCAGGCACCGGGTCATCAGACTGGACAGTGGGCACCGGATCATCAGACTGGACAGCGGGCACCAGGTCATCAGACTGGACAGTGGACACCGGATCGTCAGACTGGACAGCGGGCACCGGGTCATCAGACTGGACAGCAGGCACCGAATCATCAGACTGGACAGCGGGCACAGGATCAGCAGGCTGAACAGTGGGCACAGGATCAGCAGGCTGGACAGCAGACATAGCAACGGGCACAGGAACAGCAGGTTGGGCAGCGAGCACTTAAGCAGCAGGCATGGCAGCGGGCACCAAAACAGCAGGCTGGGCAGTGGGTACCAGAGTATCAGGCTGGGCTTCAGGAAGAGGATCAAACAGGGCATCAAGAATGGGACCACCTGACAGGGCATCAGGAACAGGAACAGTGAAGTCAAATTGATTAGCTGGCGAAGAGTCCATAGGGTCAAACTGGGTGGAGAGAACCAGTACAGTCAGGTGGAATAGCGACAGGCAGAACAGCAGCAGAAGGTTTAATTTCCATGGGCCAATCCAATGTGGCAGGAATGGTGGCAGGCCTGGCTGGAGTAATTGGAACCGTGGTGGGTTGGACTGCAGTGGCTAGCTTAGAGACAGACTGGAATGGATTGGTTGATATGGTAGTGGACTGGGACACATCGGCTGATGTGACTGCAGGATTGGTTAGTGGCAGGATAGTGCGGGTTGGGAAAAATTTCAGTTTCTTTTTTGGTTTAGTTATTGAAATTCTGTATGTGGATGCAAGGCTGTGTGTAGGGTGTGCAGCTGACTGCAGAGAAGAATGGGAGGAAGGTAAAAAAGAGGGAGCAGTTGTTGAGTGGAATTTCTGTGGGATAGTTGCAGGCAGCGGAGAGGAGGTAGAGGTGAAAAGGCAGGGACGGTGCGGCAGGTGGAAACAGGGTACTGATATTTAGTTTGTGGCAGGGTATAATGTGCTGCAACTGTGGTTGCTGTGGGTGATGGAGGAAAGACATTTGAGCAGGCAGGGGTCTAGCCACAGGAATGTGTGGTTGCGGGCTAACAGAGGCTGAGTGCAATATATTTGACCATGCCTGTAATAATGGTTGCACAAACTCCACCTTACATGCTGACTGTCTGACCAAAGATTGTACTGAGTTAATACATTCTACTAGCATCTGTTGCCGAGTAGTGTTCCAAGAAAAAGGCTGAGTCATCTTCCCACAACCAAACCAAGGACTCAACCTGATTCGCACTGAAAGGAGGGGTATAATCATCTTTACCACTAGGGACACCAGACAAAACCAACTCTGCGCACATTTGAATGAGTGGCTGAATATCCTCTAACAAAAATCTGCCTTGGTCAAAAAAAACGTAAGCTATACAGATGCATTTCAACAATTGCTCCCTGGTCTGCCCTTTCAAAATTTGGCGGCAGTAATCTCTGTCTTCTGTTACCAGAAGTGAAAAATACAGGATCTCCTCAAAGTGCATCTTGCAGTAATTAGCAAGTGCTTAGCCCTGGTTCCCAGGTGCAGCCGATCTGATTGTATGGCTTCAGCGTTATGCCAGGAGATGCAAGCATCCAGCAAGGGGAAGCAGATCAATGGGCTGCACCCAAAAGAATCAGGACTATACGTATAAGTGAAAAAATATGTTTTATTATGAAAATGACACACATGCAAAACACCCAACACCAGTAACATAAACAAGCAAGTGAAAGAAGGTGAAAACACAGCAACCCAAAAACAAACACCTAACTAACTAAATACAAATGAAAAAACACACATAGGCAAAACAGGCAGATATCAAATGAGGAGAACGGGGAGGAAAATACTGAGGGCTGAATGGGGAAGGAGGAAGCAGGAAGCAGGTTCCAGGGGGACAGAACTCCAGGTGGGAACACGGATCAGGACAGGTCTGGAACACGGATCAGGACAGGTCTGGAACATGGATCAGGACAGGTCTGGAACATGGATCAGGACAGGTCTGGAAGATTGATCAGGACAGGTTTGGAACATGGATAAGGACAGGTCTGGAACATGGATCAGGACAGGTCAGGCTCGGGCAGGGTGTGGCTTGCAGGGAAATCGCTGAAGCACTGGGACTGGGTGCAAGGCGGGCTTATATAGTCCCAGCAGCCCCATCAGGTGTAGCTTAATGACCTGTGTACTCCATCTGCTTGGAGACACCTACCAGTGGCCACCAGAACTACACCCTTTGGTTCTCCATACAACAGTGCCACCAGCAGGTGACCCGAGCAAGTACACAGGTCCTGACACGCATGCAGAGGCTCAACATTGAAGTAGCACCTTCAGGTGTTCTATGAGCATAAATTACACATAGAAACATAGAAAAGTGACGGCAGAAAAAGACTGAGTAGTCCATCGAGTCTGCCCCTTTTTATTTATTTATTTATTTATTTTTTTTTACATTAACCTTGTTGCCTGACTATAGATTTATGTTTATCCCAAGTATGTTTGAAGCCATTCACTGTTGACTGTCTCACAACCTCTGTTGGTAGTTTATTCCAATCATCAACCACCCTTTCAGTAAAATAATACTTTCTAAGATTAGTTTTGAACTTCCCCCCAGTTAGTTTGAGGTCATGTCCCCGTGTTCTTGATTTTGGTTTCATATTGAAAAGACTGCCCTCCTGAACCTTATTCACCCCCTTGATGTATTTAAAGGTTTCAATCATGTCTCCCCTCTCCCTTCTTTCCTCCAGACTGTACATATTAAGTTCCTGAAGTCGCTCTTGATATGTTTTATCCCCCAGACCTTACACCATTTTTGTTACCAGTCTCTGAACGCGTTCTATCTTATCAATATCTTTTTGTAAGTGAGGTCTCCAGAATTGGACACAGTATTCTAAGTGAGGTCTCACTAAAGATCTATATAGAGGAATCAGAACCTCCTTCCTCCTGCTGGTGATCCCTCTACTGATACATCCCAGAATTCTATTTGCTTTTGCCACTGCCTGCTCACACTGTTTGCTCATTTTGCAATCATCTGAAATAAGCACCCCCAAATCTTTTTCTTCTGTAGTGCTGGCTAACACTGTACCCCAATGTTGTACTCTCTAAGGGGATTCTTTTTCCCTAGATGCATTATTTTACATTTAGAAATATTGAACTGCAGTCTCCACTGCTTTGACCAATCTTCCAGTAATGCCAATTCATGTTCCATGTTACAGACACCTCCAGGGATATCAACCCTATTACACACCTTTGTATCATTAGCAAAGAGACATACCTTGCCCAACAAACCTTTAGTTATATCACTTACATATAGGTTAAATAGAACAGGACCCAGTACAGAGCCTTGTGGTACCCCACTAGTGACTGGTCTCTGTTCTGAGTGAACCCCATTTACAACCACACTCTGGGATCTATCCTTTAACCAACTGCATATCCACTGAACAACCAAGGGTTAAGTCCCAGCTTGTACAACTTTTGTATCAGATCATTATGTGGAACTGTATCAAATGCCTTGCTGAAATCAAGATACGCTATGTCCACAGCACCACCCTGGTCCAAAACACTGGTAATATAGTCAAAGAATTCAATCAGATTTGTCTGGCACGATCTGCCCTCAGTAAAGCCATGCTGCTTTGGGTCCAGCAAGCTGTGTATTTTTAGGTGATCAATGATCCTTCTTTTGAGAAGTGATTCCATTACCTTGACTACAATTGATGTTAAACTCACTGGCCTGTAATTGCCAGCTTCTACCTCTTATTTCTCAACCACCTATTACACGTTTCAAGGCCCTGTAGCACCAGGACAATGGAATTGCCCACAAAATGACCCCATTTTGGAAAGCAGACACCCTAATGTATAATCTATGAGGCATAATGAATCTTTTGAACGGTTCATTTTTTTTCCAGAAGTTTTTGGAAAATGTGGGGGGAAAAAAATGAAAGTTTGTCCATTTAAGATATTTCCAACACAGCATGTACATAGCAAAAATGACACCCCAAAATACATTCTGCTACTCCTCCTGAGTATAGCAATACCACAGGTGTGAGACTTTTACACAGCCTGGCCATATACAGAGGCCCAACATCCAAGTAGCACCTCCAGGCATTCTATGAGCATAAATTACACATATAATTTTCTCTCTGCCGGTCATATTTTTGAAGGTCCTTCATATTTCTAACACATAGCATGTACATATCAAATAACAAAAGATTACCTGTGGTTTTAGGGGTGCAGTGTTCCACAGAGGGGAGCATTGGTCCAGGCAGCAGGCGGGGATGTGGGTAGCGACAGCAAAAGCAATCGTCCAGGCAGCAGGCAGGAATACTGTCCATAGTTAGTACAGGCAGAGAAACTGTCAGCACAGCCAAAGCACATCCAAAGCATTGATCCAGGTAGCAGGCAGAGATGTTCAGGCAGAAATATGGTTCATAGTCAGTAGAGGCAGCAGGCAGAGATATGGTCAACACAGCCAAAGTATTGGTCCAGGCAGCAGGAAAAAACATGGTCCATAAAGTCCTGGGTCATTACAGGCAGCAATATGGTCAACACAGCCAAAGTATTGGTCCAGGCAGCAGGAAGAAACATGGTCCATACAGTCCTGGGTCATTACAGGCAGCAATATGGTCAGCACAGCCAAAGTATTGGTCCAGGCAGCAGGAAGAAACATGGTCCATAAAGTCCTGGGTCATTACAGGCAGCAATATGGTCAGCACAGCCAAAGTATTGGTCCAGGCAGCAGGAAGGACCATCAAGCTTAGGGCCAGGGGGACAGGGGTAGAGGTTTCTCCCACCCAAATCTCTTTGAAGCCTCCGGACATCAGATCCTGTTCCAGGAACACAGAAAACCAAAAACTGTTTTTCTCTACTCGTAATGCTATTCTGAAGCCCCACACATATGTGAGACCCCTGTGTACTAAGGTAGAAGGGCAAAAGATCAGTCCAAGTGGAAGGAAAAAACATGATCACCCAACAGACCGAGGTCGGTGCACGTGGAAGTCAGAAACGTGGTTTAAAATGGCAGGCAAAGGCACCGTCGGTAAACAGGCTGAGGTTGGTGCACATGGAAGTCAGAAACATGGTTTAAAACGGCAGGCAAAGACATCGTCGGTAAACAGGCCAGGGAAGGTAGAAACATGGTAGCAGGCAAATGATCCACACCGGTATTTTAAATGGGGAAATGGCAGTCTGTTAAAAATTTTAGGGGAACAAATATCTAATGGCTGTGTGGTAACATCTGAAGCAATCTCCAATGCATAGGCCATGTTGGGAGGGACATTGGGGGCAATAATAACTTGTATCTCTTCTAACTCCTCCTCTGCTGCATACATGACTTTTCTTTTGGCGTCTTCTTCCAGATTCTGTGGGGGGAATGTTATATGGAAAATGCTGCTCATGAAGTCAATTCACACTACCAGAGTGAATGCTTTCTGGGGCGGGTCCTTGCTGGTAAATTAGGGCAGTAAAGATGTTTTCAATGTATTTGAGGTTGGTGATGGGTTGGTTTTCAGTTGACTTTTGGTAGCAGATAAATTAATTATACATAGCCATATGAAAAAGATGAACTGCAACTTTTTTATACCAGTAACAGACCTACGGAATAACGGTTGACAAATACTGTTATAGCATCTGGTCATGAACAGATTATAGTGACTTTACAACGGGGCCACACCTTCTCTGAAACTCCACCAAGGTGTCATTGTGGATGGTAGAGAGGATGTGAACATCTTTCTTGTCCTTCCACTTCATGGCCAACACTTCCTCATTTCTCATGAATGCAGATCCCCTGTTTTTTGTAGATTTTTGTTAATAGATTTTGTGGGAAGCCCTTCCTTTTTTTTAAGGTACCGCAGGCCAGGGTTTTTTCACGATACAGGTGACGAAAAAGGGGCACGCTAGTATAATAATTGTCCACATATAAATGGTATCCTTTTTTAAACAGGGGATATGCCAGCTCCCAGACAATTTTCCCACTGGTTCCAATATATGCGGGGCACTCAGGGGGCTAGAGCTGGGAGTCTTTGCCTTCATAAATACGATAGGTGTACACGTATCCAGTGGCTTTGATCACACAGTTTATTCAATTTTAACCCATACCTGGCCCTCTTACTTGAGATATACTGCAGTTGGCCAGTAAAGTGGATTAGGGATTTGTCCACTCATATACTTTGGTCTGGGATAAACACTTCAGCAAATCGCTGGGAAAAATGATTTATTAGGGGGTGTATTTTGTAAAATCTGTCGTGGTTGGGGTGATCTCGGGGAGGGCACTGCAAATTATCATTAAAATATAGGAAAAGCATAATCATATCATATTGTGTTCTAGACATGACAGTAGACTATATCAGCATGTGGTGGATGGGGTGGGTGAACCAGTAGGCATGCAGTTAGTTCTTCTTTGTAAGCCCCATATTAAAAGCAAGGCACAAAAACAATTTAAATTTGTCCACTGTGAGACATCACCATTGGAATGTGCGGGCGTAAGATGAATTGGGGTTGGCCGCAATAAATTGCTCTGCATAGAGATTGGTTTGGTCCACCATATTCTGCAACAAATCTTCTGGGAAAAATAAATAAAAATAATCCAATTGTGAAAAATTTGTAGTGTTGGGCTGCACACCTGGTCGTGCTGTGAAAGGGGGGATTATAGCTGACCCTGAGATGGTACTGATGACAGGCCTGTGTGATGGTACTGCTGGTGGTACTAACAGGTCACTGATGATGGACCTGTGTGGCGGTACTGATGGCAGTACTGATAGCAGGCCTGTGTGAAGGTACTGCTGGTGGTACTGACAGGTGACTGATGGTGGGCCTGGGTGACTGTACTGATGGCAGTACTGATGGTGGGCCTGTGTGGCGGTACCAATGGTGGTACGGGTGGTGGGCCTGTGTGGCGGTATCAATGGCAGTACTAGGGACGGGCCTGTGTGGCGGTACCAATGACGGTACTGGTGGCGGGCCTGTGTGACAGATGGGCTATATGACAGATGTGACAGATGGGCTGTGTGACAGATGGGCTGTGTGACAGATCCAGATGGACTGTGACAGATCCAGATGGGCTGTGTGATAGTACTGAAACAGATTCTCTTTATTGGGGGGGCATGTTGTGCACAGTAAGGTGTACAATATATAGTGCAGATAGACACTGATCACTCACTGATCCCTGCTCTCTCCTCACACGATCGGTGTGTGAGGAGAAGAAGCAGGGATCTCCTTGTGACAGCTGTTTGTTTACACTTGTGACCAGCTGTGATTTGACACAGCCGGTCACATGGCTGTTTACCCTGATTGGGGATGGGCTATGTCCGAGGGACACACGCCGTCCCCGATCACAGCGGTGCCGCCTCCTCTTCTGTTCACAAATGTGACCGGCTGTGATTGGACACAGCCGATCACATGGTAAACAGGCAATTTCATTGGCTGTTTACCGTGATCAAGGGTGGACTATGTCAGAGGGACACGTGCCGTCCCCAGTCGCCACACTATGCATGCTAGCAGCTTACTCTGCCGGACGCCATATGACATCCGGTCAGGATAACGCAACCACCACCCGGCTGTCATTCTGCTAGGTTTATTCCCCTATACTAATGGCTCCCATGGCTTCCAATACCATCTTTACACCAACGACACCAACATTTTATCTCTCTACCCCTCAGCTCACGCTTTCAGTCTCCTCATGTATCACTAATTTACTAACAGACATATCAGCCTGGATGTCACACCACTTCCTCAAACTCAATCTATCAATCTATCCAAAACCGAGCTCCACCCCCATGTGCCCCTTCCCCTGATCTCTCTGTCAAGATCGATGCATAACTATCAGCCCATACCCACATGCCAGGGTTCTAGGTGTAAACTTGGACTCTGAATTAACCTTTTCGACCCCACATCCAATCACTGTCCAAATCCTGCCGCCTCAACCTCCGTAACATCTCCAAAATGTGTCCCTTTCTAACCAACGACACCGCAAAGCTCCTAATTCACTCCCTGGTCATCTCCCACCTTGACTACTGCAACTCCCTTCTCATTGGCTTACGTTTACAGAGGGTATTCCCACTTCAGTCCATTATGAATTCTGCTGCCAGGCTCATCCACCTTACCAACCACTCAGCGTCTGCTACCCCTATGTGTCATTCCCTCCATTGGCTCCCGGTCACCCAACTAATTAAGTTCAAAATACTAACAACAACTTAAAAAGCCATCCACAACTCTGCTCCCAGCTACATCACTAAAATAGTCTCAAAATACCAATCTACTCATTCTCTTCATTCCTCCGAAGACCTCCTGCTCTCTAGCTCCCTTGTCACCTCCTTTTCCTGAGCTTCTCCCATCCTATGGAACTCCCTACCCCAATCTGTCTGATTATCTCCGACTCTGTTTGCTTTTAGACAATCCCTGAAAACCCATGTCTTCAGAGAAGCCTATCCTGCCTTCACCTAACAACTGTACTTCAATTTTCTCCATCAGCTCCTCCCCCACAGCTATTATCTTTTGTATCACTTGACCCTCCCTCCTAGATTGTAAGCTCTAATGAGCAGGACCCTCTGATTCCTGTATTGAATTGTATTGTAATTGTACTATTTGCCCTCATGTTGTAAAGCACTGTGCAAACTGAACTGTTGGCACTATAGAAATCATACTGTACATGCAGCAACAGAAAAACCTACTGTACCTGTGTCTGCATAACTGCATGTAATTGAGGGAACCTATGACCCCACACCACATTATCAAAACTAAAATACTGAGATAAAAAAGCAGAAAATAAATAAACAAATCAAACCTACAGTATTTCCCATGCTTGCTCCCCTGTGCTCCTTCTTGCCACCCAGCTCACCTGTCAGAGAGCTCTGCAATGAAGATGTATGAAGACATATAAAGATAT
>BLSH010228052.1:131815-150063 GCA_018402905.1 Glandirana rugosa | reverse complement strand
CTCTCCAGACGGGGGGGGGGGGGCTGCGCTGAACGTTTATCAGCGCAGCCACCCTCAGGATCACCCCCACTGGACCACCAGGGAGCCGGATCAGGACCACCAGGGAGCCCCCCCTCCCGGACATCGCAATGAGGCCACCCAGGACCACCAGGGAAGGCGCACAGAGGCCGCCCAGGACCACCAGGGAGCCCCCACTAGACCACCAGGTAAGGGCAATATTATTCACTGTAGGGATGGCACTGTGCCCATGTATGATGCCTGCCAGTGCCATCCCTATCAGTGCTTGTTCCACCAGTGCCCACCTGTGCCACTTATCAGTGCCCACCTGTGCCACCTAAAAGTGCCACTTATCAGTGCCACCTATGAGTGCCACGTATCAGTGCCCGTCAGTGTTGCTTGTCAGTGCCGCCCATCAGTGCTGCATATGTGCCCCATCATCAGTGCAACCTTATCAGTGCCACCTCATCAGTTCCAATCTGTACTGCCTCATCAGTGCCCGTCAGTGTAGCCTCATCAGTGCCCATCAGTGTAGCCACATCAGTGCCCATCAGTGAAGGAGAAAATGTACTTTATACACACTTTTGTGACAGAAACAAAGAAAAATGTTTTTTTTCAAAATTTTCGGTCTTTTTATTTTATAGCGCAAAAAATAAAAACCGCAGGGGTGATCAAATACCACCAAAAGAAAGCTCTATTTGTGGGAACAAAATGATAAAAACTTTGTTTGGGTGCAGCGTCGCACGACCGCGCAATTCTCATTCAAATCGCAACAGCACTGAAAGCTGAAAATTGGTCTGGGCAGGAAGTGTTCTAAGTGCCCGGTATTGAAGTGGTTAATCTTCAGATTAGACAGTTCTCCATATTTTTTTAATTCTTTTACCAGATTTGGTAGTGTAATTCTGGGATTAGTTACATAACACAAGACATCATCTGCATATGCTGCTATTTTGTGTTCCTACCCTCCTATCATCACACCTCTACGTCACTTCGTATATTTGCCAATAGAGGTTACAGTGACAGAACGAACAAGAGGGGAGAAAGCAGACACCCCTGTCTTGTATAGTTCATCATTTGGGTGACACTCCCATTCATTTTTTCTGCAGCCGTGGGATGGTTGTATAGTATGCTGAACCACCGAACCATCCTAAGGCCCAGTCCTATATTCTCAAATTTTATAAATCCTCAATCTACTCTATCAAAGTAGAGTTCTTATTCCGTTGTCTTTCCCCTCTCTTCCTGGGATGAGCCCTGTCTGGTCTGCATGGATCCATTCAGGCATTAATTCTTTCAGTCTGGTGGCTAGGACTTTTGCGTATACTTTTGTATCTGCGTTCAGAAGTGCTATTGTTCTATAACTGGAGCACAGAGTTGCATCTTCCTTTCTTTAGGTATCACTGTGACATGTGCCAACAGTGATTCTCTCCTCATATTTTTTTCTTCTCCTAATCCATTCATATAATTGCATAATTTTGGTAGTAGTTGCTCTTTAAACTTTTTATAATATACTATTGTTAAATTATCTGGGCCTGGGCTCTCGCTAAATTTATCTCCTCTAAATTTATTGGTTCTTCTAAGAGTTGCAGTCTTTCCGCTGGTATTTTAGGTAAGTTTGCTTCCTTTTTATAATCTTGTATTTTTCGTGTTTTTCTTAATTCCGCTTCTTGTGTACCCTTTTGTCGCACTGCATATAACGTGCTATATTAGCTTTGAAAGGCCTGAGCTATTTCTGTTGTTGGGTATCCTTTTTCATTTTGACTTTCCCTATAAATTTAGCAAGAATACTGAAAAATAAAAAAATCAGTTAAGTATTTCCCAGGCTTATTTCCCCATTTATATCTATCCTTTGCCATCCTTTTAAAGACTCGTCTTGTTTCTTGCTCCATTAATTCATTTAGCTCTTCCCTATTTAATATTAACTCCTGCTGTATTTCTATGTCCATATTCTTTTTATGTAGTTGTTTGAATTCATATATTTTTGTTATTAACCTATGTATTTTCTATGTCCTTTCCCTTTTTTTTTTTTAGCCTCAGTAGATATCAATATGCCCCTAATGCAGTGCTTCTCAATTATTTTCTGTCATGCCCCCCCTAGGAAGAAGAAAACATTTTGCGCCCCCCGCGCGACTGTAAATAGTATCATTTGTCTATAAAATTGTTATAAGTACACCTCTGCATAACACTGTATCCTTATTAACGTATAAGAGAATAAAAAAAGAAAGAAATGTGGATCAATTTACAACAAAGAATAGCTTTATTAACTGTAGCAGAAAAGATTTAAAGGAGCACAGGATTTAAAGGAACACAAAATTAGAAAAAACTTTAACCTGCAAAACAAAAATATATAAAATAATTTGAGCTGATTTTTTAATGAGAGGCGATGTCTGGATTAATGGCTAAAAATTTTTTCATGATGTCACTTGAGGGTCTGCTACACTTCGTGTCTACAAAGAGAAGAGGGCACAACTGAGAGTGATCCTTTTTAATTGTCAGAAGTTGGTAAAATACAAAGATTAAAAGCATAAAAATGAGCCACACTTACATCAGTTGTGGAGCAATGGCAATAAGGCATAGATGGATGAATGCCCCCTACAGGTCGCGTTGACGCGTTTCAAAGCATAATAAAAGCCTTTTCATCAGAACACTGACCTTTTTTGGCTGAATCGGCGGTGTCCCCTTTTATGTGTGTTCAACTCCTTTCTTTCAGGCGGTTTTCTGTACAGAGGACCGATTTCCAGGTCTAAAAGTCACACGGGCGGGTTTGGCCAATCAGTGATCACGCCGCGCTGCTCCCTCTCTCCAGCCGTAGAGTTGCTAGGCAACCAACGCCGTGTGGGACGCCGCTTGCGAGTGAGTCGGATAATCCGATCTGGACATCCAATATGACAGTGTTTGCCGAGGTCAAACGAGCCCCCCTTTACGGAGCCTCTCGCCCCCCCTGGGGCGCCCCACTATTTGAGAAGCACTGCCCTAATGTAAGCTTTATGGGCATCCCAGTCCATGGCTTCAGAAACCTCTGGAGTTTCATTAAGCTTGAAATACAGCTCTAGTTCTTTTTTTTATTTTTACACATCTCTGTCCTGTAATAGTTCTTCATTTAGCCTCTACATGCTCATTTTATTTTGACTTAGTTAATTTTAATTTCATTGTTACAGGGGCATGATCTGATTGTGTCTGTATTTCTATAGATGATCCTCTTACTGACTTGGACTCGTGACTTGAGTATGGTGCATGCACAGGGGAATAAAAATGTAATCTTGAACCCTCCAGACATCTGCCAACTGGCACTGGTATAATTTTTTTTATTACTCTCTTAAAGGAGTTGTAAAGGCAGAAAGTTTTTTTATCTTAATGCATTCTATGCATTAAGATAAAAAACCTCCTGTGTATAGCAGCCTCCCCAGCACCTTCTAATTACTTACCTGAGCCCTATCTCTCTCTAGCAATGTCCACAAGTGTCTTAGCCTCTCCTCCTGATTGGCTGAGACACAGCAGCGGCACCAATGGCTCCAGTGGCTGTCAATCAGTCAGTTAACCAATCAAATGAGCGAGGGGGCAGGGCCGGATCGGGGCTCCGTGTCTGAATGGACACACGGAGCTGTGACTTGGCTCGGGTGCCCCACAGAAAGCTGCTGGAAGAGGAACCCGAGAAGAGGAGGATCTGGGCTGCCCTGTGCAAAACCAACTGCACAGAGGAGATAAGTATAACATGTTGTATAGAAAAAAAAGACTTTCCAATCGCTTTAAGCTGGAGCTTTCCCGTCCCCTGTACATGCGACGTGCTATCTACCTTGGGATCCATGCAGAAATTCAAATCTCCTTCCAAGATCAATTCACCTTTCTTGAAGTCTAACAACTTTCCCAAGATTTCAATCAAGTACCCCGTCTGGTTCTTGGTTGGGCAGTACATTGGCCAATGTGTGTTCTACTACTTGTATTTTTCCCCTTGCAAATATAATCCGACCTTCCGGGTCTACCTGCCTTTCTTTTAAGAAGAACCTAACATCTCTTGCTATTCCTATAGCCACCCCTTTTGCTCTTTTTGTTGGGGAGTCTCCATTCATCCATGTTGGATGTTCCTTTGAATATAATCTTACATCTGTGTCTTGTGCTTTGTGTGTCTCTTGTAAAAAGATTATACTCCCTGCATATCATTTAATTTCCTTCAGTATCTTATGCCTCTTTACTGTGGTATTTAGGCCTCTGACAATATGTCAATAGTTTTAATTCTGTCATAGTTTCTTTTCCACGTCGTCCTGCTCCTTCCTTTCCCCATCCCCCTGCCAAATGGTGGCAGAGTGAGAGAGGGGCCCCTGATACCATCTAAAAGAGGGTCCAGTCCCAGCTAAGGGACCCCCCCTTCCCCCTCCTCCCATGACCTATTTCTGGTCTTTGAGTAGACCACTTTTCTCCATGGGTCTACCTAACCCATCTACTCTTCCTACCCAGGGTGGTGCTGTGACTGGTACCTTCTCCTGGGTCTCCGTCCTCTCCCTCTAGGGACGAAGGATCAGGACTCACCCAGGTTTCCCACCCCTATGGCTTAATTTTCCCTGCCCTCCCTACCAACCCCCCCCCCCCCAAACACCTCCATCGTTCTATACTATATAGTCTTCCTCTTACTCCTTCACTGCTATTTCTTTACAGTCTCATTTCTTCTTTCAATTGTTCTTCTCCTATCCTCATGTCTGACCATTCGGAATCTCTGGAACTGTAAGTTCCAATTTTCCTATAAAAGTAGAAAGGAGTTCTTCAGGGAATCTTGCTGAGCGGCCCTCTTTCTTCCCAACCAGACACGCTGGAAACCCCCAGTTATATGTTCTGTTTTCGCATCAGTTCCAGAAGGGGTCTGAGTATCTTCCGTCTTTTTAATGTCTTATGCAATAGATCTGCATAGTTATGAAAGTTTACACCTTCATAGTTTAGTAGAGATTAACTTCTCAAACTTCCTCATATTCGTGCTTTATCTTCATAGTTTTGGAACCTCACTATATCATCTCTTGGGGTTTCTGCTGGGATACCGTGTGGTCTTCTAATCCTATGTACTCTTCCTTAGTAATTCTGATATTTGTCTGCCCAGATTCTGGTAGGCCATGAATTCTGAGATTTTTTTTCTCCTGTTTCGATTCTCTTCATCACCCAGTTTATACGCCATATTCGTCTGTCCTATTTGTAAATGTCATTTTTTAACTCCTTTATTACTTTAGTATGGGTATCCAGTCGCTTTTCTGTGTCTTCTACTCGAGTCAATATTTGACCCGGGTCTCTGTACAACATTGCCATATTGTCACATACCTGGTGGTGGAGTCTGCAATTGCCGAAGACAGCCTCTCTTACAATCCTGACTCAGGAACCCCTGATATAGTGAACAGGAGACTCGAGTGCAGAATGACAAGAGTGCTTGACTGGAACACAGGTGCGGGGGTCACGGACAGGGCTGGAGATGCAGCTAGCTGGAGCAGAGGAGGAACTCCGGGAAACAGCTGACAAAAACCCTGTCTGGCTGGACCAAGCAGGTGATGCTGTATGAGAAGGCCGGAGACAGGCTGGATCAGATAGGCAGGTAAGGAACTGAGGAGCAGGTAGAAGGATGGTCGGACACAGGCCGGGTCGGCAGCGGGGTACCAAGGAGCAGGCAAAAGAATCGCCAAGGAAAGCCAAAGATCAGGGCAGGCGAATAACAGCGGTGTCAGGATCAAGCCAGTAGATCAGAAGAGTGGGTTCAGCAGGTAGACCGGTAACAGGAATCACAGGAAGGTTGTAGACCAAACGGCATTGATCCCATGTCACTGTCCGGTTTAAATAGCCCCTTTGGTGCCAAGAACGGTTACGAACGGGGATGCGCACCAACGTTCGTGCTTGTGCCTGCGCACTGTGTTTCTTCTTATGGAAACGCAAGTTCTCCGTCTTTCCTGACATTGCCCCCCCTCAATGGGCAGCCTCCGGATGCCCAGTCGGGCAAGCCTTTCAGGGTGGGATCTTCGGAAAGCCTGTATCAGTCTTGGGGCATGAATATTGGCTTCGGGTTCCCAAGAGTTTTCTTCTGGACCATACCCTTTCCATTTAACGAGATATTGCACCTGGTTACCCCTTCTCCTGCAGTCCATAATGGCTTCAACTTCGAATTCCTCCTCCCCATTAATAATCACAGGTTCAGATGGTCCGTTGCTTCATCCCGGAAAGGGGATAGAGGTGGCAGGTTTTAACAGGGACACATGAAAAACCGGGTGAATGCTAAGAGTCAGGTAATTCTAGTTCATAGGCCACACTGTTAACCTTTTTATTTAAGGGAAATGGGCCTATGAACTTGGGTCCTAATTTCTTCGATGGGCAGGCTAACTTCAGGTTCGCAGTTGATAGCCAGACTTGTTCCCCTGGCTCCAGAACCAGTTCTCCACATCTTGTCTTGTCGAATGTTTTCTTGTAACACTCCTGGGATTTGGCCATCATATCCTGTAGCAACTTGTTGTTGGCATTGAAAAAGTCCATTGTCTCCTGTACGGCTGGTACTGCACTTTCGGGGATGGAGCTGGACAAAAAGGATGGGTGAAATCCATAGTTCGCAAAGAACGGAGACTGATGGTGGAATGTGCAGAATTATTGTAAGCGAATTCAGCCAAGGGCAGTAATGACACCCAGTCATCCTGGGAGAAGGACGAAAAACATTTTGGATACTGTTCTAATGTCTGATTAGTTCTTTCCGTCTGTCCATTGGTCTGCAGATGATAAGCTGAAGAGAATGAAAGTTCAATTTTGCACCCCTCTGTCAGACACAATGTTGGTTGGTACCCCATGGAGCCTTACGATTTCCTTGATAAAGGCTTTAGCAGTTTCCGGGACGGAAGGTGTGCCCCTCATTGGCACAAAGTGGGCCAGCTTAGTCAGTCTGTCCACTATCAGAAAAATGGCTGAAAATCCTTCCGATGGGGGTAACTCAACAATAAAATCTATAGAAATCTATAGAAATCATGTTCCAAGGTCTTTCCGGAATTGGGAGTGGTCTTAATAGACCCCAAGCCTTGTTCTTGCTGCCCTTATTTTGAGCACATGTGGTACAAGACTCCACATAACGCTTGCAGTCATCTTCCACTCTTGGCCACCAAAATGTGTGTTGGAGTAGTTCAGAGGTCTTGTAAACACCAAAGTGCCCCGCCAGTTCGTGATCATGACAAAGTCCTAATACCGTGGTACGCACATCTTCAGGTACAAGGATCTGATTGCCATGCCACAGTAACCCCTCTCTTAAGTGGAGATTGCTTTCAGAAGGAACACTGTATCCCACAGATGTATGCTTAATCTGTGACAGCAGATCTTCCCGGAGCAACAAGAAATTGTAGAATGGTGTCGGGAGATGGTGGGTTCCCCGACTCGTTGAACATGCGCGAAAGTGCATCTGGCTTCGTATTCTTGGATCCCGGCCTGTATGTTATATGGAAGGAGAATCTGGAGAAGAACAGGGCCCATTTGGCCTGGTGTGGTCTTAGTCTTTTTGCAGTCCTTAAATACTCCAGATTCTTGTGGTCCGTATAGATCAGGATCGGATGTGCTGCCCTTTCCAGTAGGTACCGCCATTCTTCCAATGCAGTCTTGATTGCCAGTAGTTCCTGGTCACCAACATCATAGTTTCTCTCAGGTACAGATAGTTTGCGAGAGAAAAAAGCTACTGGATGCAACAGGGCTTTAGCACCTTGTCTTTGGGAAAGTACTGCCCCAACCGCTGTTTCGGACGCATCCACCTCAAGAACATATGGAAGAATTGGATCAGGATATCGCAGAATGGGTGCAGATGTAAACAGATTTTTGAGGGTTTCAAAGGCAGACTGTGCTTCTGTGGACCAATGGAACTGGATGCCTTGCTTGGTTAACAGAGTGATGGGAGAAATAATAGCTGAAAATTCTTTGATAAACTTTCGATAAAAGTTGGCAAATCCAACGAAACGTTGGATTCCTTTCTTGTCGCTGGGTGTGGGCCACTCCAAGATGGCTGAAACTTTCTGAGGATCCATCTCGATGCCTTTGACAGAAATAACCAGTCCCAGGAATTGAAAGCTCTGTTGTTCAAAGGTACATTTCTCAGGCTTGGCGTAAAGTCCGTGTTGTCTCAACCGTTCCAGGACACGTGAGACATGCTGGCGATGCTCCTCCAAAGATGGTGAAAAAAATCAAGATATCATCCAGGTAGATTATGACAGAAAGATCTAGATAGTCTCTAAAGATATCATTGACAAAATGTTGAAACGTAGCAGGTGCATTACAGAGTCCGAATGGCATCGCTAAATATTCATAATGTCCAAAACGGGTGCGAAAGGCGGTCTTCCATGCGTCACCCTCTCGGATGCGAACAAGATTATATGCCCCTCGGAGATCCAGTTTGGTAAAGATGACTGCTGTCCGAAGTCTCTGGAATAGTTTGGGTACCAATGGGAGAGGGTAACGGTTCTTGACAGTGATCTTGTTCAGCTCTCTGTAGTCAACGCAGGGCTATAAGGAGTGATCCTTCTTTTCCACGAAGAAGATGCCTATGCCTGCGGGTGAGGTGGAAGGGCGAATGAATAACCTCTTTAAATGCTCATCCAGGTAGGTCTTAAGGGCACCCAGTTCAAGTTCAGACAGGGGGAAAATTCTCCCAAATGGGACTTCAGTTCCTGGATGGAGGTCGATGGGGCGGAAGGGTCTCTGCCCCTTTCTTGCTGAAAACATCCAGGAAAGAATCGTACACTTCTGGCACAGATTGGCGGGTTTCCAAGTCAACATCAGAGTCCAGGCAAAGCAAGGGAGGAGGAGGGCTTGAGTTTTCTTGCTTTCTTGGATTTCCCCCTTGGCCCAGTTGATGAATGGATTGTGCGCCTGTAGCCAGGGCATACCCAGAATGACTGGAAACAATGGGGATGCTATGGCGTGAAGGCGTTAAAGTTCATGGTGGGTTTTGGTGATGGTGGCGGGCAGCGGTACTGTTTCATGGGTGACCAGTCCAGACTTGATAGCTGACCCATCCGCTAGATGAACAGTCATTCCTTGGGCTTTAGGCTGAAGCGGAATCTGGTGCTTAGTGACGAAGGACAAGTCTATGAAACAGCTGCAGGCCCCAGAATCAATAATGGCGGGGACCAGGATGCTCCTGCCTGGAAGCTGGAATGAGACAAGTACAGAAATCTGAGCAGGGTTGCCGGAGCAAGCAGGCACAGGATCAGATGCAACGGTCAGACAGCTTTGCTGGACAGGTCCTCACATAATGTCCCGGGGCACCGCAGTACATGCAGAGGTTGCTCAACCGACGTCGCTGGCGTTCCTCAGCCGTAAGAGGAGGACGAAGCAGGCCCAGTTGCATGGATTTGGAGGTGTCAGGTGGAGAAGCAGCCGGGGATGGCTCAGGTGGAGAAGCAGCCGGGGATGGCACAGCTGGACTGGAAAAAACAGGACCTCAAGGCAACATCCAAGTGGGGCGAGATGGACCCGCCTTACGTTTAGACCTTCTTTCCCTCAGACGTCGATCGATCTGAATTGATAGCTTACTCAGAGCGTCTAAAGTCTGAGGGACCCCTACTCGTGCCAGTTCATCTTTAAGAGGCTCGGAGAGGCCCAAGCGGAATTGGTAACACAGAGCAGCGTCGTTCCAGTTGGTATCGGAACTCCAACGTCTAAATTCAGATACATAGTCCTCTGCTGCTCTGTGCCCTTGCTGGAGTGCATGCAATGCCGCTTCTGCTGTTGCGGACTGGTGCGGGTCCTCGTATAGCTGTGATATGGCTTGGAAAAAGGATGTCAGATCCCACAGAGATGCTGCCTTTTGTTCTAGGAGCCGGTGGGCACAAGACTGTGGTTCCCCTTGTAGAAGAGAGATTACAAATCCCACCTTTGTTGCTTCCAGTGAAAATGTGCGGGGCTGCAATGCGAAATACAGTTCACATGCGTTGCGGAAGGAGCGAAATTTGCTGCGTTCACCGGCAAACTTGTCCGGAGTAGGAACTTTGGGCTCTGGAGGCAGCATGACCACAGTAGGTGAGGCAGCTGAGCTGGCGGATGCAAGGGGCTGACTGATGCTGGAAGAAGATGGAGAGGAAAGTTCCTGGACACATTCTTCCAATCGGTGGTAGCCGTCTTGGAGATCTTTAACAGCCTGTGTAAGACCAGCAAGATGTCGGCACAGTTCATCCATGGGAGAGGGCCCTGGCGCAGACTCGGACATGGCCGTTTGGTACTGTTACGTACCTGGTGGTGGAGTCTGCAATTGCAGAGGACAGCCTCTCTTACAATCCTGACTCAGGAACCCCTGATATAGTGAACAGGAGACTCAGAGTGCAGAATGGCAGGAGTGCTTGACTGGAACACAGGTGGTCAAGGACAGGATTGGAGATGCAGCTAGCTGGAGCAGAAGAGGAACTCCGGGAAACAGCTGACGAAAACCCCGTCTGGCTGGACCAAGCAGGTGATGCTGGATGAGAAGGCCGGAGACAGGCTGGATCAGATAGCAGGCAGGTCAGGAACCGAGGAGCAGGCAGAAGGATGGTCGGACACAGGCCAGGTCGGCAGTGGGCTGGCAGCGAGGTACCAAGGAGCAGGCAAAAGGATTGTCAAGGAAAGCCAAAGGTCAGGGCAGGGCGGATAACAGCGGTGTCAGGATCAAGCTGGTAGATCAGAAGAGTGGGTTCAGCAGGTAGACAGGTAACAGGAATCACAGGAAGTTTGTAAACCAAACGGCATTGATCCCATGTCACTGTCCGGTTTAAATAGCCCCCTTGGCGCCAAGAACGGTAACGAACGGGGATGCGCGCCTCCCAGTCGCGCGTGCGCACGAATGTTCGTGCTGTCCGTTCGTTCATGCGCCTGTGCACCATGTTTCTTCTTATGGAAATGCGAGTTCTCCGTCTTTCCTGACACATATCTATTTTAAGGGGATATTCTAGCTATGCAAACATATCCGCCATATCTGTTTTCGTCGGTAGTTGTGCTTTAAGACTTTGTTCGTCCATATATCCTGTTTCACTGTCTCTTTCAATTTCAACTTCTGCTCTTGATTGATCTGGTAAGCTTGAACATACTGTTGTATTATTTTGACAAGTTCTGCTAATCCCTATTACTTGTATTGCACAAGATCCTGTCTGTTTTTCTGTTGCTAACTTTCTTTACTCTCTCCTTGAGACATGTATTTCTTTATAGTCCCAGGGCTTGCACTTATTTTGGGCGATTTTGCTGCACCACTCGCTTTTGCTGATTTCCCCTTCATAATTATTTACTTTACTTTTCTCTTTTAGTCCCTTTTTCCCTCCTGCCACACACTGCCCTCTCTTTACTTTGTCTTCTGCCTTTCTCTGCTTCCTTTTTGCTCTCATCTGATGGTAAACATACAAACCAGAGCATCCCCTCCCCCTGCAGATGTTATCAGTTTAGAAGAAAATAAAATTGGCTTACCAGTCGAAGGCTACGTGGGGTCAGGTCAGATCTTTTCCCCTTTTAGACTTATAAGGCACTATATATTACCTCCAAAGAGGGTCCAGCGCCCATCTGTGTGTGGCGGTACAGGTAGTCCTGATTTCTGTGTTATTTCCAGATACTATCAGTTTGTTTGTTTTTTCCCCTCTGGAGGGCCGGGCAAGAGCCCTTTTACACTCCGAGGACTCGTTGAGACACTTCTCATGTCTCTAGCCGCAGCTCTGTCTGACCTTCCACCGAGGAAAGCTGCCTCTCAACTCCCGTGTCTCCAATGGCTCATCCGGGTCCTGTCACTCCCATCCGAGCTCCCCCGAGTCATGCCGGACCTGACCGACAGGCACTGCCCTCCTCTGAGTCCACTGCCTGTCTCCAGCCGCTCCGGAGCTTCAGCTGTTCCGGAGATGTGTCTCTCTTCTTCACAGGGTGGGCGATACGCCAAACATCTGCCTCCTCTCCGTCTCTGTTAGGCTCTGCATCAGAACTTCCCGCACTGCCAAGTCCGGACCCAGGACCGGGGATCTCTCCCCATCGTATCCATGGCAAGTAGGGGGTTTTGGAGGTGTGGATTCCGAGGTATGCGGGTTATGAGGTACAGTAGGCGAACTGAACCTGCTCATTAAGTTCCTACATGGAGCAGGTGGTAATTCCCTGAGCTCCTACCATGATCTCCTGTCCGGCGCCATGATCAGCCCACCCCCCCCAGGTTTAGCAACAAGCACAGCATCACTCTTCCCTGCAGAGTTGCATGCAAGTGCTGGGAATGTTGGTTAGCAACCTTTGAAGTGGTCAAATTTGCTCAATTCCACTGCAGAACTTTGCAAAGGAACATTCTCAGAACTAGATGATCCAGTTACCCCTCAACTCAGATATCTGTGGCTTCTTTCTCTAGCATTGTCGGAGGGCAGGAGTTTTCCTCCCTTTGATTGGAAGATTGTCATAATGTACGCTAGTCTTCTTGGCTGCAGTATAGTTCTGGATTATCTGTTTATGGTTGTTGATTTCAGAAAGAAACAAAGCTCCCAATCAACATACTAGTGTTGAGATCGATTCAGCTGTGGTTACTTCACTAGACCCCCTTTCCTGGTTGGTTATCAGACAATGCCACAGCTGTAGTTTACATCAATCATCGGGGAGGGGCACAAGGAGTGTTGTGGTGTCAATGGCAGTAAAGTTTATCCTGTCCGGATTGGAGTTTTATTTTCCATCTATTTACTAAAAATTGCTGGGCTGTAAAACTGGCCTATTTTCTCAGCAGACAATATCAGGTTCTGAGGGAATGGGTTGTCCTTCAGGAGGTGTTTGGGGCATTCTGTATGTCTGCACCAGTGAATGCCAACTGTGGATCTGTTGGCTTCTTGATTTAACATGAAACTGCGCGAATTTATCTCAACAAAGCAGAATTTGACTGTGGATGTCCTGGTGGCTTTGTGGGATCTATATGCCCCGATTTATGTCTTTCCTTGCTGAAACGAATGTCCTCTTCGAAGCATCCAAGCCAAGGGCTCTCCAGTTATTCTCATATTTCCTGATTCCTTATAGAGTGAGGTATGCCAAAAATGTTTTTGTCTGTTAGCCAGCACTTCTCTAGTGTTCTCTACCTCTCTGTGTTCTCTAGTGAATTGGCTAGATCTTCCAACCTGCTTCTCCGTTGTTGGCAGTGACGGCCTGGCTGTTTGAGCCCAGGGTCTTTAAAACGGGGGCATTTCAGATTCTGTTTCAGATTCTACATGTTTACATTTTGTGAATATTCTTCCTGCAAGATTTCTAATCAATGTGGAAGACTTCTTTTTACTGGTTTGAGTCTTTGGGTTTTTGCCCCATGTACCTGGAGTTGCGTAACAGGTACATGTATTGGTCTCCTCCTGTACTTCCATGCTGAATCCTTCCTGCTCTGCCTCCAGCACTGGGTGCAGGTGGTTTACGGAGCTGTCTACGCTCCCAACAGGTGGGAAGTAGAACCGCAAACCGGCGCACACTGATGGCATTGGATAAATCCTAGTTTAATAAAGCTGACAACTACCACAACAGGGAGGCCCCAGGGACTGTTGCGATGGGTGTCTGCTTCATTAAACCAGGGTTTATGTGACGACATCAGTGTGCGCTGGTTTGCTTTTTTCTTCACATATGTTTGGAGTTGTCGATCTCTATGAACCGCAGGGTTTTTGCATTATTAGTATTGTCCTCTAGGATGCCACGTTTGCTATTACACAAAGACAAGGTGGTTTTGAGACCAATAACCTTCTTTTTCCCCTTATAGGCTCCCGTTTTGCACTTTTAATGGAGATTTTGTGTTGCACTCTTTGTCCCAAAAACTTGGTGTCACAGAATTGTTATGGCTTCTGTGCATACTTTCTCTGAGTTCTACAAGGTTGATGTGTTTGCCTTTGCATATGGCCAAAAGGTTCCGCAAACTGCTGATAAAAACCCTGTTACATTTTTTTTTTTCTTTTTGGTCTGGTTATCCTGTGGTATTGGATGTGCTTGACAATAAGATACCTAGGGACATACAAAAGCAGTAAAAGTTGAGGGGTGGGCTAATCCAACAACATAGGCAAACCAGCCCAGGACAACAAAATAAAAAAATTAAACCAACAGTATTTGCAGCTCGCTGAACTCTTTGACCAAAACTAGCATCTGCAAAGATGAAAACATTTCAGAGGTGGTGCTTTTTAGCAAATTGTGTGTTCTTTTTTTGTCTCTGGCAAGTATTTTTAAGCTACCTATTTTATGTTATGCAGCCTGTGTTGCTGGTTGCAGCCCTGTCCTAATTCGTTGTGGGGCAATGAAACCAGGCTGTCCACACAATTTACCACAGCCTGTGCTGCTGGCTGCAGATCTGTCTTTCACAGCTGTGAGGTAATGAATCTGGCCACAAGCCTCGAGCTCTGGGATTGGTCTATGACTCAGAAGGTGCTTGTGATATTGTTTCCTAGCTGATTAACTGCACTTCTGTATGATCTGACTCTCTAATAACCTTTGGCTGTGTTTACTGAATTTCTCTTGTTTACTGCCCATCCTGACTCATTTACTGGCTTACTTCCTTGTCTGATGCCCATCCTGAACCTTACGTGCTTACTGAATATGCCTTTGTTTGCTCCCTCTGCTTCAGTTATTTCTACTTACCACTGCCTATGGTATGTTTTCTGCAGAACTGTTAGCAACACTCATGGCCAGAGTATATGTCTGAAGTCCTGGGGGGGCATCCAAGTACTGGTAGGTACATTGGTCTTCAGGGAAAGGCAGCTGCCAGGCGTGAAGAACATTGTCATTATATACTCAAGACCAGAGCGCTTGCATACGCAGCCTTACGTTATCACAAGTCCAAATCATGGGTAGATGGACCCTGCACAGATACAGTTCTTCGCTGGTGAGCTGGAGGATCTTAATGACAGGGTACAGGAGTTGACCCTCAAGATGTCTCACCAACTGTCCACTGTGGCTCCAGCACAAGCTGCACCACCAAAACCTGAACCTAAGATTCACCTCCCAGACCAGTTTTTGGGAAACTGCAGGGACGTCTCTCATTTTGCCAATGGTTGCAAGTTATACTTCTAGCTTCTTCCCGGTCTTCAGGTACAGAGAATGTGGATCATTATTTTGCTGCTCCAAGGTGATCCTCAAACTTGGACCTTCAGTCTGGCATCTACAGACCCTGGCCAACTATCTGAAGATCCTTTCTTTAAAGCTTTAGGTTTACTTTGTTTCAATCCAGACCACATGCATATGGAGTACACCCACCTCCAGATGTTACTACAAGGCAGATGCTCAGCAGAAGAATATTCTTTGAAGTTCTAATGGTGGGCAACAGATTCTGGGTGGAATTGCTGTGCTCTCTACAGTCAATACAGGTTGGGACTCACAGAAGCTATAAAAGATGCATTTGTTCATTACTTTTCCCACCTTCTTTGTAGGGTAGGCATGACTCTTGCCATTTGTGTTGACTGCTGCCTGTGGGAGAGACAAGTGGAATGTGGGGCTTCTTCTTTCATAGTGTTGCCTCCTATACACTGAAGGCCAATACTCGTAAATGCGGTTGAACCCATGCAGATCGAACCATAAGTTTGTTTTCCAAATTCAAACTCTGCTTACGCACCTTGGGCTCCTGCGTGTACTGCAGCTTACCACCCTCCGTCTTAATAGCCAGATTGAGAGGACCAACCAGTCCTTAGAACTCTACCTCCAGTGTTACCACTTAATTAGATGGATTGGGTATCTCATTAACTCTGGGCAGAATTCACTAATAAGGATTGTCCACATTCTCCTTCTGGTAATTTTTTTGTTTATGGATATTTTTCAAAATGTGCTCTTTTTTTTATCAGAGGTCTTCTTCCAATGTTCCTGAAATCCACCAACCTCTAGTGCAAAGCTTCTCCCAGATTTGGAGCTCTGTCCAGAATTCTTGTCCACAGTTGCCTCGCAAAAAATTGTTGCTGATGCTCCTTGTCATCTGCCTCCCAACTTACAAGCTTGGTGACTTGATATGGCTGTCAACTAAAACCTTTTGCTTAGGCCTGGTTCACAGCTATGCATGTTGCGGTTGATGCTTCATGGTGTGTTTTGTGGCTTTTTTTTTTCACAAAAGTTCTTGATGTGTTTTGATGCATTTTTGGGAAGTGTCGGTTGTCTTGCTGGAGAAACCAGCACTGCAGTTTTTATGCGTTTCTACTGTGTTTCCATTGAAGTCTACGGAACCAAAAATGCAACCTGCTGCCGTTAAAGTCCCTGACCCTTTCCAAAAAACGCACCAGTGGAAAACATACAAATGTGAATGTGATACATAGGAAACCATGTTATATGGAATGTAGTGCGTTGCTGAAAAACACATAGGTGTGAACCAGGCTTTAAAATGCCATCTGAAAAACGTGCTTCCTGGTTCATCAGGCCATATCGTATCTCTCAAGATTTTTTTTTCTCAGTTTGCCAACTACTCTGAAGGTACACAATACATTTTATGTTTCCTTACTAATACTGGTGCATCCTTTAACTTCTGCAACCTCTCAATCTCTGATATCTAAGCATGGTAAGGAAAAATATAAGGTGCAAAAGATGCTAGACTCCCTGTGGGTCAGGAAACACAGATCAAGTCTTAGGTTGTTTTCTTGGTTCCCGCATCTTCAGTTCATGCCCAATGTTCAATTAGGAAGTTGCACCAATCTCATTCTGAGAAACCAGCCCCTAGGGTTCAGAGACCCCTTCTTGGGGGGAGGTGGGAAATATTAGGTAGTTTTTGTTGTTGGCTGCAGACCTGTTTTAATCAGCTGTGGGGTAATGAATCTGGTTACACAACTTCATGTTTGGGATTGGTCTGTGGTCAAGAGACACCCTATTTAAGCATCATTTATCTGTGTCTTGGTGCATGTGATAGCATTTTCTAGCTGATCAAGTGTGCTCCAGTATGATCTATCGCTGTGTACTGACTTTTTGGCTACATTTACTGGATTTTTGTCTTGTATTTTGCCCATCCCGACCCTCAACTTTATTTACTAAATTACTTTTCTCTACTGCTTATTCTGGTCCTTAGCTATGTTACCTGAATACACTCTGTAACTCTGCTTCAGTCATCTCTGCATACCACTATCTACTGTATGTTTTCAAGTCCTAGGGGCATCCAAGTACCTGTAGGCGGAGTATCTTAAGACCTCTTTCACACTGGGGCGGTAGCAGTAAAGCACCGCTAGTTTTAGTGTCACTTTACCACTGTTATAGCGGCGGCAAAGCGGGGCGCTTCTAACCCCCCAGAAGGGGTTAACAAAGTGTTAAAAGCGCCTGTGTTGCTGCGCTTCCGAATCGCTTTGCAGACACTTCAGAGCATGCTGGCCATTCATTTCAAAGGCAGGGGCGGTTTGCGAGCAGTGTATACACCACTCCGGCAGCACCCCAAAGATGCTGTTTGCAGGACTTTTTTTCTCATCCTGCAATTGCACTGCCCCCGCGTGAAAGCACTCAAGCGTTCACACCGGGGTGGATTGGGGGGGTTTCAGGCACTTTACAGGCGCTATTTTTAGCGCTAAAGCACCTGAAAACCACCCCAGTGTGAAAGGGGTCTTAGGGGAAGGTGGCTCCTAGGGGTGAAGTACATAGTGACTATATACTCAAACAAGGGCGTTGCATACAACAGCCTTAAAGGTGTGCAATTGGGATTTGCTGCAAGGTTTTTTTTACCCTCTTCTGGCATTGGGTGGTGTTTTTACTCCACTCTTGAGATCAATTTCTGCCACCTTCCCTCTTTTTGCCACTTTCCCGTCTAACAGCTATAGATTTCTTATAATATTTTGGCAGGGTTCAACTTCTGTTGAACTGTTTATTTTAGCAATGCCTTATTATTTATCCTGCAAACAATATGACGTGTGAACCTGCAACCTTTTTAGGAGTAAAAGTCCAGCCTAAAGCCCAGCCATACATGGGTCAAAAATCGGCTAGTTCAGGAGGGACCAGTTGAATTTTGATCCATGTATGAGAGGCTGTTTGGTTTTTCCCAAATGATCAAAGCCCCCAGCTATAGCCAGCAGCACTGATCAATACAATAGCTCAGTAGGAGTGATCCCCCACCCCCATCCACTTTAAATGCGTGGATGGGTGATTTGTTTCTCTTGTTTGTAAAAAAAATACTTATTATCTCCATTATCCGTGAAAACCATAGATGAGAATCCGACCGGTATGAAGTAAGTAAGTAGGTCGTCTAACTTGTTTTTTTTTTTAATTGGCTAAGGGGGTAGGTGCGTAAATTTCACCTACCCCCACCCCCTAGTGAGGATGACTCGATAACATAACTAGTCACGACGACCGATATCGACCCCCGAAACTAGTAAACCCTTTTTGGT
>BLSH010228052.1:108458-130610 GCA_018402905.1 Glandirana rugosa | reverse complement strand
TCCCTGACGACACTCCAGCGGCGACGGATCTCTTCTCCCTGCCGCCGATCGTACGGGCGGCACGGGAGAAGCACCGAATGGCGGCGGGAGGGGGGGGGACGTCCCCTCCCGCTGCCTACAAGAACGATCAAGCGGCTGAACTGCCGCTATGATCGTTCTTGGGGTGTGCAGAATCGCCTGCTGAAAAAAATGATATCTGAATGGTGCCTCTAGCTGCTGGCACCATTCAGATATTACCACTCAAAGTCTAGGACGTCCATGGACGTCCTACCGGCGGGAAGTGGTTAACCCTCTTGGGCATGCAGTTCACCAGCACTTCACAAGTTGCCTCTGGAGTCCTCTCCCACTCCTCCATGACGACATCACAGAGCTGGTTAATGTTAGAGATCTTGCACTCCTCCACCTTCTGTTTGAGGATGCCTCACATATGCTCAATAGGATTTAGATCTGGAGACATGCTTGACCACTCCATCACCTTTACCCTCGGCTTCTTTAGCAAGGCAGTGGTCATCCTGGAGGAGTGTCTCCAAAGGAAGGGGATCATGCTCTGCTTCAGTATGTCACAGTACATGTTAGCATTCATGGTTCCCTCAATGAACTGTAGCTCCCCAGTGCCGACAGCACTCGTGCAGCTCCAGACCATGATACTCTCACCACCATGCTTGACTGTAGGCAAGACACCCTTAGTTGTCGCCACACATGCTTGATACCATCTGAACCAAATGAGTTTATCTTGGTCTCATCAGACCACAGGACATGGTTCCAGTAATCCATGTCCTTAGTCTGCTTGTCATCTGCAAACTGTTTGCGGGCTTTCTTGTCCATCATCTTTAGACGCTTCCTTCTAGGATGACAGCCGGACTGACGCCCCATCCCTTCAACCTCTGCAGCAATGCTGGCAGCCCTCATACGTCTGTTTCTCAAAGACAGCCTCTGGATATGAGGCTGGGCACGTGCACTCAACTTCTTTGGTCGACCATGGCGAGGCCTGTTCTAAGTGGAATAATTAAATAACCCATGCTAAATGTGCCAATACCTATATAGAAACATAGAAAAGTGACGGCAGAAAAAGACTGAGTAGTCCATCGAGTCTGCCCCTTTTTATTTATTTTTTTTATTTTTATTATATATATATTTTTTTTACATTAACCTTGTTGTCTGACTATGGATTTATGTTTATCCCAAGCATGTTTGAAGCCATTTACTGTTGACTGTCTCACAACCTCTGTTGGTAGTTTATTCCAATCATCAACCACCCTTTCAGTAAAATAATCATTTCTAAAATTAGTTTTGAACTCCCCCCCAGTTAGTTTGAGGTCATGTCCCCGTGTTCTTGATTTTGGTTTCATATTGAAAAGACTGCCCTCCTGAACCTTATTCACCCCCTTGATGTATTTAAAGGTTTCAATCATGTCTCCCCTCTCCCTTCTTTCCTCCAGACTGTACAGATTAAGTTCCTGAAGTCGCTCTTGATATGTTTTATCCCCCAGACCTTTCACCATTTTTGTTACCCGTCTCTGAACTCGTTCTATTTTATCAATATTTTTTTGTAAGTGTGGTCTCCAGAACTGGACACAGTATTCTAAGTGATATCTCACTAAAGATCTATATAGAGGAATCAGAACCTCCTTCCTCCTGCTGGTGATCCCTCTACTGATGCATCCCAGTATTCTATTTGCTTTTCCCACTGCCTGGTTACACTGTTTGCTCATTTTGCAATCATCTGAAATAAGCACCCCCAAATCTTTTTCTTCTGTAGTGCTGGCTAACACTGTGCCCCCAATGCTGTACTCTCTAAGCGGATTCTTTTTCCCTAGATGCATTATTTTACATTTAGAAATATTGAACTGCAGTCTCCACTGCTTTGACCAATCTTCCAGCAATGCCAAATCATGTTCCATGTTACAGACACCTCCAGGGATATCAACCCTATTACACACCTTTGTATCATCAGCAAAGACATACATTGCCCAGCAAACCTTTAGTTATCGATATCTCATGAAATAAACTTATTGCTGCTGCTCCTGACAATAATCAAACTGAAAAACCTTAACAAAAACAGTGCAATAAACCAATACATCTTAATAAAGGGCAAGAGCTCCACAGTGTATGTGTGTGTATATATATATGTATATATATATATATATATATATATATATATATATATATATATTTATCTCACAAAAGCGAGTACACCCCTCACATGTTTGTAAATATTTTATTATATCTTTTCATGTGACAACACTGAAGAAATGACACTTTGCTACAATGTAAAGTAGTGAATGTACAGCTTGTATAACAGTGTAAATTTTTCTGACCCCTCAAAATAACTCAACACACAGGCATTAATGTCTAAACCGCTGACAGCAAAAGTGAGTACACCCTAAGTGAAAATGTCCAAATTGGACACAATTAGCCATTTTCCCTCCCCGGTGTCATGTGACCCTTTAGTGTTACAAGGTCCCAGGCGTGAATGGGGATCAGGTGTGTTCAATTTGGTGTTATTGCTCTCATTCTCTCATACCTGTCACTGGAAGTTCAACATGGCACCTCATGGCAAAGAACTCTGAGGATCTGAAAAAGGTATTGTTGCTCTACATAAAGATGACCTAGGCTATAATAAGATTGCCAAGACCCTGAAACTTAGCTGCAGCACGGTGGCCAAGACCATACAGCGGTTTAAAAGGACAGGTTCCACTCAAAACAGGCCTCGCCATGTACGACCAAAGAAGTTGAGTGCACATGCTCAGCGTCATATCCAGAGGTTGTCTTTAGGAAATGGACGTATTAGTGCTGCCAGCATTGCTGCAGAGGTTGAATGGGTGGGGGGGTCAGCCTGTCAGTGCTCAGACGATACGCCGCACACTGCATCAAATTAGTCTGCATGACTGTCATCCCAAAAGGAAGCCTCTTCTAAAGATGATGCACAAGAAAGCCCGCAAACAGTTTGCTGAAGACCAGCAGACTAGGGACAAGGCTTACTGGAACCATGTCCTGTGAGATGAGACCAAGATAAACTTATTTGGTTCAGATGGTGTCATGCATGTGTGGTGGCAACCAGGTGAGGAGTACAAAGACAAGTGTGTCTTGCCTACAGTCAAGCATGGTGGTGGGAGTGTCATGGTCTGGGGCTGCATGAGTGCTGCCGCCACTGGAGAGCTACAGTTCACTGAGGGAATCATGAATGCCAACATGTACTGTGATATACTGAAGCAGAGCATGATCTCCTTCCTTCAGAGACTGGGCCGCAGGGCAGTATTCCAACATGATAATGATCCCAAACACCCCTCCGAGATGACCACTGCCTTGAGGGTAAAGGTGTTGGACTGCGCAAGCATGTCTCCAGACCTAAACCCTATTCAGCATCTGTGGGGCATCTTCAAATAGAAGGTGGAGGGGCACAAGGTCTCTTAAATCCACCAGCTCCACGATGTTGTCATAGAGGAGTGTAAGAGGACTCCAGTGGCAACCTGTGAAGCTCTGGTGAATTCCATGCCCAAGAGGGTTAAGGCTGTGCTGGAAAATAATGGTGGCCACACAAAATATTGACACTTTGGGCCCAATTTAGACATTTTTGATTAGGGGTGCACTCACTTTTGTTACCAGCCGTTTTGACATTGACTGTGTTGTTATTTTGAGGGGACAGTAAATTTACACCGTTATACAAGCTGTACACTCACTACTTTACATTGAATCAGAGTGTCATTTCTTCAGTGTTGTCACATGAAAAGGTTTAATATATTTACAAAAATGTGAGGGGTGTACTCACTTTTGTGAGATACTGTATATATAGTAAAAAAAACTATGTGAAATCTTATTCTATATACACACCAACAAGCATGTGGCCAGTGTTGATCCATATACCACAATTTATAGCTTAAAAATATAATTCTGTGGTGTTTTATCAAGGCGTTTTTTACTCTGCAATATTGTAACTGTGATTTTAATCTTTTTTATCAATAAATCGAATATACCAGTGTTTCCCAACCCAGTCCTCAAGGCACACCAACAGGTCATGTCTTCAGGATTTCCATTATTTTGCACAGGTGATTTGATCAGTTTCACTGCCTTGGTAATTACCACAGCTGCTTCATCTGAGGGAAATCCTGAAAACATGACCTGTTGGTGTGCCTTGAGGACTGGGTTGGGAAACACTGGAATATACCACACTATGATGGTTCTCTCTCCCATGTATGAGCTTTGAATTTAAAGGAAGAGTGTCAAGAAGTGCCATCCCATCACTCCACTCACCATATACAAGCCTGACTGACCCACATGCAATATTGCTAAGGGTCCTATTGTTTTGGTGAGTCTAACCATGAAGGGGGTTGTGAAGCACAGAGCACATGTGTGTAATTTGTGTAGCGCCCCCATAGTAATAGGTGCTTTTTGGGGTATATTTTTGCTAGGAGAGGCAAGTAGTATGGCCTGACAAAAGGTGCAGGCCTGACTGTTTTGATCTGGGCAGGGGAGTGGCCCAGGGAGAGCTGGAGATTGCAGGAAGAAACACCCCTTGGTTACTCCTCCCCTTTGTTTCCAGAAGGCTCTGGAAAAGGGAATGGAAAAGGAGTTGTAACTTTCTGAAATATGTTAAGGAGCCCTGACCAATCCCCCTTAAATACTGTGGTCAGCCCAGCTGGGAGGAGGAGAAGTTTGGGTGGAAGAGTGGAGATGTAGCAGGGTTGTGGAGGCCTCACCCGGGAGGGAGCCCACAGTCTGGGGGGGGGGGGGTGGTTGGTGACTTTGAGGCCTGGGAACTTGGGTGCAGCCAGGAGCGGAGTTGGATCCTGGAACAGCACAAGGGAGCAGGAGAGCAACCGAGAGGCTACAGGAAAGGCTCTTTAAAGGATCCACCAGTGTTTGTGTTGGTGAGTGACAGACCCTGAGACCTGGAAAAGGGGACTGTAGCAGGCTGGGAGGTGACAGTGGACAGTCTGTGGAAGGTGGAGGAGCCAGTCGGGAGCGGCATCACTGGACCGTGAGGTAGGCCAGAGTGGGCTGGGAGCAGTAGTCCATCAAGACCGGGCTAGCACAGTTGTACTTGGCTACACCTCGAGGGCCCATGGCCTTACAATCTGAGGGCCTGTGGCCTTTGCCTGTAACGGGCAGTCCGGAGGTCCTGCTGATGAGGTGCATGCCTCACCATGTGCTAGCTAGGGTGGAGGAAGAAGTAATGGAGCTTGATAAATTTCCCTTCAGGCCTAACAGTGGAAAGAAGCAAATGTTGTGCAGGAGAGAAGTGAAGGAGTGTAAAGGATAGCAAGTATTCGTGCTGGAGGAAGGAGGAGCGTAAAGCCTTGTACACACGGGACGACGATCGTATACAACAGGTCGTATGAACGACCGTTGTATGCGAAATCGATCGTTCGTATGCGCGATTAGAACAGCCGACATACAACGGTCGTACAAGGGGAGTTGTATGAGCAGACTAGAAAACTTGGTCGTACCAACAAGCGGTCATACGACCATTGTATCGTGTGTACAGAGCAGTTGGTACAACAAGTTGTATTGTGCAAAACACGCATGCTCCGAAGTCAGGAACGGCCGGATGCTAATTACATGCACCTGAACGTTTTTTCCGCGGTCGTACGATCGTGTAGTGCAGTCAGTATGCAAGTTACATTATCCAACATACGATTTGAGACGATCGTAAGTACGATCGTCGTCCCGTGTGTACGAGGCATAACAGTCAGCAAGCGTCAGTGCTAGAGGAAGGAGTGTATATACTGCAGTCTATATAACATGGTCTTGTTTCTTGATCTTTGGGCATCCCACAGTCATCCCTACCTTATCCAAGTTTAACCCTCAATTAAACAACAAAAACAAAGTACCGGCCTGTTCAGTGACTCCGGATGTGAGGACGATTGTGTGATTGAGGGCAGAGTAACATGTGAACCACAATTACCAGCCACCCCTAAGGGGGGTATTGGCTACATTTGTTTTTGGAGCACTGAGCAACCTTTGACGATTTTTGTACAGGAGCACTTTATGAAGAAATGACTGCATAAGGACTGTTATTTAGGACTAACACAATAAGGATGAACTATATTTTTTAAACTATGAATTTTGGTATATGGATTAACACTGGCCACGTGCTTGTTAGTATGTGTATATAGTGGAGCACTTTATTATTTAAGGTGTATTGGTTTATTGCGCTGTTCTGAATGGAACCTGTCCTGTTAAACCGCTGTATGGTCTTGGCCACCGTGCTGCAGCTCAGTTTCAGGGTCTTGGCAATCTTCCACTGGTTGAACTTCCAGTGACCAGTATGAGAGAGTGAGAGCGATAACACCAAATTTAACACACCTGCTCCCCATTCACACCTGAGACCTTGTAACACTGAGTCATATGACACCGAGAAGGGAAAATGGCTATTTGGACCCAATTCAGACATTTTCATTTAGGGGTTTACTCACGTTTGTTGCCAGCAGTTTAGACATTAATGGCTGTGTTATTTTGAGGGACAGCAAATTTACACTGTTATACAAGCTGTACACGCTCTACTTTACATTGTAGCAGTGTGTCCTTTCTTCAGTGTTGTCACATGAAAAGATATAATAAAATATTTACAAAAATGTGAGGGGTGTACTCACTTTTGTGAGATACTGTATGCAACTTTGACGCAACTTTGGATGGGTGCGACTTTGGCTTTAACCATTGATAATGGACAACTGTGGCACAACTGTCCCATTTAAAACATCCTGATGCGACTTTTGAGGGTTACCACTGAAGTCTATGGCCCTCAAGTAACATGAAAATCGGACCAAAGTAGTGCATGAACTACGCTGAAGTCACTACGACTTTTAAGTCCCATAGATATGAACTGTATTCATTGGAAAACATTGGGTGCAACTTGTCATGCAACTTTGATGTCCAAAGTTGCATGACAAGTCGCACAAGTGGGAGATATTCTGACAGCAAGACTCAGAATACACTGAATACAGCTGCAGCCAGTGATCCAACTTACTCTTCCGTTCACTGACAGACGCAGCCTTCTTATGACACGTGGGGTTATGCTCATCTCACTAGGAGTAGTCTAGGCAAAAACAAACAAAAGCATAGGCTGGCCCCTCCCAGGGGGCCGTCCTCACCTTAGCATATAATCCCCCTGCTCTGCATAGCACATCAGTTTTTAATTGCCTAGTGCAAGGAGTAGACCTGGCTCCCTATGGGATCTGCGGTCTCCTGAAAATTTTTTCTGATGAAGACTGCTATCAAGAAGCCGGCTGGTGGTATAGGGGATATCTCGAATCCAAAACTTTCCCCAGTCCGGCCGACACTATGCGAGCTACCCTTAGCGGGGGTCCGCCGCATAGCGCCCGTTCCGTGCGGGCAGCCAGTGGCTAAAACCCACTAGAGCCCAATGACGGGTCCGCCTGTCCAGAGGCCTGGCCAGCAGCATGCCTCTCTATGGGGAGGTAAGTCTGCTCCGGGTGGCTACCCGTTGCGCCCGTCGGATTGGTGAGTGGACCCCTCTTCCGCCCCAGGGCGCGGAGAGCGGGCACCTGAGCAGCTTCTGAGGTAGCCGGCCGGTGGGGGTCTGTTAGTTGGGACACACGGGGTGGTACCCCTTTGAGGATTATCTCCCCCCCCCCCCCGCAGTACCACACCTTGCACTGACCGTTCGGAGCATTGTGTTAAGCGGTTCGCCGCCATTCGGTGTGGATCACCGTGACTTGCACTGACCGTTCAGAGCACTGCGTTAAGCCGTCTGCGGCCATTCGGTGGATCACCGCTCGTTCGCCGCCGACCGCGCCATTATTCCTGTTAAGCTCTGCTTGTAGTGAATGGCAGCTTACGTTTCTTTGGTAACCATGTGGTATTCAGCCTGTCCTCTGGCGGCCCCCAGTGGCCGTTTTTGGTACTACACACGTATCATAGGAAGTGTTTTTAAAGACCAAAGGGATACTTCCGGTTTCACTTCGACAACGTGGCTGACGCTCAGATGCAGGCTCTTGGAGTGCAGTGGGTTGTTTGGCATTTGCTCATTCTGGTCACAGTGCTGAGGCATCGTAAACAGCAAGTATAGCTGGCTCTCCCTGGGTGCTGGTAGCGGTGGGTGCAATCCTCCCGGGTCTCCCTGGCTGATTGGTGGGGTAGATGTGGTGGTCACACAGTGGGGGTGCCGGAAGGCTGGGATGTCAGAGGCCGGCAATGCTATGGCAGGGGTACCTGTGGATCAACAATCCACTCCAGGAACCTTGGTGTCCTTGGAACAGCTGAGGGCGGTTTTTGGGGAATTCGGGCAGGGGACCCGGTTCTGGAGGGCCCCAAGAAACGCCCACCCTTCTCAGTCCTCAGGGGAGGATTCAGATCCAGAAAGCACCTCGGTGGTCACACCTGAGGTCCTATCAGAGGGTGAACTGCCCTCAGACGGCGAAGGTGATCAGGAGGCTCCCTTTTCACGTGATAAAGCGATAGTGGCTGCTCTGATCGCTGATATCCGCGACTCCATGCGGCTTGACCAAGCAGGGGAGTCGCATGAGTCCGCATATGTTTGTGGACCACTTAAACCCCCTAGGTCCCCTAGGGCTTACCCTTATGATCAGGTGTTTGAACAGGCGGTGTTCAAGGAATGGCTATGGCCACCAAATTCCTTTGCCTTTCCTAAGAGCTTTTCTGTTGGCTACCCCTTTGAGGATAGCTTTACTAAGAGATGGGCTTCCCCAACGGTGGACCCCCCAGTGGCCCGTCTGCATAAGGCAACGACAATTCCCTTGGAGGGAATGTCTAAAGCACTGTTCTTGTTGGCTGGGTCAGCCATGCGGCCTGCGCTAGCGACTGCAATGGCGGCACAATCTCTTCAAGAGCACGCTGCCACACTGCACACTGGTATAACTTGTGAGTGTGCACAGGCTGAGGCGCAGCGGGCACACCATTTGGAAGAGGGTCTCCGCTACATATGCCATGCTGCCTTGGACCTTCTTCCCATATTGTAAAAAAGGCTATTTTTGCAATTGTTATCAGGCGGGTGCTGTGGCTCCGCTTTTGGTCGGGTGAACAGGCTTCAAAGAAAGCTCTTGCAGATCTTCCCTTTCACGGAGGGCGTCTGTTTGGCCCACAGTTGGATGAAATCATTAAGGATTTCACGGGGGGGAAGAGTACTTTCCTTCCAGAGCCGAAGCGGCGGGATGTTCGCCGTAGGCAGGGCCCTGTTTCTTCAGGTCAGAAGAAGTTTTTTCGGACACCCGGCTCAGCGGGTAAGGGCTTCAAGTCCGGTAAGGCTGCCGCTGGGCACAGTAAAAAGCCTTGACAGCCTAGGTCCGAAAAAGCGAAGGATACATTTCTGGAGAGGTTAACCTATTTGCATATTGTTAAACAGTAAAATATATCCAATACAAGCCCACCTTGGCCTTTGTAGCTGCAGGAACTGGGGAGCAAACCTTCCAGTGGCAGCTTGGTCAGGTTGTAGCCAATTTCTCAAGCGCTTAGAGCATGTGTTCTTTGTTTATATTACATAACAGGAAGACTGCCAAGTCCCTGTTAACCTGGCCATACACTGGTAGATTTTCATACGAACATGCCTATGAAAAATCTCATGAGTACATTTGATGATGCCAGCAGAGACTTGACAAAAATCACAAAAAAAAGTACTTTGTTCGAAATTGTATTTAATTTGCTTTTAACATACGAGTTTGGTATGAATAGGGTTTTCTGAATGAAAACCACAAACCATGTTAGAAATTAGGTTAAGCTAGGCTACATACAGTATAAAGCACTGTCAAGGATACCATATGCAGGTATCCAGCAGGGATAATCAGATCAGTTGGCTGCACTTAAAGGAATCAGGACCAGGTGTAAGGTGACAATACCAATATGTTTATTATACAAATAACACACACTTCCAACACCAGCAAACATAAATGAGCAAGTAACAGATAACACACCAAACCCCAAAATGAACACCTATCTGACTAACTAAATCCAAATGAAGAAAACACACACATATACACAATAAAAAAAAACACTAAAAACAGTTCAGAGACGACCGTAGTAGTTCCGGGAACAGAAAGAGAGCAAGGGAACAGGTTCAGGAATCAAGTCTCTGGGTCTGGATCGCAGATCAGGAATCAGGTCAGGTTCAGGCATGGACACAGCTTGCAGGGAAAACACTGAAGCAATGGGACAGGGAGCAAGGCGGGCTTATATAGTCCCAGCAGACCCATCAGGTGCAGCTTAATGAGCTCAATCTCCTGGGAGACACCCGCTGGTGGCCACCAGAACTACACCATTTGGTTTTCTCAATACTGCCACCAGCAGGTGACCCAAGCAAGGACACAGGTCCTGACAATCACTGTGTTCTGGATGCATGACAAGACCATTCTGTCTCACACCCGGGAACAAAATAGTGGTGTTCTGAGCGGTGCTCAGCCATTCATAGGCAGCTTTGTATTCTATCAATGAATTATAAAGCTTCCTCTGACTGGCCTAGTCAGAGAGGCCGGTTGATGATGTCACAATCTCCGACTCAGCCAATCAGACAAAGCTTTGTATTCATTGATAGAATACAAAGCTGCCTATGAATGACTGCGCACTGCTCAGACCAACGCTATTTTGTTCCGGGTGTGAGACAGAATGGTCTCGTCATGCATCCAGAACACAGTGCTTTATACTGTATCTAGCCTCTGCTACATACAGTTTTACAGCACATTCAGTGGCCCCACATGTTAGTGGGGCAAAAAGTTAGTTTGGGCCAGCTTGGTCCAAACAAACCATTTAAACTGAAACTAAAGCTGTAGATCAGTTTTCATTTCTTTATCATACAGTACAGGACACAGGTTTTCTTCATAACCGATGGGTTATATGCTGCCAACTTCAGATGATTGCACACTGGCAATGCTTTAGACACTTCCTTATATAATCCCTCTCACTATTCAAACCTCATTTTTTTGCTAGTGTCTTAAGATGGATGCATCTCTGAAGGAGAGGGCATAGATTTGGTGACTCCTATCAAAACAGTTACTAACTGCACCAAGCCATTATATCAAAGGGTGTCTCCCAAATTTGTAATTTGGGGGCTGTATGTAGACCCCATGCAAAGATTGGAACGGTGCTGGCCTGTAATATTGCGACTGCACTGGACCCCATGCCACAAGCAATTCACATACTTGTAGGTACTGAGAGCAACACGTCGCTGTTGAGTGCGGTGAAGTTCCAAGGCAGTGATCAGCCTCCAAGGAGGAACCCAGTCCTTAAAGATTTCTCCCTCATTGCAGGGGAAGTGGGGTGTCTTACCCAAGTGGGTGAAGCTAATATAAGAGTCCTTACACACAGCTGCAATTTTAAAGTAACCCATCAGGCACCATTCTCTATCTTGTCTCCTCTCCTCTCCAGAGATCATGCATGGACGCTATACTGGTGCTCCCTCAATGGCGCATGTGTGGGTGCCATTTTGTCTCTAACTGTGCATGCCATCAGTTTACTGCCAACATAATTGATCATTGAGCCCACCTGCTGTGTGGATGCATTTGTGCGGAACACCAGTGGAAAGAGGTTAAAGGGTTTACAATGTCTCCTGAGTGTTTATAACAAGGTTTTATAAAGGTTGAAAAAAAACACAGGTTCATCCACTTCAACCTACATTGTATGTATTTGATTTTTAGTCTCCAACAATTCCCATAGCCCCCGTATATTGATTTCTGAGGAGGAAATCTAAGTTTTTGTAGCTGTCAACACTCTCCGATAGCACCACTTCCTGGGGAAGGATGTTTCAAATTTGTACTGCTCTAACAGTAAAAGACCCTTTCCAGAGTCACCTTTGATATATCTGTACACTGTAATCCTACCTCTTCTCCAGAGAAAATATCTGTAATTGATGTAATCAGTACTCATAGGTCATGTGTGATCTATAATCACCTCCAGATCTTTTTCATCACTGATTCTTCCAGGGAAACCCCTCCTAATATATATTTGCAAGGATCACTTCTACAGGCAGGAATATCATTGTTGCCCTGTGTAACTAACCTGCACATGGAAGAGGTGGATAAGAGAGGCTGTAACTCAATAAATGGACTTTAAAAATTGTTTCTGAATTAGTTTAAGTGGTATTAAGGCTAAAAGCAAAAAAAGTAATGTATTGCAGCTTACCATTCCTTGGATGTGGTTGCTGCATTGTTTTTTTTTTTTTGTTTTTTTTCCAGTCTTTTTTTTAACCTCATTGAATCACTTCGGTAGGTGTATGTGAGGGTTTATGGAGGTCGGCAACCAGTTGATTGCAAGCTACCCATTGACCGCTGGCAGGTGACTGGTTGCTAGTGAGCACACCCCTGCCTTGCCAACCTACTGCTTTTTACAGTGCAGTGCAGGCGCATGCTCAGCCAATCCTAACCTGCAGAGGCAGCCCTCACCCTGCAGCCACAAGTATGCATGCCTCCATGCAGATGGGTTTGGGCTCTTGTGCGAGCATGCTCTAGCTCTTTCCCTGGGTCCTGTGTGTAGTGAGCTCATCCCCATTGGCCCACCTTCTCTCCAATCCAAGGTGCTTGTGGAATAGATGAGAATGGAGGGCTGGTGGGGATCAGTGCCAGAACATGTAGATAGGCCATGGAAGCTTACCTGCGCCACTCTGCATCTGGTAACAACTTCTATACCCTCCTGACCCCACAGTACTATTCCCTCCTAGTCCCCAATACCATTCTTTTATGAACCCCCGATACCATGATTTCCTGGCCCCCGATACCATACTCTTCTAAACCCCCAATACCATGTCCTCCTGACACCCCAGCCCTCCTGATCCCCCAGAACCATTCCCTCTTGGCCCCCCAATACCATACCTTCCGGACCCCCCCAAGTTCCGTGCCCTCCTGACACCACAGTACTATTCCCTCCCCCCCCCCCAATACCATACCCTCCTAAATCCCCAGTGCAGTGCTCTCCTGCACCCCCCCCCAAATGACCTTCTGGCCCCTATTACTGTGTCCTCCTGATTCCCTGTTGATCCCTATACACGGCTTTTCATAATGCTGACCTCTTTATATTTTCTTTTATCCTACTGACCTCTGTACCCTGCCCTACATCCTTTTGACCTCTGTATACTGCCCTACGTACCTGCTGACCTCTGTACACTGCCGTACATACTGATCAGCCTGCAGTATCAGATGTTCTGCTTTCATGATGGACAATTACTTTCCAAACATAAAAAAAAGTTGTGAATGCCGAGGTTCTCACTGAAACTAAATTTCAAAGCAGGATAAGTTCATATTTCTACAGTGACATTAGCTTTATTGGATTTTTGGATTGGAAGTTTTGTTCATGCCATCTTTACTTTTTATTGGGGGTTTGCTAGTTAAATTTCATTAAACAAAAAAATGGTGACACACCCCAGTGATCTGTGATCTTCTCCATGTTATCCAGGTAGTTCACCACCTCTCAAAGGTTGTCTATTCCTGGTTTAAAACCACTTTAATTAGAATATAGCTTACCAGGTGTTGGCCAATGGTGATTCTAGATCATCTCTTTACAGATGGGAAATTCGGTTGGCCAGTGCCTCATTCTCCACAAATAATGTTCCTAGGCTTGATGCTGTCACCATTGAGTTTGACAAATCTATTATAAATTATCTACACAGTAGGTATTTTACAGAGCATTGAACTAAAGCAGCTCTAGGGAACAGATGTGTTCATTTATATGCATTTTGCAAAGCACAGAATATATTTTTTCTGGTTTGTAACTTGGTCTGAGGGGAAAAGAGAGGGTGCTTGTGTGGATCAGTGTTAGGCATTGTATAAGCAGGGAAAGTCCAACTGGTGACCCTTGGGGCCTTATTTTGCAACTTGTGAGGCCCAGCTACATAGTACACACAATGCAGTGTGGCAGTGGGGATGCCAAGTGCTGGAATGCTCTATATCCACTTCAGCCCCGGAAGGATTTCCCAGGTTAGGACCAGAGCACTTTTTGCGATTTGGCACTGCGTCGCTTCAACTGACAATTGCACGGTCGTGCGACGTTGTACCCAGACGAAATTTGCGTCCTTTTTCCCACAAATAGAGCTTTCTTTTGGTGGTATTTGATCACCTCTGCATCATTTTTGATCGCTGCTATAAACAAAAGAAGGGCGACAATTTTGCAAAAAAAAAAAAAACAAATCAGTGTTCTTCAAATGTCGTTAGGGGTTTAACCACTTCAGCCCCGGAAGAATTTCCCACTTTAGGACCAGAGCACTTTTTGCGATTCAGCGCTGTGTCGCTTTAACTGACAATTGCGCGGTCGTGCGACGTTGTACCCAAACAAAATTTGCGTCCTTTTTTTCCCACAAATAGAGCTTTCTTTTGGTGGTATTTGATCGCCTCTGCGTCATTTCTAATCGCCGATATAAACAAAAGAAGAGCGACCATTTGCAAAAAAACCCAAATTTCTTACTTTTTGCTAAAATACAAATCCAGAAAAAAAATTAAAAAAATTTTTTTTCATCGGTTTTGGCCGATTTATATTCTTCCTCATATTTTCCCAAAAAATCGCAATCTGCGTTTTATTGATTGGTTTGCGCAAAAGTGGCCGCGTTTACGGATGATGAGAATTCATTACTGGGGTTTTTTTTATTTTTTTTATTTTTTACTAGTAATGGTGGCGATCTGAGATTTTTAGCAGTACTGCGATATTGCAGCGGACATGTTGGACATTTTTGACACTTTTTTGGGACCAATGACATTTATACAGCGATCAGAAATTTAAATGTTCACTGATTACTGTATAAATGTCATTGGCAGTCAAGGGGTTAACCTGCAGGGGGAGATCTAGGGGTTAACTGTGTTCCCTGGGTGTGTTCTAACTTTGGGGGCACTGGGCTACCATGGGCATAAGAGATCTAACTGATCCCAGTGACAGGGAGCAGTAGATCTCCCATGCCCCTACTAACAGAGCGGAGAACCGCCGTGTTTACATCGGCTGTTCCCCGTTCTTTGGCTGTGGCCGCTCATCGCAGCCCGCCGGCGTACATCGGGTCCGCCCGAGCCGCGGGCACACTCCTCAGGCGGCCACTCGCAGATCGCTGCTTTTTTATGGCGATTCGCGCTCAGCGTCCACACTGCCGCCGTAAATACACGGTAGGCAGTGTGGAAGTGGATATACTAACACCTGCCACTGCCTGTTTGGGCTCTTGCCCCACAGGGATAGCATAGCTTTGAGCTGATTTAATTTGGGAAGGAGGAAGCAGTGCAGGAGCAGGTGATTAGGTCAGCAACTAAAAAATATCAATGGATGTTAAAGCGGTATTAAACCCCAAAACCATAAATGTAATACATTGCAGCTTACCAATACTTAGATGTGGTGGCAGCTTTTTTTTTGTCGTTTTTCCCCGTCTTTTCACTTGGTTACATGGCCAGTAACATGCCTTCTATATTAGAGTCCCTAGAACTCCAGCTAACACTTTTAAGTAGTTACAACAATCGTTTTGTTCCTTTTGGGATAAAGGTTTTACATAAAAGCTTTTCATTGTAAGCATCCCTGCAAGTGTTAAAGCAGAACTAATGGATGAATACTTACCTGTCCAATGGCCTCTCATCAGCACCAACATCTTCTGAGTGTTGGTTTTTGGACCTCTTCATTGGTTGGTGGGGGGTGACGTCACACCTGCGCATGCACAGGAGCTAGTTATCTTTGCACTCGGAGACTGGCCCAGCACTGTGAGCTGAGCTACCCATGTGTTGCTCAGTTTGCAGCACCAGAGAAGGCCGTGAGCAGTCAGGCAGGAGCATTTTATTGCAGAAAAGACAGTGCATGTCTCTTCTGAAATAAAAGCCTGCTTGAATGCGGTTTCTTACAGCGAAATTTCAGCTCTAGTTTAAATGGTTTGTCTCAACCCTCTGTTGAAAAACATTGGCCAGATCAAAATAAGGGAAAGCGAGCCTAAAAAAGAAAAAGAATGCAGCCACCGATTGGTAAGTTGCAGCATAGTAAATATTTGCTTTTGGATTTAATACCACTTTAGGTTTGTGTTAAGTGGGGAACTATGTTTAAAAGTGCTAGTTTTAAGGGGAACCTGTCTGGATAGAAAAATGTCATCTGCCATTCTTGGATTGTTGTTGAAACTGCCTGTGCATAAAATGTGCTGAAAAACCTGATATGAATGTGCTTGCTCTAGGTCAGTGAAGCTGAACACCCGGCTCTTCAGGAGCCAGGATGGCCTTGCATTACCCAACTTATATTTTTATTAAATATTTCTTAGTGGGCCAAATGGTCTTTGCATGCCATTGGTTGGTGAAAGATGATGACGATGCAGCCACGGTTCTGGAGGCAGCCCTAGTGGGTTCCTATGAGGGTTTACATCACCTGTTTTTTAGGGGCCCCCAGGGATAAACTACTGACAGGCTCTATGAGGGTCACTATCTGGGCATGGGATAAAGTTCAGCATATTATGCAGCCTGAGGGGGTAGGGTGCTCCTCTTATACTCCACTATCTATCTAACCCCCGTCTGCCTCATTTTAGTGAAATTCCTGACCCTATAGGGTGGGCTGTGAGGGGGATTAAGCAAATGAAGGAAATAATGAGATGAGCGGGTTGCCCACTTTTTTTGATGAACTTAAATCCAAATTCCAACTCCCAAATTGGTATTTTTTCCGTTACCTTCAGTTGTGCCATGCCTTTTTTTTCCTCGATTTGGTAATACTATTTTACAGACCATCTTCAGATCTGGAGCGGTTACTGAGGTTGGAGCTGCTTAAAAAGACACTACCAGTAGCTGTTTACAGTCAAGCCTAAGCCCCTTGAAAAGCGCAGAGAGATGTGGATGTCAGTAATATCTAATTTTTAGGGCGATGACGTGGGATTACCCTTTTCCTGGTGTTGGCTAGGGACAGCCTCATTCAATTAAAAATCTTACACAGAATCTATTACACCCCAGCCAGGCTGACCAACATTTATAATTCTCATTTGGCGGATTGCTTGTATTATCAGTACTCCCTGGAAAATATCTTCTGGCACTGCCCCTTGTTGCAAGCTTTCTGGCAAGGGGTGGTCCAAGCCCTTGAAAATATTGCTGCTCTTCAAATACCAATGCATCTACTTGGGTTGGTGGAGGAGCTGGCGCCTCTCAGGGCATAGAGAACCCTGCTTACTGTTACCCTGTTTTATGCTCACAAAGCAATGTTATTACATTGTAAAAAGGCAGCGGACCCTTCCCTTACTTTTAGGAAAGCCCTAATCAATAAGGCGTTGCCTTTGTATAAAGGTACTTACATAGTCCGGTTGAAAAGAGACCATCTAGTTCAACCAAAAAAAAAAACTGAAAAATTATATATAACCATACAATCCCTTATACAATCCTTCACCCACAGTTGTTCCAGAGGAAGGCAAAAAAAAACCCAGCAAAGCATGATCCAATTTGCTATAGTGGGGGAAAATTTCCTTCCTGATCCCCCGAGAGGCAATCGGATTCACCCTGGATCAACTTACCTAAAAATCTTAGTACCCAGTTATATTATTTACATTAAGGAAGGAATCCAAACCTTTTTTAAAGCAATCTACCATGCTGGCCAAAACCGCCTCTGGGAGGAGTCTATTCCACATTTTCACAGCTCTAACTGTGAAATTTTCATATTTGGAGATGAAACCTTTTTTCCTCTAGACGTAAATAGTGCTCCCTTGTCCTTTGTGGTGACCTTAAAGTAAATTACTCCACACCAAGTTCACTATATGGACCACTTATGTATTTGTACATGTTGATCATATCCCCCCTCTCCTATTCTCAAGAGAGAATAAATTCAGTTCCTCTAATCTTTCCTCATAGCTGAGCTCCTCCATGCTTCTTATTAGTTTGGTTGCCCTTCTCTGCACTTTCTCCAGTTCCCCAATATCCTTTTTGAGAACTGGTGCCCAAAACTGAACTGCATATTTCAGATGAGGTCTTACTAATGATTTGTACAGGGGCAAAATTATGTCTCTATCTCTGGAGTCCATACCTCTCAATACAAGAGAGGATTGTGCTTGCTTTGGAAACCACAGCTTGGCATTGCATGCCATTATTAAGCTTACAATCTACCAAAACCCCCAGATCCTTCTCCACAGTTGTACCCCCCCCCTATTATATACAATGTATATATATTCTTAGCCCCCAAATGCATAACTTTACATTTATCAATATTAAACCTCATTTGCCACATAGTCGCCCAATTAGACAGTGCATTGAGGTCTGCTTGTAAATTGGAGACATCCTGTAAGGACATTATTGCATAAGTTTAAGTAAGTTATACTTGAATAAAGGCTCTCCTAAAAAATGTGAAAAGGTATGGCATAGTTGGGTCTCTTCTGCTGTTATATGAGGCTGTCCCGGTTTGACACTTGGTCCCGGCAGCAACTCTCGTAGTTGTTGTCTAGGTGATTACTCCCATTGCTGTTAACTCACTCACATGATGTGCTTTAATGCTCCCCCTTATGGGAATACAATATTAGTTTGGTTTGTTACCAGGGAGGTTGCTATCACATTGGTATAGTCTTGCTTCAATGTCTTGGGATGGTTTTCCAAATCCCATTTTGAGTATATGAGAGGTGTTGCATGTGGGGGGATAAGAGAAATGTTTTTTTTTTTTTTGTATGGTTTTGCTACCTGGCTGACTAACTGCATTATTGTTGTCACACTTGTGCTCCAACTGGTTTTGTATTGTGCAAAACCCAATAAAAATAATTTTCCAAAAAAAAAAAAAGCTAAACACCAGGCAGACATGTTCTTGAATATCTATAATGGTGCTTTCTTACCTTGAACAAAAGTATTTGATCCCCTGCTGATTTTGTACATTTGCCCACTGACAAAGAAATGATCAGTCTATAATTTTAGTGGCATGCTTATTTTAACAGTGAGAGACGGAATAACAAAAATATCCAAAAAACACATTTCAAAAAAAGTTATACATTGATTTGCATTTTGATGAGTGAAATAAGTATTTGATACCCTATCAATCAGCAACATGTCTGGCTCCCAGGTGTCTTCTTTATGGGTAACTAGCTGATATTAGGAGCACTCCCTTAATGGGAGTGCTCCTAATCTCAGCTTGTTACCTGTATTAAAGACACCTGTGCACCGAAGCAATCAGACAGATACTAATCTCTCCACCATGGCCAAGACTAAAGAGCTGTCAAAGGATGTCAGGTACAAGATTGTAGAACTACACAAGGCTGGAATGGACTACAAGACCATCACCAAGCAGCTTGGTGAGAGGGTGGCAACAGTTGGTGCGATTATTCACAAATTGAAGAAACACAAAATAACTGTCAATCTTCCTCGGTCTAGGGCTCCATGCAAGCTCTCACCTCGTGGAGTTTCAGTGATCGTGAGAACGATGAGGAATCAGCCCAGAACTACATGGGAGAATCTTGTCAATGATCTCAAGGCAGCTGAGGACCATAGTCACCAAGAAAACAATTGGTAACACACTACGCCGTGAAGGACTGAAAAATCTTGTTGCACCAGCAAGGTCCCCCTGTTCAAGAAACCACGTTACTGGTCCGTCTGAAGTTTTCTAATGAGCATCTGAGTGATTCAGAGGAGAACTGCGTGAAAGTGTTCTGGTCAGATGAGACCAAAATCAAGCTTTTTGGCATCAACTCAATTCGCCGTGTTTGGAGGAGGAGGAATGCTGCCTATGACCCCCAGGAACACCACCCCCACCGTCAAACATGGAGGTGGAAACTATACTTTGGGGGTGTTTTTCTGCTAAGGGGATAGGACAACTTCACCGCATCAAAGGGACGATGGATGGGGCCATGTACTGTCAAATCTTGGGTGAGAACCTCCTTCCCTCAGCCAGGACATTGAAAATGGGTCGTGGATGGGTATTCCCAAAACACACGGCCAAGGCAACAATGGAGTGGCTCAAGAAGAAGCAGATTAAGGTCCTGGAGTGGCCTAGCCAGTCTCCAGACCTTAATCCCATAGAAAATATGCAAAGTGAGCTGAAGGTTCAAGTTACCAAACATCAGCCTCGAAACCTTAATGACTTGGAGAGATTCTGCAAAGGGGATTAAGACAAAATCCCTCCTGAGATGTGTAGCCAACTACAAGAAACGTCTGACCTCTGTGGTTGCCAACAAGGGTTTTGCCACCAAGTACTATGTTATGTTTTGTGAAGGGGTCAAATACCTTTCTCCTATCGTTCACTGACAGACGCAGCTCATCATGACATGTGGGGTTTATGCTTGTCCCACTAGGAGTTAACTAGGCAGGGAAAAGAAACAGCTGGCCCCTCCCATGGGGGCTGTCCTCTCTTCCTACATAAACCCCCTCATAGCATAGCTCTTCAGTTCTTATGCCTAGTTTGCAAGGAGTTGACCTGGCTTACCTTTAGGGGAATTTTTGGTCCTGTTTGTGACCATTTTTTATTTTAAGTTTTCTTTTATTTGACTTCTATCAAGACTTTGATCTGCTATCAAGAAGCCGGTCGGGGCATAGAGGTTCCTTGGGCCCTGTACTTTCCCCAACCTGGCCAACTGATGCGAGCCAGTCCTGACGTATGGGGACCCGCCACATCGTGCCCGTTCCGTGCGGGTGGCCTGGGATGACCCCCCCTTGCGCCCAGCCCCGGATGCGATTCGGCAAGGGCGATTTTCAGCATACCACCCAAGAGGAGGCGGAAGGTCTGCGACTGGGTGGCTACCCACGGCGCTCGTCGGAGTGGTGAGTGAGAGTTCCTGCCTTTCTCCCCTTTCAGGGGCGGAAAGGGGGACCGACGGCCGCATAAAAAAAAAAACCCTTACTGGTGGGACGCGTGGAGCTCCCGTTCTCCCCCTGCAACCCCCCCCCCCCCCCCGGCACCGATCGTCTTGGCCGTTCCTTTCGTTTTTTCACCGCCATGCGGCGATCAGTCGCCATTTTGCGGCGGTCCACCGCCATTTTCCCGTAGCCGCGGTCATCTTGGGCCTATGGGACTTTCCCTCTATCGCTCAGAACGGCCGTTTGTGGTACTGCAGGTGTCTTTTGGCCTCTAGTGTTTACCGGCAGCCATTTTGACTGCATACCTCTGCAATACACGTGTCATGTGGAACAGTGATCTGGCCGCGCGGCTCTTCTTACGATACATCCAGAAGTTACAGGCAGCGGAACAGCAAGTATAGCTGGGCTCCCTGTGGGTGCTGGTTGCAGTGGGTCCAGTCCTCCTGGTTTTTCTGGTGCACTGTGGGTGGTGGTGTGCGACAGTGTGGGGGTGCCTCATTCTCCTTAGTCCCCTGTGTGTCACTAAGAGTGTTTTTCTGGGGGAAAACGATGGCAGAGTACACTGCTGACCCTGCTGAAGAGGCATCAGTGGAATCTGCGCAAGGGGCTTTTTTGGACCAGCTGCGGGCGGTCTTTAGCGAATTTCTCCCCCGGGCGGAGGTCGCCCAAGAAGCATCCCCCTCCTCCTCTTTATTCATCAGGGGAGGATTCTGAGCCGGAAGTGGCCTCAGGGGTCTCAGAGACCCCAGTGGACCTATCCGATGGGGAACTGGGCCCATCGGACGGCGAAGGGGATCAGGGGGCGGCGGCTGCACGCGAAAAAGCGTTGGTTGCTACCATTATCGCTGGCATTCGCACTAAGCTGCAACTGGGTCAGGATGGTGAATCGCAGTCTGCTGCGTATGTGTGTGGGTCCTCTAGGCCCCCTAGAGCCCCCAAGGCTTATCCCTACAATGACTTTTTTGATCATTTTCTTTATCGTTAATGGCAGCGTCCACAGCACTCTTCTTCGCTGTCAAAACGGTTTGCTGCTCGCTATCCCTTTGAGGAAAGCTTTTTGAAAAATGGGAATCGCCTGTAGTGGACCCACCGATAGCACGCCTTAGTAAGGCGACGACCATCCCTCTGGAAGGGACTCCTTCTTTTAAGGATCCCGCTGATAGAAAAACAGATCGTCGTTTGGCAAAACTGTCGCTTCTTCTCACGACACCTGCGACGGTAATTGCTATTTCTTTTACTAGTTTTTTCAGTAACATCCCTATTCGGAACCCCCGAGATCCCCCGGATCTCCTGGGTGTGTGTATGCGTCGTCTGACGCTAAGTGGTAGGACTGGGTCAACGTCGAATCACGCTTACGGTCGCTATTACCATCGTTGGTTGCGAAAAAGCGCACGTCGGCGGCGGGGGACTAGGGGAAGCGGCAGGCTACCCGGGTCAAGGGGTAGCCTATCCAGGTGACCCCAGAGACTCTGGGGACTCCGGTGAAGACCGAGTCTTAGGAGAGGACTACTTA
>BLSH010228052.1:97225-108448 GCA_018402905.1 Glandirana rugosa | reverse complement strand
CCTTATTCTCCTTAGTCCCCTGTGTGTCACTAAGTGTTTTTCTGGGGGAAGACGATGGCAGATTACACTGCTGACCCTGCTGAGGAGCATCAGCGGCGGCGCAATCTGCGCAAGGGGCATTTTTGGACCAGCTGCGGGCGGTCTTTAGCGAATTTCTCCCCCGGGCGGAGGTCACCCAACAGGCCCCCAAGAAGCGTCCCCCCTCCTCCTCTTTATTCATCAGGGGAGGATTCTGAGCCGGAAGTGGCCTCAGGGGTCTCAGAGACCCCAGTGGACCTATCCGATGGGAAACTGGGCCCATCAGACAGCGAAGGGGATCAGGGGGCGGCGGCTGTGCGCGAGAAGGCGTTGGTTGCTACCATTATCGCTGGCATTCGCACTAAGCTGCAACTGGGTCAGGATGGTGAATCGCAGTCTGCTGCGTATGTGTGTGGGTCCTCTAGGCCCCCTTGGGCCCCCAAGTCTTATCCCTACAATTACTTTTTTGATCATTTTCTTTATCGTGAATGGCAGCGTCCACAGCACTCTTCTTCGCTGTCAAAACGGTTCGCTGCTCGCTATCCCTTTGAGGAAAGCTTTTTGAAAAAATGGGAATCTCCTGTGGTGGACCCACCGATAGCACACCTTAGTAAGGCGACGACCATCCCTCTGGAAGGGACTCCTTCTTTTAAGGATCCCGCTGATAGAAAAACAGAGGCGCTTTTAAAGTCGCTGTTCCTGGTGGCAGGTTCCGCCGTGCGACCGGCCTTGGCGTCTGCCATGGCGGCGCAACATCTGTCCGAGTGTATGGAAGAGCTCCTGAAGGACCTGGAAGGCGGTCGCCTGATGGATGCGCCACAGAAGGCTGAGTTTTTGCTCCAAGGTTTTAAGTACCTTTGATGCGGCCGTTGATATCCAGAATAACGATATTTGCCGTCATACTCAGACGGATACTTTGGTTGCGTTCTTGGTCCGGTGACCACGCTTCCAAAAAAGGTCTTTTCAGGGTGGACGTCTATTTGGTCCACGTTTGGGACTTCATGGGAGGTAAGAGTACCTTCCTTCCAGAGCCCCGCAGGCCTAAGTTTTGCCGTAGACAGGGGCCCCCTCCATCGGGTCAGAAGAAATTTTTTCGTGCCCCGGGCGCAGCAGGAAAAGGGACCCGCCCCGGTAAGGTCGCTGCAGGGACCGGAAGACGGCAGTGGCAGCGCAAGTCCGAAAAGGCGGAGGACCAGTCCTCAGCCTGATGGGTTGCCCCCACCCGGGTTTCGGGTGGGGGGACGTCTTCTGGGGTTCGCAGACCGGTGGCTGGCTCATGTTTCCGACCGCTGGGTCCGGGAAGTTGTGTCCACCGGGTACAGGATAGAGTTCAGTTCTCTACCCCCAGACAGGTTCTTCCCATCAAATTTAGGGCTCCCGCAGGAACGCCGGCAGGCTCTTTTTGGGGCTGTACAAGCACTCTGACTAGGGGGTGATCGTGCCAGTGCCTCCAGAAGAGAAGTTTCGAGGATTCTACTCGAATCTATTCGTGGTGCCCAAAAAAGGGGGGGGGTTCGGCCCGTACTGGACCTGAAGGCCCTGAACCGGTATGTCGGGGCGCGGAAATTCCGGATTGAATCTATCCGCTCGGTCATGGCCGCCCTTCAGGGGGAATTTCTGGCGTCTCTGGACATCAGGGATGCGTACCTCCATGTACCCATTCATACATGTCACACGACATCGATTCCTACGCTTTGCAGTGGGAGACCTCCATTTTCAATTTGTGGCACTCCCCTTCGGTCTGGCCTCAGCACCCCGAGTTTTCACAAAACTGCTAGCCCCAGTGTTGGCGTTGCTACGACATAGAGGCATTGCGGTAGCCTACCTAGACGACCTGCTCCTGCAAGCGGAGTCCGCCTCGGCTCTGGAGGAAAATGTGGGAATCACAATGACCTCACTGCAGGACTTCTGCTGGTTGATCAACCTGCAGAAGTCGTCAGTCTCTCCATCCCGTCGCCTGGAGTATCTGGGTCTAATTCTAGACACAGTGCAGGCGAAGGTGTTCCTCCCTCCGGCCAAGTTGCTGTCTCTGCAGTCGGCAGTGCGCACCTTCTTGTCGCACCGTCTGTCTTCATTACGGTTCTGTATGCGGGTGGTGTGGCACATGGTCTCGTCGTTCGAGGCAATACCATTCGCCCAGAGTCACACTCGTCTCCAGCGGGCAATTCTGGCTCAGTGGGACAGGTCCCCTCGGTCATTGGACCTTCTGATCCGTCTGAGCTCCCAGACCAGGGCGTCTCTGACCTGGTGGCTTCAGGACTTGGCCCTGATTCAGGGGAAGTGGTTCCTGTCCCTTCAGTGGGTGATCATCACCACGGATGCCAGTCTTTCAGGCTGGGGAGGGATCCTGGGGCAGCTGTCTGCCCAGGGCTGTTGGTCGGCACAGGAAGCTTGCCTTCCCATAAACGTTCTGGAGCTGAGAGCAATCAGATTGTGCCTTTTTCACTGGACAGTGAGATTGCAGGGTCGTCCGATTCAAATTCAATCGGACAATGCCACAGCAGTGGCGTATGTGAACCATCAGGGCAGCACAAAGAGTCCAGCAGCTGCGGCGGAAGCAGCTCCGATACTACGTTGGGCGGAACGTCACGTTCCGGCGATATCAGCCATTTACATTCCGGGTGTGGAGAACTGGCAGGCGGACTTTCTCAGTCGCCAGACGCTGGATCAGGGAGAGTGGTCTCTCCACCCAGAGGTGTTCAACCAAATTTGCCGCAGATGGGGGACACCGGACGTGGATCTCATGGCGTCCCGGTTCAATCACAAGGTGGAAACCTTTGTGTCCAGAACGAAGGATCCGTTGGCAGTGGCCACGGACACTCTGGTGGCCCCCTGGGGCCATTATCGTCTTCTGTACGCCTTCCCTCCGATAAAACTGCTTCCGCGATTGATACGCAGGATAATGGCAGAGAGGATACCATTAATCCTGGTGGCTCCAGATTGGCCTCGGCGCACTTGGTACGCCGACGTGGTGCAAATGGTGGCAGACGCCCCTTGGCGGCTCCCCCTGCGAGACGATCTTCTGTCTCAGGGACCCATCTTGCACCCTGCTTTACCCTCGCTGGCTTTGACGGCTTGGCTATTGAGTCCCAGGTGCTGAGAGACAGGGGAGTCACCGACTCCATGATTCCTACTTTGTTAAAAGCTCGCAAGTGTACTTCTCGCAAGATTTATCGCCGCACCTGGAAGGCTTATATTGCTTGGTGTGAGGCGGTGGGCCATAACCCTCGCTCTTATGTCGTGTCCAGGGTTCTGACTTTTTTACAACAGGGCCTGAACAAAAAACTGGCTTTGAATACTCTCAAGGGCCAGATATCGGCTCTGGGGATTCTCTTTCAGATTCTTTCGTTGATTCTTACCTTTGTACAAGGTGTGCACCTCGGGTAAAGGTTCCGATGGCTCCGTGGGATCTGAATTTGGTGCTTTCTGTTCTTCAGAAACCGCCTTATGAGAATATCAGGGAGATTTCTTTGTCATTGCTGTCGCAGAAGGTGGCCTGTTTAGTTGCCATCACTTCCGCCAGAGGGGTGTCTGAATTGTCAGCACTATCATGCAAGTCTCCCTACTTAGTCATACATAAGGATAAGGCGGCCTTGCGACCTTCTCCTTCCTTCCGAAGGTGGTTTCATCCTTTCACATTAATGAAGATATTATTCTTCCTTCGTTGTGCCCTCGTCCATCGCACCCAAAGGAGTTTGAGTTGCATGCTTTGGACGTAGTGAGGGCTTTACGAGTGTACTTGGCTGCTACGGCTTCTTTTCGACAAGCTGATGCTTTATTTGTATTGCCAGAAGGCCCGCGTAAAGGGTTGGCGGCCTCGTCGGCTACGATTTCTCGTTGGATCAGACAGACCGTGACCCATGCGTATTCTGTTCGGGGCAAGGTCCCCCCTTTTCCGGTCATGACTCATTCTACCCGGGCTGTTAGCACTTCCTGGGCTTTCAGACACCAGGCTTCTGTGTCACAGGTGTGCAAGGCGGCCACTTGGGCCTCGGTTCACACTTTCACTAAGTTTTATAAAGTTGATGTGTGTGCATCTTTGGATGCTGCTTTTGGCCGCAAAGTTTTGCAGGCGGCAGTGTAGGCGAGTCTGGCGCCTCCTTAGAGGTTCAGTTGGGTACTGTTGTTAGCGTTTACCCACCCCTCTTTTTGACACAGCTTGGGGACGTCCCCACATGTCATGATGAGCTGTGTCTGTCAGTGAACGATAGGAGAAAAAGGGATTTTATTAAAACTTACCATATAATCCTTATCTCCGAGTTCACTGACAGACGCAGCACCCACCCCTCTGTGCTCTGTTTTTGTACGGCTTGTGTACGAACTGAAGAGCTATGCTATGAGGGGGTTTATGTAGGAAGAGAGGACGGCCCCCATGGGAGGGGCCAGCTGTTTCTTTTCCCTGCCTAGTTAACTCCTAGTGGGACAAGCATAAACCCCACATGTCATGATGAGCTGCGTCTGTCAGTGAACTTGGAGAAAAGGATTTTACGGTAAGTTTTAATAAAATCCCTTTATTTCACTCATTAAAATGCAAATTAATCTATAACTTTTTTGAAATGCGTTTTTCTGGATATTTTTTTTTTTGTTCTGTCTCTCACTGTTAAAATAAACATACCATTAAAATTATAGACTGATCATTTTTTTGTCAGTGGGCAAATGTACAAAATCAGCAGGGGATCAAATACTTATTTTCCCTCATTTTTATTCTCAAGCATTGTAGGCATGATTCACCTGCACATCTGTTATCAGACTGGTGGTCAATGTCCCACCATTGCCCTCCTATGCCCGTACACTGCTCTGTCTATACAGGCTGCTCCCGTCGGCTTGGCTTTTCTTCTGTCAGCTTATCGGAGGAGAACAGGCAGCAAGAAGCACACAGATTAATTGAAGAATTTGTGTGCAAACTTACCTGCAGGTAAAAACCAATGATATATTACAAAATAAAATATATATACATGGATATATAGTTAACAAACCTTTTTGTAATTTTTTTAATCCAACACAATTCAATCTGTAAGAACTGAAATGTGATGCTATGATGTGAATGATCAAAAGCACAAAATGATATTGATTACAGAACCGCTGCAACCATTAAACAGTTAACTCAACCACTATCAGTGTAAAATGAAAAATTAAAGAAATGGTGCACTGGTTCTACATATAAAAAATAAAAACATTAAAGTGCAGCGCAGTGACAGTCTTATGTTATGTCCACAATAAAGGAGGACCACAAGTCCCAGAAGGTGAGTAAAGATGTTCAGCATGTATAGAAATAAAGGAGAATCTCCAGCACATGAAGTGACACTCCCTCCACCCCTAAACTAACAGGCAGTCATATGAGCAGTATTCCTCATAAAGAATTGGTTAAATCCTGTTGAGCTGGATCCCTCCGATGTAAAGTCTCAGGTCCTCAGTGTCCAACCCAGGTAAAAGCAAAAGAAATATTTGAAGCTTTCCCCGCATATGAACATTCAAAGGATTTATTGATAAAAGGTAGCCTACTCACATGTAATGAATAAAATTCAAGCACAAAAAAACAGAGCAGCGCACTGTGTTTCTCAGGACAGCAGCAGGTAACATGCATCAGAGCATGGCTCCTACCCCCATACGCGTTACATTCAGTGAACTTCCTCAGCGGGTGAACTGGTTCTACATAGTATTAAGAGTGTATAACATACCCATACAAGAGCCTGAATGCATAAACTTAAATCATGTGTAATATAAATTATTTCAGAAATAAAAAATTCATATTGTCCGTACCCAGTGCAATCACGATGTTACATCCTACAACGAAAATTAGTCTACATGCAAATATTTGTAATGATGAGTTCAAAAGGTAAAATCCCCACGCAACAGTCTTCTAATGCAAGCTGCATCAGTGTGATCGTTTGAACTGTGCAGGGAAACCGCCACCAGCCACCAATGAGGGAATTAGCTGCTCACCTTGGTATAGTACCATACGGTCATAAAACGCCTTTTCAACAGATCTGTGAAGGGTCTTCAGATCCCCATGATGCGATGTAGTTCACCAAAGAATCCTCTCCTGGGTTTATCTGGGTCCGCTCCTCTCACTTTAGTTTTGCTCAAAATATAAAATGAAAGCTCATAGCACAATATTGCTAAATAAAAGCCTCTTTGGGTACAAAATAGGCACTCACAATCTAAAAACCTGTGAACCGCATAGAGTACATGCCAAACACTTGAGCAAGTCACCTCCTCATCAACTTCCGGGTACCGGAGACACCGGAAGTGGCATAACTAGGCCCGCCTGACTAACTTCCTCAGGGTAGGGAACCTAGTGACGAGCGCCGGGACTTTGTAGCCAACGCTAGTTTACATGTAGCTATGGTGACCGGGTGAGTCCAATCTGTATCACCTCAGGGTACCTATTAGAGGTGAAAGGGTGACCAGTTTCTATGGCTTACGCTGCTAAGGTGAGTAGGACATATTCTAAATGGCATGCTGATATACCGGATCTGGGGTAGGACGAATGGGAGGACTGTTTAGGTTCATATATTACCACAATGATCTCTGCCAGGGACAAATTCATCCAAATTAAGTTTCTCCATAGGGTGTACTACACCCCACGTCGTCTGGCCGCCATTTACCCTTCAGTATCCTCGTAATGCCCATGATGCCATGCCTCGGAGGCCACTTTCTTCCATATGGTGTGGTCTTGTACATCACTGCAGCAGTTTTGAGAACAGGTGGTAGCTGATGTTAACTCGGTCTGTGGTTTGACTCTTGATTGGGCCCAAAAATCCTGTTATTAAATGTTTTTGAAGACTCCTATTTAAATGGATATATTAAACTGTTTGTTTGTTACACCTCTTTCTATGCCAGAAGAGAGATACTCCTTTGTTGGAAGTCTCCTCAACCTCCTTCAATCACTTCCTGGTGGTCAACTGTGCATAGGGTATTGCCTTTGTATAAGCTTACCCATCTAAACCGGAAGAAGTTTGATAAATTTGGTCTGCCTGGATAGATTATTGGGGAGATGGGGCGCCCTGAAATACCACCCTGCTTCGTATTGTCAAGATGTATATTATCTCCTCATGCATTGGTGGTGGTTCCACCCGTAGACTCCTACTTTGATACACACTTGTGTCCTTGTCATTCCTTCAACTTTTCCTGATCTCTTCTCCCTCCTTGTGGGCCATTCTGGACTCCCCCCTCCCCATTCCTATCTTTCTCCTCCTCCTTTCTCATTTCCTGTTTCACTCCTGAAATACTGGTCCCCCTCCCCCTTGCATCCTATGGGAACCTTGATGGCCGTGTGTGTGCTCCACCCTGGCCCCCTCCCCTCCCTGACCCTGGTAGTAATCCATGTTACTTGAAGGCTGACTTTGGAGTCTCTATATTTATGGCTGATTCCGTTTCATTTACTGTCATTCTCTGCAATTCGGCCTTACTGACTTCAGCATCGCTATGTACGTGTATATCTGCCTTGTACCCTAATAACGTTTTCTGTTAAAAAAAAAAGAGAGCGATCGGTGGCGTAGCGTGGGGGGGGGGCGGCACATCCCGGGCGCAAGATCAAGATTGGTGCAAAAAAGCGCCCACCGTCCCAACTCATGAATGTCCTGTCACTCTCCTTGCAATTATTAGCAGCCTGAACCTGGAAGCTGTCCTCCCCTTCACCTGGCTGCAACTCCTCTCTTCTGTACACTTGTCTTCGCCCTCCCTCCACCTGGCTGCAACTCCCCCTCTCCTCTGAGCAACTGGCTCTTCCCGCTCCTCCACCTGGCTCTTGATCTTTCTCTGGAACCTATACCTCTCTTAATACTAGAAAGGACTTTGCTCACTTTGAAAACTGCAGCTTGGCATTGCGTGCTATTATTAAAGAGATTGTAAAGTCAGAAGGTTTTTTTATCTTAATGCATTCTATGCATTAAGATAAAAAGCCTTCTGTGTGCAGCAGCCCCCCCTAATCCTTACCTCAGGTCCCCCTCTGTCCAGCGATGTCCACGAGTGTCTCAGCTGTCCGAGATTCTCCTTCCTGATTGGCTGAGACACAGCAGCGGTGCCATTGGCTGGCGCTGATGTCAAAGTCAGCTAGCCAATCAGGGGTGAGAGGGGGCAGGGCCAGGTCAGGCTCTGTGTTCGAATGGACACAGGGAACTGTGACTCGGCTCAGGTGCCCCCATAGCAAGCTGCTTGCTGTGGGGCACTGAACAGGAAGGAGGGGCCAGCAGCACAGAAGAGGGACTCGAGAAAAGGAGGATCTGGGCTTCTCTGTAGAAATCCACTGCAACAGAGCAGGCAAGTATAACATGTTTGTTATGTTTATAGGAGGAAAAAAAAACAGACTTTACAATCACTCTAAGCTTATGATCTACCAAAACCCCCAGATTCTTCTCATATCAGGTCATATATGGACATAAGTTGATCAGGAGAATCAGGCGTTACAGGGGGCACCGCATGATTAGGGAACTTTGGGGTCACAAGGGACACAGGATGATCGGGGGCTCTGGGGTCACAAGTGACACCATTTCACTTTTTTCTCTTCTTTCTTCTTCTCATGTTTCTCTCCTTTCCTCTCTCTCTCTCCCTCATCTCTCTTTTTCTCACACTTAGTTTCTCTCTCTTCTCTTTCTCTCATTCTCTCTTTAAAAATACATAAACAATAATACAATATTTAGACCTTTAAAAATATTAAGTCAAATACCAATAAAAATTAACATTATAAGGACCAGTGACAACTATTCCACTATCTTCCACCAAGAGCATTGCTGCAGCAGCACTAGCAAAGTCACATACCTTGTACTGTTTTACATAGCACACACCCAGCTATTGATTGGCTCATGGGCATGTGTTATGTAAAATACACTGAGCATGAAAGAAGGCACAATGAGTCATGGGAACTCTACTTCCATGTGGGAGATGCAGATACTAGCACAGTGGAAAGAAATGACATGCCAACTCTGCAGATCTCCCACCATCACTAGCATTATCCAGCAGAGGAGGACTGGTGGAGGGGATTAGAGACCCCAATGGCAGACATATGGTAGGAAAATAATATTTTATTTTATTATTTTGATTACCATGTGTAACTTTCAGGTGTTTATGAGGATTTACTAAAATGTGTATGTTGCCTTTTGTTGTGCTTTAACCACTTCAGCCCCGGAAGGATTTACCCACTTCCTGACTAGAGCATTTTTTGCAATACGGCACTGCTTCGCTTTTACTGACAATTGCGTGACATTGTAGTCAAACAAAATTTATGTCCTCTTTTATTCCCCACAAATAGAGCTTTCTTCTGGTGATATTTGATCCTCCACCTCTGTGCTCTGCATTTTTTATATTTTGCGCTATAAACAAAAAAAAGAGCAACAATTTTGAAAAAAAAAACATTTTTTACTTTTTGCCATAATGCATATCCAAAAAAAAAATGTAGAAAAACGAATTTCTTTATTGGTAAAAAAATCACAATAAGCGTATATTGATTGGTTTGCGCAAAAGTTATAGCCTCTACAAACTATGGGAATAGATTTGTAATTTTTACTAGTAATGGCAGTGATCTGCGATTTTTAGCGGGACTGCGACATTTCGGCGGACAGATCGGACACTTGACACTTTTTGGGACAAATGACATTTATACAGTGATCAGAGCTTTAAATAGCCACTGATTACTGTATAAATGTTACTGGCAGGGAAGGGGTTGATACTAGGCGGTGATCAAGGGGTTAAGTGTGTTCCCTGGAATGTGTTTCTAACTGTATGGGGGCTGGGCTGACTGGGGCAGGAGAGAGATCATTGTCCCCTGTCACTGGGAACAGACAAGCTCTCTCAACTCCCCTGTCAGAACGGGGATTTGCTTTGTTTACACTCGCAGATCCCAGTTCTAGCTGTCTTGGGAGTGATTGCGGGTGGCCGGCGGACATCAAGTCTGCTAGCAAGCCTTCAGTGGCGCGCGCGTGCCCACACCACTCACTCCTGTACACGCCGTACAGATACGACAATATGCGCAGGAGATCCGACCTGCCGCTGTCAAACGACGGCGGCTGATTGGCAAGCTGTTAAGTAATATAGCAAGGATAAGGATGACACCTTAGAGAGCACCTACAATGCAATGGCTTTGAACATCCCAACATATTCCCTTTGAAGGTTAGTGTTGAGTAGTGTTAAGTTAGGTGGCTTAATAAGGGTTAAGTTAACCTGTTGCAGCCTAGCCTATGGCAGAATGATGCCAGGGCTGGCCTCTCGTCCCTCTGAGTAGACGTCATATGATGGGGCCGCACTGCGGTGCGATCTGTCATCGGCTGTGTCTACGGGACACAGCCGATGACTGATCACTGTACCAGTCTGCTGCCTGTACCATGTTACCGCTGTAACCAATTACAGCAGGTCACATAACCGTTGTAAACAATGGATGGCTTCCTTTTAGGTCATCCATTTTGTACAATTGTGTTGCTAGCTGTGGTTGGTCACAGTGATCACATGGTACAGACTGGGCCAATCACAGCCCATCTGTGCCATGTGATCAGCTGTAACCAGCTGATCACATGGCACATACAGCTAATCACAACCAAACAAACTAATAGATTTCATTCAGTAAAATGTTTGCATATAGAAATGGAATTCATTGCTATAAGCAAACTTAATGTGAAAAAAAAAATACTGATCACTTCCCCAGAGTAGTACAATGTTACTATGATAACATTATATTGCTCTGGTCAAACTGTGTTAAAAATCATGAAAAAAGAAAAAAATTGAAAAAAAACTATTTTTTTCGTACAGTTACCAGTCAGTGTCCCTGATCACTGCCACACCAGTTATATGATCGTACTGCACTGGTGACCGTATTTTTAAAAAAAAAAAAAAGTTTTAGTTTGTTAATTTTGCAAAAAAGTATGAAAAATGACAACTTCAAAAAACTCGCCATGCCTCTTACCAACCAATTGCTGACCGCCTGCCGTCATGCCAGTGGTCACGTCATGCTAGTATATTGACCACACCGTCACTAGTCCCTGTGACTGACCATTGACATGCTTTTTTTATCAAAAAAAAGTTAAAAAAAGAAAAAAGTACTAAAAATTGTGTCAAACTGGTCTCGTTATATTACAATAGTATCATTGTAACATGATGAGACCCCTTCACTAGTCATAAAAAAAAAAGTGTAATTCAAACGAATATCGTTACTTAAGGTAAAGATATACGTTTGTAAAATGACTTACTTTAGATAATCAAACAAACCAACACTAA
>BLSH010228052.1:58157-72929 GCA_018402905.1 Glandirana rugosa | reverse complement strand
CCGAGAGCCAGTGGTCATGATGCTCTGTCCCAGCGTTGGATTTTCTGTGCCTGTATACGTTTTTTTTTTTTCAAACTTCCCTAATCCTAAACATGATCCGTTCATGGTTTCCACTATTGAGGCAGTTGATAGCTCAGCTGATGGCACTTCAGAGATCTTTGGTACTCAGACAGCATGCCTCATCCCAATATGGCTCAATTAGACAGCCTGGTTATTTTTAAGAAGCCAGCTAGCCCAGGTGGGCATAGCAGAAGAGGTCCAGTGGAAGCTGCTTGAATCTTGAAAGATATCCTTTAAAGCTATGTACTATGGGGCGTGGCCTGAGGCAGCATGGCGTAGGAAGTCTTGCTTAGGAGCTCCTCCGTGCATTAATCCTGTGTGACGGTATCCTGCAAGAATCCTACACGAATCTGGCTTTTGGGCTTACCCCTGGGATCCACTCGCTTCAAAGATTGCAATGTCTCCCCCGAAGTGGCCATCTGAGGCCCTCTAAAAGCTGGACAGATTTCGTCATGAGGAGAGGGAGCCGGTGAGGGAAGATGGCACCGAGGATCCCGCGGCGTCCGGATCCCGCGGGGACACGGCTAAGGTACTGGAGGCTATATCCCACTACCAATCCACTCTCACCTCGAAGATTGACGAGGTGAAAATAGACATCTCCCTGCTCCGCCAAGACCTGCAGTGCGGGAGCGAGTGTCGGAGATGGAACGTCGCATCAGCCAGGTAGAGGATGATCTCCCGCCATTACAACACTCTACAGAACAGCTCCAGCACCAGCTCCACAGCCTAATACAGAAGCAGGACGAAATGGAGAATAGGCTGAGACGATGCAACATTCGCCTGGTTGGTCTGCCTGAAGGGGCAGAGGGTACTGACCCCCCCACGTTCTTGGAGCAATTGCTGATCACTACCTACGGCAGAGAGGCCTTCTCCTCCATGTTTGTGGTGGAATGCGCGCACCGCATGGCCGCCAAACCTCCCCCAACTGGTGCTCCCCCACGCATCTTCATTGCCAAGTTGCTGAATTACAGAGACCGCGATGCAGTGCTTCGGCTCACTGGACTGAAGGGCAATATACCGTTTCGCAGCGGACATGTGTCGGTGTACCCAGATTTTTCGGCGGAAGTCCAGCGACACCGAGCTCAATTTACAGAGGCCAAACGACGCCTTTGGGTCAAGAACTTAAAATATGCGATGCTCTATCCTGCCAAACTTAGAGTTGTTGGGGAGGACTGTGTACATTTTTTTTGAAGACCCCGAGTCGGTCATTTACCTGGCTGGAACACCGCAATGTCCCTCAAAATAACCCAGCATGATGTGCATCTGCATCCGGGCAGTATCAGCCAAGAGGCATTGCAAAGAATTTTTCTCTAACCGATTCCCCTGTATATCTAACTGTAAGTAAAATTACTGTACTGTTATATGCATGGATCACCCTCTTCTCCTAATCCCAAAAACTGGATCATTTACAGTATAAACTAATTGTTCATGAGTGTTATCCCTCCTGTTTCATCCCCTGTGACTGAATGTGGGACAGAAGGGGGCTCCTGCGATGTTGCAGCTGGCGTCCCCGGATCCCCCCCTGATTATCTCTTCATACACACTCTATATGGTATGTCACAGATGGATTGCTCCTCGGCGTTGGGCTTCCTTCGCCGGCGCTTGTTTTACAGAGAATGATCGCCCCAAGCCGTATTGCTGTGATATGGCAAGTTTATGCAATTATTATTGTTTGCAACATTCAACAAGATGTGTTTCCCTGGCCAGCGCCCCCCCAGAACTTGAACTATAGGACTGTGGGGAGGTTGTTCTTTGGCTGGACCGGAACATGGTTAAAATTGAACTATATGCTAAACCTTGGTTTTGTTTTTCCTGTTTTTTTATTCTCTTTTTCTTCAGCTATGTTTTATGCACTTCTTCAATCTGCTGCTCTGCTCTGGGTGACCCTGGGGCATTGTGTACTACGTCGGCAATCATATCCACAGACAGAGGTCACTATACAAACAACATCATATGTGTTCTACTTATTGAATGTGTTATGTGCATCTGAGAGACTGGTAATTACTATGCAGCCACTGTCACGCCTGTTTACTTTTACCTGCGGGGGGAGATGCTGCCTGGGGGTGAGGAGATACCGCTTTGCGGCACCCTGCGCTCACACGCTAGGATTGAAGCTTCTGCAAATCTGCTCCTGGGTATCCACCCGCTTCTGTTACCTATATATGCTTTTCCATGGCTCCGCTCAGACTGATGACATGGAATGTTAGGGGACTGCCAGCTCGACCCAAACACACGGCTGCCCTATCCCATATAAAATCACTCCGGGCAGATATAATTATACTGTTAGAGACGCACCTGACGGGTCAATTGCAACTAACTTTAAAAAAACCTTGGGTGGGATGGGTATATCAGGCTCCGGGTAGCCCCCATTCGAGCGGAGTGGCAATCCTTATTGCCAAACATGTACAAGTCCAGCTGTTGACATTGCGGATGGACCCCAGGGGTAGATATATTTTATGTATGCAATGATATATGGGTTAGAAGTCCTGATACTTGCTTACTATATACCTCCCCCTTTTCAGTTCGCTCTCATCACTGAGGGGCTAGATTTTATGGCACAGCATCCTGTTGTCCCCGCCATTTGGCTAGGAGACTTTAATATGGAAGTAGACCCCAACATGGACAGGCTGATCCGGGATGTCCCTGGCACTGTGCAACCGGGACTCACACGGTTTGGCAGAACCATGAGCAAGTTTGCACTAGTGGACACCTGGAGACATAAATTTCCCTCCTCCCGTGCTTATTCGTGCTTCTCCGCATCCCATTCTACCATGTCACGTATAGACTATATCTTTGTTTCTTCCCTGCTACTGTCACGCTTGCTGGAGGTGGGATTCGGATCTCGGGTACTGTCGGACCATTCACCCTACTGGATGACGCTTGACACGCAGACCCCCACCTGGCTATCGGTATTGCCCAACATGGACACAATTCAGAACGAATGGACATTCTTTTTTCAGGCTAATGAGGGGTCCACATCACTAGGTATGGTATGGGAGATGTTCAAGAAGCATGTAAAATTAATCTTGGCCACACACATCTCCAGGCATAAAAATTCTTCCAAACTTGTACTACAGCAGGTCGAGGCCCATCTGGACTCCCTGGAACGGGCCTGCCAATTAGATCCCTCCCCGGATAACATCTCCTCCATGAGAGCACAACATCGCTTGGTTAACCACTTACACTTTGAGAAGGCCAGACGTTACATATTTACATATTTATATATCATCCATACTCCCTGATTCCATGAGAGAAGCGATGATTGTTCTGATCCCCAAGCTGGGAAAGGACCTCTCTTTCCCTGAGTCATATCGGCCAATATCCTTATTGCAACTAGATGTGAAAATTTTGCCTAAAGCCTTGGCACTCCGATTAAATAAAATAATTCTTTCCCTGGTACACCCAGATCAGGTGGGCTTCATGCCCAATAAAAACACGGCCTTTAATCTTAGATGATTATTTTTTAATTTGCAGGCCACCCATGAGTCTGTGGGGTCGAGAGCAGTGGTCAGTCTTGATGTGGCCAAGGCATTCGACTCTGTTGAATGGACATATCTCTGGGAATGCCTTCGCAGATACGGCTTTGGCCCTAATTTTATAAAATGGATTCAACTCTTATATCAATCACCCGTAGCTAGAATTATGGTAAATGGCAAGACCTCTGATTCTTTTTCACTATCGAGGGGCACACGCCAGGGATGTCCACTATCTCCCCTGTTATATGCTCTAGCAGTTGAACCATTGGCGATAGCCATTAGAGCTCACCCACAGATCAAAGGTCTGCGATCGGGCCCTCTGACAGAGACAATTAGCCTATATGCTGACGACATGCTGTTATATCTGGAGGATGCTGGCCCTTCCCTAGTGGTGGCTTTGGAGCTTATCCAAAGCTTCGGAGTATACTCGGGTCTCCAGATTAACTAGGACAAAACACAAATATTGCCTTTAGATCCTGAGACTCCTAGTTATACACAGGCCCATCTCCCGCTGTCAAGGGTGAGCCAAATTAAATACCTGGGTGTCCTCCTCACTCGCTCCCTTGAGGACTATGGTAGGTTAAATATCGAACCTCTTTACAGTTTAATTAAAACCAAAACACAGACATGGGCCCGTCTCCCTCTGGGGGGTTATGGGACGTGTTAATTTGGTTAAACTGATACTGCACCCCAAACTTCTTTATGTCCTTTGGCACGCACCAGTGTACTTGCCTCTCCGTACTTTTAAAACCATGGATTCTATCCTTAATTCCTTTATATGGGGTAAGTCTAGACACAAACTAACCTGGCAGGCCTTGAAAAACCAGGCTCATATGGGGGGCGTCGCTCTCCCAGATTTGGCCTCCTACTACTTAGCCGCACAACTGCCCCATTTTTTCCATCTAGACAAAACGGATAAAACCTTGCCCTGGTCTGCTCCGGTGTACCCACCCACATAACACATCCATTCCACATCCTACTCAGTGGCACGCGCACACAGGCAGCGATTGGGGGCCCTAGAGGTATACTATACCATCATTTTAAAATTTGGGATCTGGCGCTGGCCAAGGTGCGGGCACCACCCATGCATACACATTCACCACTATGGGGTAATGTGGATCTCCCAGAACTACTTCTCTTATCCGATAGAGATCTATGGATTGAGAGGGAAGTTGTTTACCTGTCACAGGTGCTTGATCAGACTGGGGTTAGATCGTTTCAGGAGCTCAAGACAGTCTTTAACCTACCTAATGGGATGCGGTTTCGTTTCCTTCAGCTTCGCCATGCACTCCAATGCCTATTCCCCGGACATACCCCAGATGTAACACCCTTGCACCTGGTGGAGGTCTGTGTGGGGGCCGATTCCAAGAGCCTCACCTCCATCTGCTATGACGCTCTTATTAGGCCAGCGGCTGCGAACCTAACTCATAAACTGAAAGACAAGTGGGTACCAGATGTGGGTGAGTTGGAGGAGGACGAGTGGTCGGATGTGCTGTAGGCATGTAAGAAAGTGTCCCCGAAACTCTGACAGACTTACACAACTATACATATTACATAGGACATACCTTACCCCGACTCGCATAAGAAAATATACCCCTCAATATGATCCCTGCTGCTCCAGATGTGGTGACCAAGACAGCTCCTTCTTCCATTTAATATGGTCGTGCCCGGCCATACAGGGCTATTGGACACAAGTGATTACATTTTTGCATGACAAAATGGGTTCCCCACTAACGGTATGCCCAAAACAATGTATCCTGGCAATAATTCCAGAACAGGAAGAAAATAGACACCAACACATTTTTTTGCAAGAGACTCTCCACACAGCCAGACTCCTAATAGCTAGAAAATGGCTTAGACCTGAAGCACCCACTCTACATGAATGGATAGCCATGGTTAATCAGTCCCTACCATATAAGCAGGTGCTATACATACACAGAAACTGTCCATCCAAATACCACAAAATATGGGACAGATGGCTGGAATCCTCAGATACCCCGGACGCCCCAGAAATAGAACAAGAGTAGGACATGGCTGAATTTTATTTTATTTTAATTTTAATTTTTCTGGGTTTTCTTATTTTTCTTTCTTTTTTGCATTCCCAACAATATGTAACCTCTATGTGGCTTCCTTTTATGATGTGATTATGACATGATGCGGCAGCAGTTGTGATATCCTCTGTTATGTATGTATCTATTCTCGTTTCCAATAAAGAGAGATTACTACGTACTATAGCATGTGGAAAAGATCTTTGGTGTGGCAGTGATTATTCAATGCAATCCTGAGTCTTCCTCTCGTATTGAGGTCTTGGCACTCTTGCAATCGGCCCTAGACAAAGGGCTTGGCTACAGTTCGTTCCAGTTGTCGACTGTTTCGGCTCTAACGGTTCATTGTGTAGAAGATCAGGTTTCATACAAACCTTATAACTAAATGAACAACCAGTCGTGTCGGAAAAAATCCAAGCTTTCTCAGCCAAGTCTCCATATTTTGAGCCGTTTCAAGACAGAGGTTCTTAATCCAGTTCCATCTTTTCTTATAAGTTCAGAAGTGGTGCAACCTTCATTGTCTGCAGTTTTCGGGGCAGTAAGACTGGTCAAGAGTGGATGCAATTTTTAGGTAATTTTTTTCAACGTATCTGCAGAGAACGCAGAATTTCAAGCTGGCAAATAACTGGTTATCTATCAGTAAGTCCTAAAATTGATCAAATGGCCCCATCTAGAATCCTGGTAATTTATATCCAAATCCTGGTAATCCAAGTATTCAAATGCTTTCATTGCTCATTATCGCTTAGATGTAATGTACAGCCCGGCTTGGGCATTGGGCAATTCGGTGCTGACCTCCGTTCTTTCTGTCCAATATAAATACAGGTTTTCTGGGCATTGAGTTGGAGTGATGTGTGGTTATTTTTTCCCTCCCTGTGTTTTTGTATGCTAGTTAGATCCCATACGTAGGCTGACATGATGAGCTCCAAGAATAGGGAAAATTGTTATCATACTTACCATAATTTTCCTTTCCTGGAGGCTCATCATGTCAGCCTAGGGTTTCCCACCCTGATGTTCCGTCGCGAGGGGGTTTAGGAGCGTAGGGGTATAGGGAGGCCCTCTTTTTATTCATTTAGTGGGTTGTCCTATGGGGGTCAGAGGGCAAACCTGACCCATACGTAGCATATCTTTGGAGTGTCGAAGGAAACCGGAACACCCGTAGGAAACCCACGCAGGCACAGGGAGAACATGCAAACTCACAGGCAGGTAGTGTTGTGGTTGGGATTCGAACCAGCGAACCTTTTGCTGCTAGGTGAAAGTGCTAACCACTACACCACTGTGCCACCTATTTAGTTTTACTCTGACTTCCCTGCAATAAAAGTTGAATAAAGGACCTAGCCCCTGTCTCAATGAGTTGTTAAGGGAGGAGAGTTGGCTGTCTGTCTAATTATACCTCAGCCACGTGTAATGAGGACAAAACAGTAAAACAGCAGCTCCAAACAGGCTTGCACATAGAAGGCCAGTAAAACAGTGGCTCTAAACAGGCTTGCAAACTGAAGGTCAATGAAACAACAGCTTTTAACAGGCTTCCACACTGCAAAACATCATGTCAGGGCCATTAGAGACAAGGTCCCAAGTCTCGGTTAGCTCCAGGAGCTCAAAGAGGTCAATGAGCAGTGACTTGGTCGCTATCACCTGCGCAAAAGCAGAAGCTTCAAAAAGAAAAGGCTGCCTTAGCTCAAAAAGAGATGCAAATGAAATTAGAGTAGCTATGCATAGAATCTGTGTTAGAGAAATTGGCTGCGAAGAAGGAAGCAGTGGCCAGCCTTCAGTGCAACCTGCATCCAAGCTATCAAACCCCTATGATACAGTCACCCACTTCAGAAAGGAAGAGTTGCGGGGTAGAAATCACAGTGACAGCACTTCTGACGACCACAAATACCCACCAATTCCCCCACACAGCATAGCACCTCCAGACTACTCACACAAAGACAAAGGTATGTTGGATTTCCTCAAGTTCTTTGCACAGTGTGAGCTGTTGACTAAAGGACTCACAAGGTTTAATGACTGACCTGAAGGCTATAGAGCATGACGACTGTCCTTCAGAAATACAATAAAAGATCTAGATCTATCTGCAAGTGAGGAGGTCGATCTCTTAGTCAAATGGCTGGGGAATGAGTCAGCAGAGCATGCAAGAAGAATCAGGGACATCAATATTAACTACCCAAGCAGAAGGCTGAGCATGATATAGGAGAGAAATGAGGAGCCTTACAGTTCCCCAGAAGCCATAGAAGATTCGCTCTTTAACCACTTAAGGACCAGAAGGATTTCCCCTTTAATAACCAGGCCATTGTTTGCAATACGGCACTGCGTCACTTTAACTGACAATTGCGCGGTTGTGCGTCGATGTACCCAAAAAAAAATCGACATCCTTTTTTCCCACAAATAGAGCTTTCTATTGGTGGTATTTGATCCCCTGCGGTTTTTACTTTCTGTTAAAATACATATCCAAAAAATATATAATAAAACACATTTCTTCATCAATTTAGGCCGATATATATTCTTCTACATATTTTTGGTTAAAAAAAAAAAAAAAAAAAATCACAATACGTATATTGATTGGATTCATCAGTATTTTAGTCTGGTGGCACAATGTTATCCGGCACCTCATCTCTATTGGTATGATAGCGCTTTATGAGGGGGGGTTGTGGGATTATAACGGTGCCATAATATACATGATATTTGATAAAATATAAAGAATTTTATTGGTACATATTAAAAAATTGACAAATTAAAAACATAACAAATGTTTTCTTTATTTAATACACAGGTTTTAACAAAAGATGGTCATACAGTGGTGTGGTGTCAACAGGTTTCGCCTGTTTAGGCTTCTTCAGGGAACTGTAGACCACCAAAAAATTGTATAACTGCTCAAAAGGGAAAAATTCATATCAATATATGTATACACAACATAGTAAATCAATACAATTGCCATATCTGCTAAATGTTGCCTAACTTATCCAATCCAAGCCACATTTACTTACCCCAGAATTCACTGAGGCCTCATGAACCTGTGCATGTCACAAAGGGGGAGGAGCACCGTGTGTCCACAGGGGACATGAAAAAGTCCAGCTATGATTGGAAATATGGGAAATGAACCCATTTAGTCCAAACTTAGATGTCAAAAATGATTTGTTTATCTATGAACTTGTATAACAACCACGTCCACCTGGTGGCCTAAACTGCCTACAGCTTACTTACATTTAATGTGCGACACTTCAAAAATCAATTTAGGAGGGTGCCATATTGAGCCGCATAAAAGATCACAAATGCAGTTGAAATATCTAACCGGGAAGAAAAGAAAGAACCAAAAGCGTATAATAAGGAATATACACCACCTAGATCTATGTGGATCCATTATTCACCTATTAAATTATAATATGATATTATATTTATAAATATGTATACTCAAGTAAAGGAAGCAAAAGCTGCTCATCCAAAGAAAAAGGACTGCAGCATAAAAAACTTTTTACTCACAGACTCATAAAAAGAATCAAGTGAGATATCACCTGTATAAAGCACAAAAGCTAAAGCAGTGTTTGTAGGACCATACAACAGTATATATACAAAGAAGGTGCTCCAGATCAGAAATAGCAGCTAAAACAAGATATAAGTTGGCTTCAAACAGTGTGCTTAAGCATGTACCTGCAACAAGGCGCTCAACAGCATGTTCACCCACTGGCTCCAGCAAGTGTGTATGCTGAAATGCCGGCATTTAAATGTGTCCCACTCACTGGCGTCTGGCGTCACCAAGTTGGGGCAGACGTGACGGCGTCACTGCACATGCGCCCGAGTCCTGAGTCTTCCTGTACACTACAGGACCCAGAGGGTGGGACGCCTCAAACCACTGGTAGAGCGACATGAGAAGCCCGCCCGCCAGCCGTTGCTAGGCAAACGGTAGCTGAATTGGCAGCTTGAGCTGTCAACACAGGAAGATAACTATATGGCAAACCCCCCCCCCCCCGTGCTGTAATCAAGTGGGGATGGGATCAGGGTAACAAGCCAGGCGGCGCCCGGCGGGCATTGCAAACTAGCAAATGCCCTGGGCACATGGTGCCATACAACACCCAAACACAATATGGAGGGCAACAATGGAATTAGCATATAGCTATGCTGTGTTTTTACCATCTATTAATGATAGGTATATGTTATATATATTTAAGATTTTTGAAAATATAGCACTGCTTTGTATGGAGGAATCACGGATGGCACAAAGGGAGGAGGAGATGGATAAGGGAGAAATGAAGAGAAAAGAACAAAACCTGGATGGGTAACAGAGATGACAGAGTAACAATATATAAACAATATGTTAAAGGAAGGGCATGAAGCTAAGAGTTTCATTTAATTCTGGATATTGGGTTTCCCTAAGGGTATAGATCCAACGTGACTCCAGTGGCAGGAGTGTGTTATCCACATCTCCACCTCTGACATGCCTAGGCATGTGTTTGAGAGCCATGAATCTGACCATATGTCTGTCAAAGTCATGGCACTTCCCCACATGTAGACTAATGGCTGTACTTGTCTGTCTTTTAAACATAGGGTTGAAAAAGCGGCATTTAGTTTTGCCTATGTAGAATGCTCCACAAAGGCACTTGGCTAAATAAACAACCCCTGCTGTTTTACAAGTCACTTTTTATTTGATACAATGTCCATTAGGAAGGACAACTTGATGGGCATTTACCACAAATGGGCAAAACTGTCATTTTCCACATGAAAAAGTGCCAGTCTGTAATGGAATGGTTTTGGTTAGATTTTCAAAGTGACTTCTCACCAAATGATCTTTTAAGAGGTTCCCGACCGGCTCGCATACTTTTACTGCTGCACTGTGGCAGCGTCCCATGAACCGCCATCTATAAACATGCAGGAGTGTGGCTGCGGCTCAGGCAAACTCGATCTCCGCCGGCGAGCCGCGATTGCCTAGCAGAGAGGAAGAAAAACACGTGTAAACATGTGAAAACACATGTAAACACGGCGGTTTCCCGCTCTGTCAGGCAGCATATGAGAGATCTACTGATCCCTGTCACTGGGATCAGTTAGCTCTCTCATGCAGCCCAGCATCCTCAGTTAGAACACGCCTAGGGAACACAGTTAACCCCTAGATCGCCCCCTGCAGGTTAACCCCTTCACTGCCAATGACATTTACAAAGTAATCAGTGGATATTTAAATTTCCGATCTCTGTATAATTGTCATTGGTCCCAAAAAAGTGTCAAAATTGTCTGACATGTCCACTGCAATATCACAGTCCCGATAAAAATCGCAGATCGCCGCCATTACTAGTAAAAAAAAAATTTTGTAAAAACGCCAGAAATGAATTCTCATGGTTTGTAAACACAGCAACTTTTGCACAGACCAATCAATAAACGCAGATTGCATTTTTTTTAACCAAAAGTATGAGGAAGAATATAAATCGGCCAAAACCAATGAATAAATTTGTTTTTTTATATTTTTTTTATATGTATTTTAGCAAAAATTAAGAAATATTGTTTTTTTTTTTTTGCAAAATTGTCGCTCTGTTTTTGTTTTTAGAGGAGATCAGAAATGATGCAGAGGTGATCAAATACCATCAAAAGAAAGCTCTATTTGTGGGAAAAAAGGACGCAAATTTTGTTTGGGTACAACGTTGCATGACCACGCAATTGTTAGTTAAATCAACGCAGTGCCGAATCACAAAAAGTGCTCTGGTCCTAATGTGAGAAATCCGTTTGTATGTTATTTCTGGGTGAGATTTAACATACTTGCTAATCACTGGATCTGATGATAGCAAAGGCCAAAATTTGTTCAGGATCATTCTGATTTGGTTGTGTTGTTTATTGTGTTATTTATTTATTTTTATTGTTTATGTTTATTGTTGTTTATTGTGATTTGGTTGTGTTGTATTTAGTTATTAATCTAACTGACTGGGATGTTTTTGGTTGTTTCAATCAAATCAAAGAATGCCTGTTTTGATGGATTACATTATTACATGCCTTTTTCAAACAAGCTCGACTATATCCTCTCTTTTTTAATCTGATATATAACTCACGAATGGCCTTTTGAAAATCTGCTTCTTGGTAGGGATGGGCGAATGGATCGGCCTGAGAATAAGTTTGGGCCGAACTTTTGCTGTTTGGTCGTTTGGCGAACAACCGAACAAATAGGACGTTCGACCGTTTGTTCGGCCCCCGAACAGACCAAAATGCAATGCGGCACTGAACAATGCATTGCAAGCCCTGATAGGCTGACGCAGTGAAAGCTTTAGCCAATCAGGGCACAGAGCACTGTCAGAGTCACGATTGGACATTGTCATCATGTCTTTATCCAATCATAGCTCATTCATGCCCCACAGTATAAAAGTATTCTTTCAGTTGCAGCCATTTTCAGTGTGAATTCGGCTGGAGAGAGATAGAACAGGGCACTGTTCAGTGCTATTAGTTAGCTAGTATGCTAAACTGTGCTATTTTGCTTCAATTGTCAGTGTAGAATATTAGTTTAGTGCCAGTCTAGGGATAGTGTGAGTGTAGTGAGGAGGACCATTCAGCTTTGCATAGTGTGCAGCTAGAGTAGGGACAGCTCAGATAGTTTCACTGTAGTGTAGTGAGACTGTGTCATTCATATATACATTAGTGTATATGTAGAGTACGGACAACTCAGATAGTTTCAGCATAGTGAGACCATGTCAGTAATCTTTACATTAGTGTATAGCTAGAGTAGGGACAGTTCAGATAGCGTCAGTGTAGTGACAGTTGAACACCGTCTATTTAATTGCGTTACTGCAAGTTTAACTCCATTTACTTCTGTGTGCGTTACTGCCAGTTTAACGCCATATAGTTTTGTGGGTTACTGCAAGTTTAACGGCATATAGTTTTGTGCGTCACTGTACGTTTGGCGCATTATATTGCAGTATATTATAGTGTATCCATGGAGTGTGTCTGTGTAGTGTGAGTACTCAAATTAAAGTGCATCTACATACAGATTTCCACTTCTTCTTAACATTTACTAATAAGCACTGCCGCCTCCCTCCCAATAATGTCTGGGAGGACAAGAAGGAGAGGCAGACGTTCCCTTGGTACTGTAAGGGGGCCAGCAATATATGTGTCCACAGGCAAAGGTGGACGTGGTGGTCAGGACATCATTTACTCTGTTTAGTGAGTTTGTCCATGCTATCCAGCCACAGCATGCAGAGGAGGTGGTGGTGGCTTACTAAACCTTCCTCATCCTCATCATCCTCTGTCACGCAAGCAGTGTGAAGTCCCCTGCAGTTACGAGAGTGTATAAACCTGCCTCCTTGTCCACATCTATTCCTGCCATAGCCCCAGGAGGAGGAGGAGGAGGAGGAGTCAGCGGAGTTATTTGACCACAGCGTCAGCCATTTGCTCCTTGATGATGCCCAGCCATTACTGGATTCAGATGTTGGTTCTGAGGTTGAGGATGACAGGAACATGAGCCTAGAGAGGGAAGGACACTGGTAGACAAATTGGCATTCATGTTCTCACAGCTGCAGCATATTGCCAAGTTGTCTCCAGTGGTAATGATGATGGAGGAGATGAAGATGATGATGATTATGAGGAAGAGAAGGAAACTGAAGGTGAGGCGGCACAACCCCAAGGAGGCCGACAACAAGAAAGAGTAGAGAGCACACACCCTATTCCATCATATTCTGCAGCTGTTCTCTCCTGGCCCACTCCCCAAAGCTCAGCTTGCTGGGCCTTTTTCAGCACATCTGCAGCAGATCACACTGTTGCTATTTGAAAACTGTGTCTCAGGCACATCAAACGTGGCAAAAACACCAGCCATTTGGGTACCACATGCTTGACAAGGCATCTCACGTCCAACCACTCAGCCCATTGGCAAGAGCACCTAAAAGCCACACAAAAGGAGCACACATCTGTCCCTCCTCCTCAATCACTTCAGTCTGCCCCTGCTATACCGAGTCATTAACTCTCAGCAGCCTCCACTGACAGAGATGATGGTATAGCATGGGGTGTCCTGGGTCCTAGCAGCACATCTGCCAGCAGTACACCACCAGCTGTAGACTGTAGCCAGAAAATTTCTCTGCCCCATCTGCTGCACCAGAAAAAAAAATACAGTCCCTGCCACCCACATGCCCAGCGTCTAAATGCAAGCTTGTCAAAGCTGTTGGTTCTCCAAGTTTTGCCTTTCAGCCTGGTGGATTCTGCCCCCTTCCGTGAATTCACACAATGTGCTGTACCACAATGGCAGGTTCCCAGTCGCTACTACTTTTCACAAAAGGATGTTCCATCTCTCTACCATCACATGGAAGGGAGTATTCTGGCGTCGTTGGGCAAGGCAGTCAGCCGTAAAATCCACCTGACATGTGGTCCAGCAAGCATTGGCAGGGATGATATATTTCGTTCACAGCTCACTGGGTAACGCTGCTTGCAACTCGAAGGGATGCAGGACAGGGCTCAGTGCTGCAGCTTGTTGTGCCCCCACATCTCCATACAGCTGGTGGTGATGATGCCAGACCTGTGAGCTCTACCCCCTCCTCCTCTGCCATCTCCATGCCCTCCTCTGCAGAATTGTCCTATGAACATCAGGTACCCCCTAAGTGTTCAAAGGGCTATTCCATGAGTCGGGCTAAAAGGTGCCATGCAGTGCTTCCGCTCATGTGTCTAGGGGACAGGAACCGCACCGGACCAGAGATTCTTGCAGCTCTGAGCTAGAGCCAGGAATGGTGGTGTGCGATAATGGCTCAAACCTCCTGTCCGCCCTTTGCCAGGCATGGCACATGTGTCAACTTTCCCTGTCTCATGTCCTCAATTTGGTGATGCAGCATTTCCTAAATAAGTACCCAGGGTTGCAAGATGTGCTAAAGATGGCCAGAAGAGTATGTAGCCATTTCAGGCGGTCATACACAGCCAGTGCTCGGTTGGCTAGAATTCAACGAGAATTCCACCTGCCCGTAAACCGCCTGATTTGTGACATGCACACCAGGTGGAACTCGACTTTAGCAATGCTGCAGCAGCTATACATGCAGCAGAGGGCCATCAACGAGTACCTGTGCGAGTATGGCACAATGACAGGCTCAGGCCACCTCAGCTTTTTTTCCCCATGCCAATGGCTGATCATTAAGGATGCACTGTACTATCACCATTTGAGGAGGCCACAGGGATGGTGAGCCGCCGAGTGGTAGGGACACCGGAGGAGTTTACCACTATCATGTCACGTAGGAATTACTAGTCGGTAACCGTAC
>BLSH010228052.1:44794-55629 GCA_018402905.1 Glandirana rugosa | reverse complement strand
AACACTGGATAAAAGATGCAAGGGTCTGTCAGGAATCCAGAAACTCATTGACCTTTTTATACACACACACACACACACACACACACACACACTAATTACAAGCAAACAGATCACAGGTGAGGATGGTTACCTTTAATAGCCATTCAAACCCCTTTGTGCCAACTTGTGTGCATGTTATCAGGCCAAAATCACCAGGGTATGTAAACTTTTGATCAGGGTCATTTGGGTAGTTTCTGTTGTCATTATTATGGTATGTAAACTTATGAGCACAACTGTAGATCACCTTATGCATTAACTTCCGAGCAAAAATATGTAGATCTTTTATAGTCTGAAATTTGTCAGCATTGGACTCATAAGGCCTAACTTGAGCACTTCTATTTTGCTAGCAGACAACGGATGGGAAGAAAGGGTTATGATTTCTAATTCACCTTCTTTATCTATACTTTGAGAGACACTACTTCCATGATAGGAATCTGGCATGAGTCCAAGGTCTTCCCTAAAAAAATAGGGGCTAATTTTGGATCACTTGAAGGTGAAACTGTGGCATCAATAGCATTGGTACTGGTATTTTGTTCACTCACCTTATTGGTAGTAGTTAAAGATATAGTGGATATAGAAGAAGAAAGAGTAGTAGAGGTGGTTGCCAGATTAGATATTGACAATTGAGGGCCCGGTGTAGATTTCGGTGAAGGGTGAAAAGGTGGAAACAATTGTGAGGAGTAGTGTTTGGGACGAACCGACGGTGGTTGGTGGGAGTGCAGACCCATAAGTGCGATGTGTAAACTCAGTTAAAGTAGTGTCCGACTCTCCTTTACGTTTTTTGGGGAGTCTACCTTCTGAAAAATCGTGGTAAACAGTAGATTGGCTGGATGAAAGGGAAGAAGCAGAAGATAAGTGAGAACCCTCATTAGTCTTTTTGGGTGGTGATTGAACAGTGTGTTTTGTGAATTTTCTAGCGTCTGTACTAGTCCATTTGTAAGCATACCCATTCTCGTGTGCAAGTCTGTCCCGTGAAATTTTACTCTCTTTACTATTTATAATGTCTAGTACCGCCGGTTTATGGATCAAAAACAGAATGCACACCATCAGTCTCTTTGCAGAGGATATAATAATGATTACGGATGTGGAGAGATCCCTGGCTTGGGTACATAACACTTTGGCTCTATTTAATAAGGTGTCATACTATAGTGAATGATCCAAATCTAACATTCTAGGGCTAGGAGTTCCAACATCTATTGAAAATAAGCCAACCTCCATATGTGTGAAATAAATCAGGTATTAAATATCTAGATATCACGCTTACTCCAATAACCAGCAATTTAGTAGAGGCTAACTATCTACCATTCCTCTCCACTTGAAAATCGAAACTACAAAACATGGCAAAAACAGAATTATCATGGGTGGGAAGATTAGCATCCCATTTTAAATGCCCCTACTTCCCCAATTACTATACCTATTCAGGTCCTTGCCAATACTGGTTCCCAGTACCTTCTTCCAAAAAGCGCAATCACTACTTAATTATCTCTGGAGAGGGAAAAGAGCAAGGTGTGCATTCAGCAAACTTGTCTTCACTAGAAAAGTGGGGGGGTATGGGACACGTGGTGATCCATGACCACCAAATAAAGCAGTAATACTCACCCAATTAAAGGCTTGGTTCCCCTCTTCCGCACCCACACTATGGACAGAATAAGAAAGCTCTCACGCAACTCTCTTCTCCAATGGTCCCCTACCATAAAAGCAGGATGGATGGTATGGCAACAAATCCTTGATTTAGCCTTCAAAGATACAAGGACAACAAACCATCCACTTCCTACTCTTTCACTGCCTAATACCATTCCAAACCTTAATGTCACTAATTGGCATTCTTCTGGCATACAGACCATCGAAGATATTTCCTTATTCTACACCTCATTAAACCATAAGGACACCCTCTTAAAAACTGCACCACTCCTACAGTGGGAGAGAGACTTCAGGAAGGTCTCTAACTGGCAATTAGCTTTAACATCTACATACTTAGCTACCAAAAACGCTAGCTTATGGGAACTAACACAGAAAATAACAATCGAGGTGGTATTTAACGCCCCAACGCATAGCCAAATTCGTACCCCACTTAATCTTAAAATGTCGAAGAGGATGTGGAGGGGAGGGGTCATTGATACATATATTATGGGGATGCCCATCCCTCTCCTCCTTCTGGACAGAAATTACAACACTAATACACCAAACAATAGGTATCAAAATACCTCTATCCTCAGATCTCGCTCTGTACTCTCTAGGAATAGATAGTATCCCATATCGATTTAGAACTATTCTTGCACACAAGGCCGGCCCTACCATGGGTCCCAGTGGGTCCATTGGACCCAGGCAGCACTTTGAGTGGGGCAGCAAATTGAACCACAGCTGCCTCCCTTTGTGTGTCATGATGACAACTGCTCCCCTGGGCTGCTCCACCTGCCCCTATACTACCCTAGCCCACCCCTATACTGCCCTAGCCTGTCTATATGCTACCCTAGCCTGCCCCTATACTGCCCTAGCCTGTCTATATACGGCCGTAGCCTGCCCCTATACTGCCCGAGCCCACCCCTTGGAATTGAACATAATGGTGTGTCATATCATTTTGCATATAGACAAGGTGCTGTTGCATGTAAATCTGACTTCCTGATAAATTTAATTTTAGTTTTAATTATCATGATATAAAATAATGGATGTGGGGGCCTTTTGGTGTGTGATTTTTTTTTAGGGGGTGGGGGGGGGCAGCATCATTCTTGGACCGAGGCAGCACAATGTCTTGGGCCAGCCCTGCTTGCACACATCCTACTGGCAGCCAGGTTATCCTTAGTTAGACACTGGAAAGACCATAATCCCCTATCACTGAAAGAGGTCATTCAAATCACACAAACACACGCCAACCATGGGATAGCATTCGCATCAGCTAACAATAAACTGTTATTATACAGGATTTGTATAGCGCCAACAGTTTGCACAGCGCTTTACAATAAAGAAGGGGCATAGTACAATTACAATACAGTTCAACAAAGAAGGAAAAGGAGGGCCCTGCTCATGGAGCTTACAATCTAAAAGGAGGGGGAGGTGGTACAAAAGGTAATGGCTGCAGGGGATGATCTTTTAGAGGTGACTCAAGCACAGTTCTTAGGTGAAGGTGGGGTAGGCTTCCCTGAATAAGTGAGTTTTCAAGGAACGCCTAAAGGTGGACAGGGTGGGGGCTGACCAGACATTCTGGGGCAGGGAGTTCAAGAGGATGGGAGAGGCTCTGGAGAAGTCCTGTAGGCGAGCATGTGAGGAGGTAACAAGGGAGCTAGAGAGCAGGAGGTCCTGGGAAGAGTGGAGAAGACGATTGGGGTGAAATCTGTAGATGAGTCTTGTATGTTGTGGTTAGTATTTTGAATTTTATATGGTGGGGTAGGGGAAGCCAGTGAAGCGATTGGCAGAGCGGGGCAGCAGTCGCGGATTGGTTAGTAAGGTGTACAAGTCTGGCAGTAGCATTCATGACAGACTGAAGGGGGATAGCCTGTGTAACAGTAGGCCAGTGAGAAGGAAGTTGCAGTAATCAAGGCGGGAAATAACCAAGGAGTGAATACGTTGTTTTGCGGTGTCGTTAGTCAGGAAGGGGCGAATTCTGGAGATGTTGCGGAGGTTAAGGCGGCAAGATTTAGCCAGTGATTGAATGTGGGGGCTGAAAGAGAGGTCGGAGTCCAGGATTACACCCAGCACCCTGGCATGTGTGGCAGGACCAAGGCTTGTGCCGTTGATCCCAATGGTAAAGTCACGAGGAGGTTACCAGGGAGGAGGAAATATTACAAGCTCAGCTGAATGCAATTGAGTTGTGGGAGCCCTGGAGATCCTGGTACGACAGACCCAAGCATACATGAGCTGTATCAAACACCAGCCTTCCAGGGTGCTTCCTTGAACGAGAGACTCTTAAAAAACTGTGACATATGTTTGCTTATTTGTTTATAAGCCTGTTCTTTTATGACTATTTAATTTTATTCTTAATATATTATATTATATCTTAGTCCAAACTTAGATGTCAAAAGTTATTTGTTTATCTATGGACGTGTATAACAACCACGTCCACCTAGTGGCCTAACCTGCCTACAGCTTACCTACATTTAATGTGCGACACTTCAAAAATCAGTTTAGGAGGGTGCCATGTTGAATATATAACATATATCTATCATTAATAGATGGTAAATACACAGCATAGCTATATTCAATAATATTGTAATGTCGTTACTTATGTGATATATTGCTGTTGTACTTAAGTATTTTTTTGCTTGTCTCATCCGGTTCAGGCTGTCTGTTCTGCCTCAGCATCCGGCCACCTCATTTCCCCCCAATTCCATTGTTGCCCCATTGTTGTGTTTGGGGGTTGTATGGTGCCATGTGTGCCCATACGGATGCCCAGGGCACTTGCTAGTTTCATATACCCGCTAGGCGCCGCCTGGCTTTTTACTCTGGTCCCATCCCCGCTTGATTACAGCACAGTGGGAGTTTGCCATCTTCCTGTGTTGACAGCTCAAGCCGCCAACTCAGCTACCGCATGCCAAGCAATGGCCATTGGGCGGGGTCTCATGCCGTGCCACCAGTAGTGAGAGGCTTCCTGCCCTCTTGGCGTGCCGCACTGCATTGTTGCCACGCAGCCCTTTGGGTCCTGTAGTTTAAAGGAAGACTCAGGACTTGGGTGCATGCGCAGTGGCGCCGTCACGTCAGACGCAGAGCGAGTGGGGGACATTTAAATGCCGGCATTTCAGCATACACACTAGCTGTTGAGCGCCTTGTTGCAGGTGCATGTTTAAGCACACTGATTGAAGCCAACTTATATCTTGTTTTAGCTGCTATTTCTGATCTGGAGCACCTTTTTGTATATATACTCTTGTATGGTCTTATAAACATTGCTTTAGCCTTCATGCTTTATACAGATGATATCTCACTTGATTCTTTTTATGAGTCTGTGAGTAAAAAGTTTTTGGTGCTGCAGTCCTTTTTCTTTGGGTGAGCAGCTTTTTCTCCCTTTACTTGAGTATACATATTTATGAATATAATATCATATTAAATTTTAATAGGTGAATAATGGCTGACCATAGATCTAGGTAGTGTATATTCCTTGTTATATCCTTTTGGTTAATTTTTTTGTTCCCGGTTAGATATTTCAACTGCATTTGTGATCTTTTATGTGGCTCAACATGGCAGCCTCCTAAACTTATTTTTGAAGTGTCGCACATTAAATGTAAGTAAGCTGTAGGCAGGTTAGGCCACTAGGTGGACATGGTTGTTATACACGTCCATAGATAAACAAATAATTTTTGACATCTAAGTTTGAACTAAATGGGTTCACTTCCCCATATTTCCAATCATAGCTGGACTTTTTCATGTCCCCTGTGGACACACGGTTCTCCTTCCGTTTTGTGACACGCACAGGTTCATGGAGCCTCAGTTGATTGTTGGGTGAGTAAACATGGATTGGATTGGATGAGACGGGCAACATTTAGCACATATGGCAATTGCATTGATTTATTATGTTGTGTATACATATATGGATATGAATTTTTCCATTTTGTGCAGTTATACAAATTTTTGATCGTCTATAGTTCCCTGAAGAAGCCTACACAGGTGAAACATGTTGGAACCACACCATTATATGACCATTTTTTGTTAAAACCTGTGTATGAAATGAAGAAAACATTTATGTTTTTAATTTGTCAATTTTTTAATATGTACCAATACAATTCTTTATATTTTATCAAATATCATGTGTATTATGGCACAGTTATAATCCCACACCCCCCTCACAAAACTCTAACGTATATGGATTCGTTTGCACAAAAGATAGTGTCTACAAGTCCTGTGCAATTTTTAGCAGGACTGCGACATTGCGGTGGACAAATCTTACCCCAAATTACACTTTTTGGGGGCCAATGACATTATTACATTGATCAGTGCTATAAAAATGCACAGATCAATGTATAAATGACACTAGGGGGGCGATCAAGGTGTTCAAGGGGTTAACTGTGTTCCCTGGGTGTGTTCTAACTGTAGGGGGGATGGGCTGGCAGGGACATGACACAGATCGCTGTTCTCGATGACTGGGAACAGAAGATCTCTATCATGTCATCTGGCAGAAAGGGGATCCACCTTGTTTAATCCCCATTCTGCCTCTGTACCCGGCGATCGCGGGTCGCCGGCGGACACCAAGTCTGCCGGACCCGCAGGCACGGCGGCTGGTCGGCAAGTGGTTAAAGAATAGAGGACTTAGCTAGAATTCCTAACAAAGGCTGACAGAAGCTGAGAGAGTAAAGTGACTTGGTGACTGAGCTCCAAGTAGCCAAGGCAGAAGGAGATTTGCCAGGCTTAAACCCATAGAGCAAAAACCGCCTTACAGCTTTCAAGAAATGTGGGTTACACGAGGCTCCAACCACAAGCAAAAGCACAACGTTCCTTTCCCACCATTCTCTTTGTTTGTGGACTTTGTTTGCCAACAAGCAAAGATTAACCAGTTCCCTACCGAGTCATTGTAAAATGATGTCGGCAGGGAACCTCAGTCGATCCGGACGGACGACATGTGACGTCCACCGCTTCTCGCCGCTACTGCAGGCTGCTGGGGGCCTGCAGCTTAGCGATCGTGGATCGATGGTGTCCCTCGGGACACAGCCCCCCTTGATCAGGGTAAAGAGCTAATAAAATTGGCTCTTTACCACATGACTGGCTGTGTCCAATCACAGCCGGCCACTACCGACCTCCACGTGCACGCCGCTCGTGCGTGCGTGCCCCCAGGGGCGCGCAGCACAGTGATCGGGGCTGAGGCTTGTCCCTCGGACAAAGCCCAGCTCCGATCAGTGTAAAGAGCCAATAGAATTGGCTCTTTACCACGTGACCGGCTGTGTCAATCACAGCCGGTCATGTGATGTAAACAAACCATGGTAACCCGATCGTGTGTGAGAGGGAGATTGCGGTAACAGCTTGTTACCGCCTACTGTGTACACCAAGTACACTGATCACCCCCATAATAAAGAGGACCTGTCACCACCCCATCAAAGTACCTGTCACCTTTCCATTAGAGTACGTGTCACCTGTCCATCAAAGTACCCGAACACCTGTCACCTGCCCATCAGAGTACCCGAGTACCTGTCACCTGCCCATCTGAGTACCCGAGTACCTGTCACCATCCCATCTGAGTACCTGTCACCATCCCATCTGAGTACCTGTCACCATCCCATCAGAGTACCCAAGTATCTGTTACCATCCCATCAGAGTACCCAAGTACCTGTCACCAACCCATCTGAGTACCCGAGTACTTGTCACCAACCCATCAGAGTACCCGAGTACCTGTCACCAACCCATCAAAGTACCCGAGTACCTGTCGCCAGCCCATCAGAGTTCCTGAGTACCTTTCACCTGCCCATCAGAGTACCCGAGTACCTGTCACAGCCCATCAGAGTACCTGTCACCTGTCCATCAAAGTACCCAAATACCTGTCACCTGTCCATCAAAGTACCTGTCATCTGTCCATCAAAGTACCCGAGTACCTGTCACCAGCCCATCTGAGGACCCGAGTACCTGTCAACAGACCATCAGCGTACCAGAGTACCTGTCACCTGCCCATCTGAGTACCCAAGTACCTGTCACCAGCCCATCAGGGTACCCGAGTACCTGTCACCTGGCCATCAGAGTACCTGAGTACCTGTCACCAGTCCATCAGAGTACCCGAGTACCTGAAACCTGCCCTTCAGATTACCCGAGTACCTGTCACCAACCCATCTGAGTAACCAAGTACCTGTCTCCAGCCCATCAAAGTACCTGAGTACCTATCTGCAGCCCATCAGAATACCTGAGTGCCTATCTGCAGCCCATCAGAGTACCTGAGTACCTATCTGCAGCTCATGCCTCAGAATATACCTCGGGTGTTTGCTTTCCAAAATGGGATCATTTTGGGGGTAATTCCACTGTCCTGGTGCTCCAGGGCCTTCAAAAGTGTGATAGGTATGAATGAAATTTTATGTGTAATTTATGCTCAGAACGCCTGACGGTGCTCCCTGCATGTTCAGCCTCTGTATGTGGCCAGGGTGTGAAAAAGGCTCACACGTGGTATCGCCATACTCTGGACTAGTAGCAGAATATATTTTGGGGGTTAATTTTTGCTATGACCACTTTGTGTAAAAATAAAAGCGTTTTCATTTTCTTTCCACATTTTTCGAAGACTTGTGAAAAAAAATGAACCATTCAAAAGACTCATAATGCCTCATAGGATATACGTTGGGGTGTTTGGTTAGGTCGTTAGGTCGTGAAATTTCTTCTCCTAGAATGCCTAACTGTGTTCCGTGCATGTTGGACCTCTCTATGTGGCCAGGCTGTGAAAAAGTCTCACACATGTGGTATCGCTATACTCGGGGCGAGTAGCAGAATGTATTTTGGGGTGTAATTGGAAGTATGCATATGCTGTGTGTGAGAAATAACTTGTTATGACAATTTTGTGCAAAAAAAAAAAAAAATTTTCTTAATTTCCCCAAGAATTGTGGGAAAAAAGTAGAACTTCAAAAAACTTGCCATACCTCTTACTAAATACCTTGGAATGTCTACTTTTCAAAAGGGGGTAATTTGGGTGGAATTTGTACATTCCTTGCATTTCAGGGCCTCAAGAAATGATAGGCCATCAGTAAATCAGGTGTGATCAATTTTCAATGATTGGCACCATAGATTGTAGACTCTATAACTTTCACACAGACCAAATAATATATACTTATTTTGGTTATTTCTACCAAAGATAGGTAGCAGTATAGGTTTTGGCACAAAATTTATGAACAAAAATTACTTATTTGCAAAATTTTATCACAGAAACTAAAAAAAAAGTGTTTTTTTTTCAAAATTTTCGCACTTTTTTCTCTTATGTCACAAAAAATAAAAAACCCAGAGGTTATTAAATACCACCAAAAGAAAGCTCTATTTGTGTGAAAAAAATGATAAACATTTTGTTTGATGTAGCATGAGAGAGTAATTGTCATTCAAAGTGTGGGAGCGCTGAAAGCTGAAAATTGGTCTGGACAGGAAGGGGGTATAAATGTCCTGTATTGAAGTGGTTAAAAATGATCCCAGTTTTGACTTATCATCTGACTCTACTTACCCTAGGACAGGTAAGCCTACTTGAACTCGCAATTTCAAAGACATATCTGTTGCAGTACACAAAAGAAGCATATCACCAACAGAGAACCCAAGCAGAGAGTGTCCCCTTCACAAGAAGCCCCATTGACTGCTAAAGTGTAGAGGTTTCAGGGAAAAATCTCTCCAAGATCGCAGACCTTCCTCAAAGAAAATAGAATTTGCTTCAGGTGCTGTGCATCAACTTTGCACCTTGCAAAGAGCTGCAAAGCGGGCATAAACTGTTTACAGTGTGACAGCACAGCATAATACGGCTCTACATCCAGGGCCAGTGCCATGGACTCTTATCCCCTCAAACCAGGCTAAAGAGCACAGCGGGGAACAGCGAGACACAGTACCTCCCGTAGTGACACCCCAGTGCACACAAGTCTGCGGAGAAGGTCTCTTTGGCAAATCCTGCTCCAAAATTTGTCTTATCACAGATTACCCTATAGGTCACAGACAAAAAACAGTAAAGCTGTATGCGATTTTGGACAATCAAAGCAACAGATCACTTGCTAGCTCAGCCTTCTTCAACACCTTTAAAATCGAGGGAGCCAGCGCTTCATACTCATTCAAGACTTGTACAGGTGTGAGTGAAAAAACTGGGAGAAAGGCCATTGGTTACCAAATCGAATCCATTGTTTGCCAAACATCCCTGCCTTTGCCAACCTTAACAAATTGCTGACCGCCCACCGTGGATTGACGACGGCAACTTGGTTCGATATCGCAAATCGCCGGCACTCCCGGCGCGCCCACTGTGGTCGGATTTGCTATAGGACCATCAATCTACAGGGCCAGGCCAATGGTTTTTGGCCTGGACCTGCTGATCGGTCCTGGCAAATGAAATGTCTCTTCTGCATCTGTAATGTAAACAGAGGCAGAGGAAGTGATGTCATCTCCCCTCGTGGAGCTCTTTTCAGTTCCAGAGAGAGGAGAGACGACATCTAAACGTGAGTGCACAACACTACACTGACACCAGTACATGTAGGCACACATTTAACCCCTGAATCGCCCCCTGATCGCTCCCCAGTTAACGCCTTCACTCCTGTCACCGTGTCACTGAGTGTAGTGATCTGATTTTCACTGATCACTGTACTTGAGTCACTTGTGACACTAAATCAGTGTTAGGGTAGGTAGTAGTAGGCATAGGTAGGTATAAATACCCCCCCCCAATAAAGGTTTTAGCCCCTTGATTGCCCCTTGTCACCTGTGATCACCATGATCATGTTTTTTTTTTCATCAGGGCACCCGCCGTGTGTGTGTATATATGTGTATATATACACTGTGTGCAGAATTATTAGGCAAATGAGTATTTTGACCACATCATCCTCTTTATGCATGTTGTCTTACTCCAAGCTGTATAGGCTCAAAAGCCTACTACCAAAACTGGGTAAAACGGTTTCCTTTCCTTCAACGGATTATTAATACGTGTGGACTATATCCCACAACTACAGTAATTTGGTGTGGGGAAGAGTAATGACTCTACGTGTAGTGGATTATACGAATTAACCATCATCCGAAAACTCGGATATGTCGAACCTCATTCTGTTGTACGTATTTCTCCTACTACACCAGTTTTATGAGTAAACGGATTATTAAGACGTGTGTCACATATATATGTGTATATATGTGTGTGTGCCGCCCACGGGACTACTTTTTTTTTTGTACTAGTACCACTAGTG
>BLSH010228052.1:20120-44179 GCA_018402905.1 Glandirana rugosa | reverse complement strand
ATATATATATATATATATATATATAAAAATCTCACAAAAGTGAGTACACCCCTCACATTTTTGTAAATATTTTATTGTATCTTTTCATGTGACAACACTGAAGAAATTACACTTTGCTACAATATAAAGTAGTGAGTGTACAGCTTGTATAACTGTGTAAATTTGCTGTCCCCTCAAAATAACTCAACATACAGCCATTAATGTCTAAACCGCTGGCAACAAAAGTGAGTACACCCCTAACTGAAAATGTCCAAATTGGGCCCAAAGTGTCAATATTTTGTGTGGCCACCATTATTTTCCAGCACTGCCTTAACCCTCTTGGGCATGGAGATCATCAGAGCTTCACAGGTTGCCACTAGAGTCCTCTTCCACTCCTCCATGACAACATCATGGAGCTGGTGGATGTTAGAGACCTTGCACTCCATCTTCCGTTTGAGAATGCCCCACAGATGCTCAATAGAGTTTAGGTCCGGAGACATGCTTGGCTAGTCCATCACCTTTATCCACAGCTTCTTTAGCAAGGCAGTGGTTGTCTTGGAGGTGTGCGTGGGGTCGTTATCATGTTGGAATACTGCCCTGAAGCCCAGTCTCCGAAGGGATGGGATCATGCTCTGCTTCAGTATGTCACAGCACACGTTGGCATTCATTGTTCCCTCAATGAACTGTAGCTCCCCAGTGCCTGCAGCACTCATGCAGCCCCAGACCATGACATTCCCACCACCATGCTTGACTCTAGGCAAGACACACTTGTCTTTGTACTCCTCACCTGGTTGCTGTCACATATGCTTGACACCATCTGAACCAAATACGTTTATCTCAATCTCATCAGACCACAGTACATGGTTCCAGTAATCCATGTCCTTAGTCTGCTCATCTTCAACAAACGGTTTGTGGGCTTTCTTGTGCATTATCTAGAAGGGGCTTCATTCTGGGATGACAACCATGCAGACCAATTTGATGCAGTGTGCGCCGAACGGTCTGAGCACTGACAGGCTGACCCCCCACCCCTTCAACCTCTGCAGCAATGCTGGCAGCACTCATACGCCTATTTCCCAAAGACAACCTCTGTATATGATGCTGAGGGCGTGCACTCAACCTCTTTGGTCGACCATGGTGAGGCCTGTTCTGAGTGGAACCTGTCCTTTTAAACCACTGTATAGTCTTGGCACCGTGCTGCAGCTCAGTTTCAGGGTCTTGGCAATCTTCTTATAGCCTAGGCCATCTCTATGTAGAGCAACAATTTTTTTTCAGATCTTCAGAGAGTTCTTTGCCATGAGGTGCCATGTTGAACTTCCAGTGACCAGTATGAGAGAGTGAGAGTGATATCAAATTTAACACACCAGCTCCCCAGTCACACCTGAGACTTTGTAACGAGTCACATGACACCAGGGAGGGAAAATGACTAATTGGGCCCAATGTGGACATTTTCACTTAGGGGTGTGCTCACTTTTGTTGACAGTGGTTTAGACATTAATGGCTGTGTGTTGAGGTATTTTGAGTGGACAGCAAATTTACACTGTTATACAAGCTGTACAATCACTACTTTACATTGTAGCAAAGTGTCATTTTTTCAGTGTTGCCACATGAAAAGGTATAATAAATTATTTACAAAAACGTGAGGGGTGTACTCACTTTTGTGAGATAATATATATATATATATATATATATATATATATACACACACCTAATAAAGGTTTTTACCCCTGATTGCCCGGCGGGGACATCAGTTAGAGTTCAGCGTGCGTTAGGGTCAGTGTAAATACCAGGCAAGATCAGATTGGTCAGGTACTCTGGCCACACAGGCCCACAGAACCCATAGTGCCCTTCCCGCTGAATATGCTAGCCCTCATTGGCAACCCGCCACTGATTCAGTGCACGTACTTCCCCCATTCACTGGCCAACCCGGAATTCAGGTGGAAACAGTTCATTTTACGGCCCTTGATTTTTATTCGCTGTTTTTCACCATAGATCTCTACAGATCTATAGTGGACCAAAGCAATTTGTACGCTGGTCAATTCATCGCTGCTAATCCCCAATTGTCACTTGCCAGAGACTGGAAACCAATTATGGTTCCAGAATTTAAGACCTTTCTGGGCCTTTCCCTCCTCATGGCCATAGTTAAAAAATCTGAGTTGTGCTCATATTGGTCCACTGACCCAATTCATCATATGCCCGTGTTCTCTGCCAGGGCACGATACGACAATAAACTCTCTCGTCCATGGGGTGACCCTGAATACAATCGGCTCCACAAAATTCAGCCCCTCGTAAACCACTTCAATCAAAAATTTGCAGCCTTGTATACTCCCAATCAAGTTTTCTGAGTAGTCGAGTCCCTGATTAAGTTTTCTGGTCGTCTTGCTTTCAAATAGTTTCTTCCCAGCAAGCGTGCCAGATATGGGGTCAAGATGTATATGCTCAAAGATACTGGCAAAAGTGTTGGCCATTAGACTCGGGAAGGTGATCTCCTCTGTGGTTCACTCTGATCAAGCTGGCTTTATGCCACAAAAGTCTACAGCAATAAGCTTGAGACGTCTGTTTCTGAATATCCAGACAACAGCTGATAATATGGGGGACCGCGCTCTGCTGTCTTTGGATGCCCACAAAGCGTTCGACAGCATTGAGTGGTCCTACCTGTGGGATATATTGCGAACATTTGGGATAGGAGAGGGGTTCATTGACTGGGTCAAACTGTTGTATAGTTCCCCGCAGGCGGCCATTAGGGGGGAGGGGAGAATATCACCCTATTTTAGGCTCTATAGAGGCACGAGACAGGGATGCCCCTTATCCCCTCTCCTATTTGCGCTGGCCATAGAGCCGCTGGCGGACCGTATCCGCTCTAATCATAGGATCCAGGGGTTTAGGTACGGGGTAATCCATGAAAAGCTAATGCTCTATGCAGATGATACTCTGCTACTACTTGGGGACACAGATATCATTGATGGCCATGAAGGAGGTGAAACGGTTTGGTAGGTTCTCAGGTTTGTTAATAAAATGGACCAAGTCGTCCCACATGCTGTTGGACAGGAGATTAGACCCAGGACAGGGTGATATAAATGGGATACCAGTATCCACTGAATTTAGATACCTAGGTATACAAATTACACCCAACCCACTGGACTTCATCTCCCGGAATCTGAAGCCCCTCTTGAATCGGTGTCGAGACAGAGTTCAAGTATGGTCTAAACTAAAGTTATCCCCTGTTGGGAGGATTAGCTTAATTAAAATGATCCTAATGCCGCAGATCTTATATGTGCTACATAATTCTCCCATGGTGATCCCATTAAAGTACTTCCGGGTGATGAACTCCATATTCAGGTCCCTAATATGGCAGAACAGGCCTGCAAGAGTGAGTCTGGTGCAACTACAACATCCCAAGGAGGCGGGAGGTATGGCACTCCCCAATCCATGGGCCTACTACTTGGCCTCCCAGGCACAGCACATAGCGAGACTCTTAAATGAAAGTGGGGATAGGGAGTTGAACTTGGTAGATCCTATGACAAAACTGGTGGGCTATATGACGGATGGAGCCGTGGCAGAGGGTTTGGAGGCCCTACGTCTAGCTAAGTCAAACAGGCTTTTCCCCCACTTATAACCTCATGCAAAAAATCTGGAATAAGATACGCACGATTCAACAGGTGGAGGGATTCACTAGATATAGCCCTATATGGGACAACAAAAGGTATCCCGAATTAGAAAAACTACAGTACAGACAGAAGTGGCAGCGGTATGGTGTGTTGCACTTGAAGCAGATCTTTAGAGAAGGGAAATTACGCTCATTTGAGGACCTGCAGGTGGAGTTTGGGCTTCACCATAAAATGCGGTTTTATTATTTTCAGCTTAGGCACGCCATTAGGGCACAGGGGACAGTGGAACCATGGACGGTGAGTCCCTCATCTATATTTAACTTCATGTGGGAAACGGAGGTTTATAAAGGAATTTATATCAGGATGTTACTCTGTGCTTCTAAATAGGCTTCTCCCTGCGGATGCTAGGAGGACACTACCGAGATGGGAGAGGGACACTGGGCCGTTTGAGTAGGGACAGTGGGAGGAGGCACTAGAGGCGGTTACACGGTGCTCCCTGAATGTGGCGCAGAGGCTTTCCCAACTATATTTACTCTTAAGGGTTAATTTCACACCGGCCAGGCTGGTGAGCATGGGGGTGTGGGATGACCCGACATGCACTAGATGCCGTAGGGACCATGGGGATCTGATACACCTAATGTGGAGGTGCCCCAAATTACACACTTACTGGAGGGAGGTGATGGGAACGTTGAACAGTGCTTTTCATATTAAGCTACCAGAAGACCCAAAAGTAGGCTTACTGGGTATCTTAGAGGCAGACTTTGTAGAAGAGGCCCACAAGTCAGGGGTGGAGAGAGCCCTCTTTCAGGCCAGAAAACTGATACTAAAACACTGGAAATCGGAAAATCCTCCTACAGTGAAAGAGTGGGCAGCTCAAGTGAATCACACCATTAGGTTCGAAAAAGTAATATACCAACACAGAGGGAGTACGACTAAATTTGAGAAGATATGGTCACCATGGCTAGCGGTGCCAGGCCTAGCACCGGTAGAGCTCGTCAGGGACAGACTGCTCATATAAGATTGTATGGACCTCAGGAATACACTGTTGATAGGAATGGAAGGTTTATGACAAATGTACTTGTAATAGAATGGAGAAATTGGTAATGTAATGTGCTTCATTGATGCAATACTAAGTGGATATGTGCTGTGTATGCAAAGCTGCTCAATAAAGTTTGTTTTGAGATAAAAAAAAAAGATGTATATGCTCTGTGACAGGGTCACAGGCTATATATATAGTTTTATGGTTTACGAGGGAAAAGACAGTCACGTGGAGCCCCCCGACTGCCTGGACTACATAGGGAGCACTGGCAAGATTGTGTGGGACTTGGTGTCACCCTTATTCGGAAAGGGGTACCACTTGTACGTGAACAATTTTATTACACGAGCCTGCCACTTTTTAGTCATCTTTTCAATCAGGGAATTGGCGCATGTGACGCCGTGCAATGTAATCTTCCCCCAACGGCTTGTAGATTCCCATCTTAGACAGTGGGAGATAGCTTGCTTGAAGTGTAATCATTTGCTCACAGTAAAGTGGAGGGACAATCGGAATGTTTTTGTTCTGACCTCCCTTCACGTAGATACGTCCCTCCAAATTCCAACAGCAACTGTTGTTTTGGAGAAATCCCTCTTTGTCCACGAATATAACCTAAATATGGGAGGGGTGGACCTTAACGACCAATTATTGGCACCGTACTAAATTGCTCGTAAGGCCAGATGCTGGTACAAAAAAGTGTCTGTATATTTATTCCAATTGGCTCTGCTGAACACTTATGTGCTATACAAAGCGTCAGGATGGACTGGATCCTTCCTTAAATTCCAGGAAGAGATTGTCACAGCCCTTCTGTTTCAAGAAGGTGCTGTTCCCCAACTTCACAGTCCAGCAAGGACCACCGATGTACTAGTATGTTGCTGGTCTTTGAGTGTTTTTTTCATGCTCTTCTGTCCCACCAGGGAACGTGAAAATGCAGCCGGTGGTTTCGCCAGCTGACCATAGAGCTGATCGAAGACTAGAACGGCTCCAATCATCTCTATGGCCTAAGAAACCGGAGGCTACGAGCATTTTGTGACTTCAGTTTCGCCGTACATAAACAGCGCCATTGGGAAATTGGAAAGGCATCTTATCACACCGATCTTGGTGTGGTCAGATGCTTTAAGGGCCGAAGAGAGATCTAGAGTCTAATGGACCCCAAATTTAAAAAAAAAATATGCGACACTACCTATTTTTATCATAGGGGCTATTTAAATTCCTTGTGATAACAATAAAAATGATTAAAAAAAAGATGAAAGGGACAGTGCAAAAATAAAATAAAAAGCAAAATGAATCGTTTAAAAAAAAAAAATGCACCCCTGCCCCCCCGTGCACGCGTGCAAAGGTGAACGCAAGCGTTTTGTGTCGTATGTAAACAGCAATTGCACTATGCATGTGAGTTATCACCACAAACGTCAGATCAAGGACAGTCATGTTAGCAGTAGACCTCCTTTGTTAATCTAAAGTGGTAACCTGTAAAGACTTTTAAAAATGTATATAGTGTGTCGCCGCTGCGCGGGTGTGCATAATTTTTAAACCATGTCATTTTTGGTGTCTATGTACTCGGCACGAGATCATCTTTTATATTTCACCAAAGATTTGGGCAATACAGTGTGTTTTTGTGCATTACAATTCAAAAAAGTGTTTTTTCCCAAATATTGCATTTGAAAAATCGCTGCGCAAATACTTTTTGAAAAAAAAAATTCAACACCCACCATTTTAATTTGTAGGGCCTCTTTAAAAAATATATAATTTTTTGGGGTTCAAATTAATTTTCTAGCAAAAAAAAACATGTAAACAAAAAGTGTCAGAAAAGATTTGGTGGTTCAAGTGGTTAGAAGAGTGGGTGATGTTGGGCATAAAATGGCAGGACAGTTCTAACCCCCCCCCCAAATGACCCCATTTTGGAAAGTAGACAACCCAAGCTATTTGCAGAGAGGCATGTTGAGTCCATGGAATATTTTATATTTTGCCACAAGTTTTGGGAAAATTACAATTTTTTTTTTTTTTTTACACAATGTTGTCACTAAATGAAATGTTGCTTGAACATGCCATGGGTATATATGGAATTACACCCCAAAATTCATTCTGCTGCTTCTCCTGAGTATGGGGATATCACACGAGCAAGACTTTTTGGGAGCCTAGCCGCGTACAGAACCCCAAAAACCAATCACCCTCTTCAGGCTTTCTAAGGGTGTAAAATGGTGATTTTACTCCTCAGTACCTATCACGGTTTTGGAGGCCCTGAAGTGTCAAGGTAGAACAAAAGCCCCAAGGTATTTGCTAAGGTGAGTATTTTACAGCTCTCATTTGTTTTGGAAAATTAATAAATAAAACGGAAAATGTATTTTTTTTTTCTTTTTTCAAATTTCAAAACTTTGTGACAAAAAGTGAGATCTGCAAAATACTCAACATGCCTCTCAGCACGTAGCTTGGAGTGTCTAATTTCCAAAATGGGGTCATTTGGGGGGGGGGGGGTTGTGCTATCTGGGCATTCCATAGCCTCCGAAAATGTGATAGGGAGTGAGGAGTGAAATCAAAAATGTATGCCCTTAGAAAGCCTGAAGGCGGTGATTGGTCTAGACCGCCAAAAATTCTCACATATGTGGTATCCCCGTATTCAGAAGTAGCAGCAGAGTGTATTTTGGGGTGTAATTTTACATATACCCATTGCATATCTGAGCAATATATTATTTAGTGACAACTTTGTGAAAAACAAAATGGGGTCACTTGGGGGGGGGGGGGGTGTTTCTATCTGGGCATTTCATGGCCTCCGAAACTATGATAGGTGGTCAGTAGTGAAATCTGCAACTAATCCTGAAGGCGGTGATTGGTTTTCGGGGTCCTGTACATGAATAGACTGCCAAAAAGTCTCACACATATGGTATCCCTGTATTCAGCAGAAGCAGCAGAATTTATTTTGGGGTGTAATTCCACATATACCCATGTGCCCATGTGTGAGCAATATATCATTTCAGTGACAACTTTGTGTATTTTTATTTATTTTTTGTCATTTTTTAATCACTAATGACAAAAAACAAAATATTCAAACAATGCTCAACAGGCCTCTCAGCTAATTCCTTGGGGTGTCTACTTTCCAAAATGGGGTCATTTGGGGGGGGGGGGTTGTACTGACCTTGCATTATAGCACCCCAGGAAATAAGATAGGCAGTCATAAAATCAAAGCTGCGTAATTTCCAGAAAATGTACCTTAGTTTGAAGTCACTATAACTTTTGCGCAAACCAATAAATATACCCTAATTCACTTTTTTTTTACTCGAGATGTGTGGCTGAATGCATTTTGGTAAAAATGTATGACTAAAATTTAGTTTATTGTATTTTTCTAATAACAAAAATAGAAAATATAATTTTTCAAAATTTTTGGTCTTTTTTTTGTTTATATCGCAAAAAATAAAAAACGCAGAGGTGATCAAATACCACCAAAAGAAAGCTTTATTTGTTGGAGAAAAAAAAAGGATGCACATTTCGTTTGGGTACAGCATTGTATGACCGCGCAATTACCAGTTAAAGCAGCGCAATGCCAAATTGTAATGGTGAAAGTGCTCTGGTCATAAAGGGGGAAATTCTTCCGGGGCTGTAGTGGTTAATCGAGTGCAATCAGTTCCCAACTGACCATAGGGGAGATCCCTACATCTGAGGTGGCATATCATCACAGACATCTGAACAGCATTGCACATCTCATCCCTGCGCTTGATCCACAGGCTCAGATAGCGCTCCTGCTTGGGAGCGATATCATCAGAGTCAGCGCTGGCTCAAGACATTGTGCTGCCTGGGTCCAAGAATGAAATGCTGCCCCCCCAAAAAAAATCACGCCCACTAAAAGGCCCCCACATCCATTATTCTATATCATGATAAATAAAAGTAAAATTACATTTTTCAAGTTAGATTTTGCACTAAACACATGAGTCTGAACCTAGGTTAAGGGCTAGGGTAGTATATAGACAGGCTAGTGTAGTATACAGGCAGGCTAGTGTAGTATACAGGCAGGCTAGTGTAGTATACAGACAGGCTAGTGTAGTATACAGGCAGGCTAGTGTAGTATACAGGCAGGCTAGTGTAGTATACAGGCAGCAGGCTAGTGTAGTATACAGGCAGCAGGCTAGTGTAGTATATAGGTAGCCTAGTGTAGTATAGAGACAGCAGGCTGGTGTAGTATACAGGCAGGGTAGTGTAGTATACAGGCAGCAAGCTAGTGTCGTATACAGGCAGTTTTTTGTATTATACAGGCAGGCTAATGTAGTATACAGACAGCAGGCTAGTGTAGTTTACAGGTAGGCTAGTGTAGTATATAGACAGCAGCCTAGTGTAGTATACAGGCAGGCTAGTGTAGTATACAGACAGCAGGCTAGTGTAGTATACAGACAGCAGGCTAGTGTAGTATACAGACAGCAGGCTAGTGTAGTATACAGACAGCAGGCTAGTGTAGTATACAGCCAGCATGCTAGTGTAGTATACAGGCAGCAGGCTAGTGTAGTATACAGACAGACTAGTATAGTATATAGGCAGATTAGTGTAGTATACAGACAGGCTAGTGTAGTATACAGACAGCAGGCTAGTGTAATATAGAGACAGCAGGCTAGTGTATTATACAGCCAGCAGGCTAGTGTAGTATACAGCCAGCAGGCTAGTGTAGTATACAGCCAGCAGGCTAGTGTAGTATACAGCCAGCAGGCTAGTGTAGTATACAGACAGACTAGTATAGTATATAGGCAGATTAGTGTAGTTTACAGACAGACTAGTGTAGTGTACAGTCAGACTAGTGTAGTATACAGACAGGCTAGTGTACAGAGTACAGACTCACCTGCCACCTCCCCTGTTCAGGACCTCGTGTGAGATGCTCCTCCCTGCCCTATCATATGGGCAGAGCCAGGAGGAGACTCGCTCTCACACTAATCTCTGGGCTCTGACAGTCAGTGAAGCACCGGGTGCAGACTTAGTGAGAGAGCCGTGGCTGTGCGGACAGAGCACAACACTCAAAGAAAAAATCTAAGAGTATTGCGCTAATTAACGTAGTGAAAATAAGTGTAAAAGCAGCTACCACCACAAGTTCCCAAATTGTAAACGTAATAGTAAAAAATGTGTAGCGCTAGAGATAAGTGACTTATTTTCAAACTAAACAATATACAAAAGTCCTCAATCATGAGTCCATAGAAATTTATGGTAAAATATAAAATAGGAAAACTTGAAGAATGTCTTCCACCACATGTGTCAGTAGATATATAATCTTCAGTTCCACCTGAAGCACCCACGTGTACCTTCCACCATCACCATATTAGGATAGGGTACTCTTACCAGAATGTATGATAAGACACACTCGATTCAATTAATGGCATAGGAACAGACCACGTCTTGGAAAGCACGGATGGACATCAATCTCCCCACAGATGGTACTTCCACAGATCAATGTATATCCAGTGTCTTGTAGGGCACCAACGGATGGGACACCAACTCCAGGATATAGACTCCAGAAATATTCACAGTGTACCTCCGTGAGAATAAATAAATGCCCACATAGTGTAATACTGCAAACCAGTGACGATTTATTAAAAAGTATTGCACTTACATGAATTATGTAGCATAAAAAACGAATTGGAATTCCAATCAGATAAAAAAAGCGCAATGCCAGACAAGCAGGTCTACCTCAGCCGACGCGTTTCGTCCGCCAGGACTTCAACAGGGGTATGGGCAACCTGCTCACATCGTACTATATTTATAAATGACAAAAAATTGTGCAAATTTGTGGCTCCGCCCCCATCACTCCCCCGGGGTGAGTTGCAAGCCTCACTTTCAGGTAAGCATCAGCTTCTCATTGGTTAGGGTCTGAATGGGCGGAGGTCCAAACGTGCACACATCATTTGATATGTAAGACGTCACCTCCGGTATTTGCAAGGAAAGACGCTCACGTTTCAGTCAGCCAATCAATGGGCTTGAATATTAAAAGGTCATATCAAGAAGGAAGGGGTAGTTCTCCATCAGGACAGGACATCACCTGTGCTCCAAGTCGTCATTGGTCCACCTTCCCGTCGGCGTCACCTCCCAGACTTGGTTGACCTCAGACGCTAATAGTAGCGTCACTTCCTGGAAGTGACGTCAGAGGGGACGTCCCAACTGATCATGGACGCCCACCATAGACAACGCCTCCTCCCGGAAATGACACCAGAGGAAACCAACTTAGCTGTCCTCAAACATCAGTTACAAATAGGGAATCAAGGCAAAACTCCTTCCGGGTCAGCGCCAACCATGCAAAAAGGCAACAAACCTATAGCCGTATAAGACAGCAGAGGCCACGACGCAATTAAAATTTACAAATGACAACAAAAATTAGAAAAATGTATCAATATAGAAACGAAGAACTAAAATGAAGCTCATTTAATTAAAAAAGGGGGAGGGGGGGTCATACAACAACCAGAGTGTCATTGTGCAAATCCGGAAGTGACGTCCACATCAACCAATCGCGAATATTACACAAATATATCCATACATATGTATTTGATATATGTAATTATAGCACAATCCCCATATAACACATATATACGTGTAGATCCACCCATAATGAAATACGGTATCAAAGATATATAAGTGTCGAATAGGGCAAACGCAACTACAGATATTAAGCTTGGTTTATGAAAGCGTTAATGTCCCATTCAACATTGATACCTAACGGCCAATATGTTTTTAATTCGTAGATTCAAAAATGTTTCAAGCCTCGAGACACCCCGTGTAGTGGCCCCCCCCCCTCCAAGGGGCCACATATTTATCAATGATGGAAAAAATAGTGCCAGTCGGGTCCCTAGCATGACACTTACGATAATGTTTAGGTACCGTGTGTTTGGTGGACCCCTTTATAATACCTGTAATATGTTCACTAACGCGAACTGAAAAAGGGCGTATAGTGCGACCAATGTATTGTTTTTTACAGGGGCATGTGATCATATATACTACCCCCTTAGTGGAACACATGACAAAATGTTTAATGGGGTAGGTCTGATTGGTAACCGTGGAGGTAAATGTCTCAACTCTCCTAGACCTGCAAGAGTTCAACTCACAAACCTTAAACTTGCTACATGGAAAGTAACCCTTTAAGTCCCTAAAGAAGGAGGGTTTGGAAGGAGAATCAATAACATTTGGTGCTACTTGATTCCTAATGGACTTAGCTCCCCTGTAAATAATATTAGCCTTCTCTGGGAGACAGCCACCAATCACCGAGTCATTCCTGAGAATATCCCAGTGCCTGTAAAAAATGTTTTTGATAGCCCTATGTTCATTAGAATAAGTAGTGACAAAAGCCCACTTAAACTTATCTCCGTCAGATTGAGATTGTTCTGGACACCTGGTCTTAGTAAGTAGTGAGTCTCTGTCCAATCCACAGGCTTTATTAATTTCAATATCAATATCTCTCGGGTTATAACCTTTTGCCACAAATTTCGTTTTCAGAGACTGAGCCTGCGACTTAAAATCTGCCAACTGGGTGCAATTACGTCTTAGTCTAATCATCTGGCTTCGAGGTACTGAGTCAAGCCATGGTTTGTGATGACAGCTGTCCAGTGGTATGTACCCATTACGATCAGTCACCTTGAAATAGGTTTTCGTACTGATGGAACCCTCATGGACGGAAATGGAGAGGTCCAAAAAAACAAGGTCAGATTGGCTCATTGTAAGAGAAAGAGAAATGCCCCTGGTGTTCTCATTCAAGTAATCAAAGAATTCAACTAGGGCCTCACCATGACCACGCCACAGGAGGAGGACATTGTCTATGTACCTAGCCCAAAGGGCCAGGTGAGGGCAACCCCGGGCATAGACAACGTCCTCCTCCCACTTGGCCATGAACAAATTCGCTAGGCTGGGGGCAAATTTAGCCCCCATGGCCACCCCTTTAACCCGCAAATACAAAACCCCATCATACCACATATAATTGTGGATCATGGCGAATTTCAACAGTTCCAGGATGAATTCTTGCTGGACCTGAGGTATGGTGCCATCTTTGGCCAAATCGTGTTTGGCAGCTTGTAGGCCCAAATCATGGGGAATGTTTGAATATAGGGATGCCACATCAGCCGTGGCCATCCACATATCCCTAGTTATTTTTACATATTTCAATAATTTGAGTGTGTCCTTAGTATCTTTAAGGTAGGCATGGGTTTTAGTTACAAGTGGTTGTAAATATCCGTCTATATAACGACCAATGCGGGACGTAAGTGAATCGATTCCACTCACAATTGGTCGCCCAGGCGGATTCACTCACTGAGTCTGCACCCAGTGCGAAATGTGTAGGTAGCGGTGGCTCTGCTCTGCCGCCCCTCCCAAATTGCTGCTAGAGACACTTTAAAGGCATTATTTAACTTACACTTACATAAGCCACATGCTCACATTTCCCTTGCAGACGTTCAATCCAGAAAGCTACAGTATGTGTATTCTGTGATGCTTCAGTAAAAGCAATAGCTGCAGTAGCCTACCTTAAGTCAGTGGACATCAAAGGTCAAGTCCATATTGGATTTGTAATGGGTAAGGCCAAGCTAGCACCATGTTCGAAATCCACCATTCTAAGATTAGAACTTTGTGCTGCTGTTCTAGCAGTGGAGCTAGCAGAACTGATTACATCTGAAATAGATGTAGAACTTGAGGACCCAGAGTTTTATACAGACATCAAGGTAGCACTAGGCTACATTTACAATGAAAGCAGGAGATTCTATGTCTACGTACATAACAGAGTCCTGAGGATCAGGAAGTCTACAGTCTACCCAGTGGCATTATGCATCCACTGGTCATAACCCAGCAGACCATGCTACAAGGACTGTGCCAGCATCCCGCCTTAGAGATATTACATGGCTCACCCTTCCTGTACAAACCAGCACCTAGCACACCTGAAAAAGGCACATATGTACTGTTGAAGCTTAAATCTGATGCAGAAATCTGCCCTCAGGTTTCCTCACTACACACAACAGTTTCCAACAAATTGTTGCGATCCAATCACTTTCATAGATTCTCCACTTGGAAGTCTTTACAAAGAGCTATAACCTACTTAATTCACATAGCCAGATCTTTTAAAGCCACACCTACAAGACCAGGATATTGCAAAGGTTGGCACTATTGTCGCAAGGCATACACAGTGAAAAAGCTCACACAGGCTAAAAATGTTATCCATTGTGTCCAACAACAGACTTATGCACTAACATGGGAATGCCTTCAAAATCACAAGAATGTTCCAAAAGTCTGTCCTCTAAAGAAACTCAGTCCCTTGGTAAACAGTAAAGGACTGTTGAAAGTTGAAGGGCGCATTTCCAACACAAGACTTGAAAGTGGTGAAAGAAATCCGGTAGTAATCTCAAGTCACCATATTGCTTGGCTACTTGTGGAATATTACCACGTACAGACAAAGCACCAAGGACATTTGTTTACGGAAGGAGCCTTACATGCAGCTGGATTCTGGAACAAGTGAAATAAGCAGTACCTATCCGGTCTACAGATAAGAAACAAATGGTAAGACAGGAAACCCAACTCGGAACCTGGCACCATTGTTCTTGTGAAAGAATCTCGGTCGAGGAGAAATGGCTGGCCCTTGGGTCTGATAACCCAAGTGTTTCCAAGCAAAGATGGGAAAGTAAGGAAAGCTGAGGTTAAGGTCAATAGGCAAGACAAGCTTAAACTCTTAATCAGACCTGTGTCTGAACTAATTTTACTACTCTCCCCAGAAGAACAATCATAGTTAGTATCTATGGGATACCAGGCGGGGAGTGTCATGCCTTTCAGCAAGTGTTTCTTATGTTCTTTTGTTAAAGCGGTTGTATCCCCCTTTAAAAAAAAAAAAACACCTGCAAGGCAAAGGCATAATGAGCTAGTATGCACTGCATACAAGCTCATTATGAACTACTTACCTCAGAGGGATGTCCGGTCCCCGAAGAGGGAGCTTCCATCTTCCCTCCGTGGATCTTTCGGGTCCGCGGCTCCGGCGTTGTGAGTGGCCGGAGCCGCGAGACGTCACTCCCATGCATGCGCGTGGGAGCCTGTCTTTATGGCGGACTTTCCGGCAAGGTCTGGCGCCATGCGCCGGGCCTTCACCGGGACATCACTACGCATGTGCCACTGACGTCAGCGGCTGCTTGCCGTGGGAATATCTCCTTAACCGTAAACGGTACACCGCTTTAATTGTTCAATATGCTAATGGTATGTAACGTAAATTGTAATATCGCCATCTAGTTGCTCTTTTGCATACTTATAGCTATATAGATATACAGTATCTCAGAAAAGTTATTACCCCCCTCACAGTTTTGTAAATATTTTATTATATCTTTTCATGTGACAACATTGAAGAAATTACACTTTGCTACAATATAAAGTAGTGAGTGTACAGCTTGTATAACAGTGTAAATTTGATGTCTCAAAACAACTCACCACACATACATTAATGTTTAAATCGCTGGCAACAAAACTGAGTACACCCCTAAGTGAAAATGTCCAAATTGGGCCCAAAGTGTCAATATTTTGTTTGGCCACCATTATTTTCCAGCATTGCCTTAACTCTCTTGGGCATGGAGTTCACCAGAGCTTCACAGGTTGTCACTGGAGTCCTCTTCCACTCCTCCATGATGACATCATGGAGCTGGTAGATGTTAGAGACCTTGCGCTCCTCCACCTTCCATTTAAGGATGCCTTACAGATGCTCAATAGGGTTTAGGTCTGGAGACATGCTTGGTCAGTCCATCACCTTTACCCTCAACTTCTTTAGCAAGACAATGGTCATCTTGGAGGTGTGTTTGGGGTCATTATCATGTTGGAATACTGCCCTGCGGCCCAGTCTCCGAAGTAAGGCAATCATGCTCCCTCAATGAACTGTAGCCCCCCCCCAGTGCCGGCCCCAGACCATGACACTCCCACCACCATGCTTCACTGTAGGCAAGATACACTTGTCTTTGTACTCCTCACCTGGATGCCGCCACACACTCTTGATACCATCTGAACCAAATAAGTGTATCTTGGTCTCATCAGACCACAGGACATATTTACAGTAATCCATGTCCTTAGTCTGCTTATCTTCAGCAAACTGTTTGCAGGCTTTCTTGTGCATCATCTTTAGAAGAGGCTTCCTTCTGGGATGACAGCCATGCAGACCAATTTGATGCAGTGTGCGGCGTATGGTCTGAGCACTGACAGGCTGACCCTCCACCCCTTCAACCTCTGCAGCAATGCTGGCAGCACTCATATATGACGCTGAACACGTGCACTCAACTTCTTGGTCGACCATGGTGAGGCCTGTTCTGAATGGAACCTGTCCTGTTAAACCACTGTATGGTCTTGGCCACCATGCTGCAGCTCAGTTTCAGGGTCTTGGCAATCTTCTTATAGCCTAGACCATCTTTATGTAGAGTAACAATTCTATTTTTCAGATCCTTAGAGAGTTCTTTGCCATGAGGTGCCATGTTGAACTTCCAGTGACTAGTATGAGAGAGTAAGAGTGATTCACACCGAAGACCTTGTAACACCAACATGTCTCATAACACCCAGGAGGGAAAATGGCTAATTGGCCCCAATTTAGACATTTTCACTTAGAGGGTGTACTCACTTTTGTTGCCAGAGTTTTAGACATTAATGGTTGTATGTTGAGTTATTTTGAGGGGACAGCAGATTTACACTGTTATAAAAGCTAGACACTCATACTTTACATTGTAGCAAAGTATAATTTCTTCAGTGCTGTCACATGAAAAGATATAATAAAATATTTACATAAATGTGTGGGGTGTACTCACTTTTGTGAGATACTGTATATAATTACTGTAGGTAGGCAGATTGTTGCTTGAAAGCCATCGTAGTTTCCCATTATCCTAATGGACTAGACCATGAAGTCTGAGAGATATCCCCCAGTAGCCATATTACATCTTCTCCAGAGGACTCCACACCTATTCAGCTGCAATTCTATCGTCAGCCTAACGGAAACATCGCTGGTATGTTCATAACCCCTTTCCCTAGTTAGACTAGTGTGTCAGGACTGTATATTTTGTATATTGTATACACTGATTGAATGTTATTTGCTTTATTTTTAGTTTTACTTTAAGTTCCCTGCAATAAAAGTTGAAAAAAGAACCAATGCCTGCCTTAATGAGTTGTTAAGGGAGGAGAGTTAGCTGTCTGTCTAATTATACCTCGGCCAGGTGTAATGAGGGCAGAACAATTATTTTATCATAACGCACACCAACACAGCACAAACATAGCACTGGGGATCAGGCGTTACCACAATGCATAGGTGTGAGGCCAACCTCCAGATTTTTAGCGCAAGTTGCTTATCTTCAGTTTTGTGTAACTTAAATGTAGTTTTCCAAAGCGTGAAAAATTGCAAAAATGTTCTGTCCACTTGAAATCAAAAGTGGAGCACAGGGCCTGGCTACAAAAGATTTAACCACTTCTTGCCTGGTCAATGTATATTGCATATTGGAATCTCCAGTTCTGGGCCAGGTACAATGTGATGGCTGTGAGCAATGATTGCTTACTATTGTGACTGATTGGGCACAGTGATCACATGGTACAGGGTCAATCATAGCAGCCCTGTACCATTTGATTACTGTAGCCAATCATAGCAATCCCAATATTAACCACTTCAGCCCCAGAAGGATTTCACACTTTAGGATCAAAGCACTTTTTGCGATTCGGCACTGCGTCGCTTTAACTGATAATTGCGCGGTCATGCGACGTTGTGCCCAAACAAAATTTGCGTCCTTTTTTTCCCCACAAACACCGCTTTCTTTTGGTGGTATTTGATCCCCTTCGTGTCATTTCTGATCACCACTATAAACAAAAGAAGAGCGACAATTTTGCACTTTTTGCTAAAATACAAATCCAAAAAAATATAAAAAAAATCTTTTTTTTTCATCGGTTTTGGCCGATTTATATTCTTCCTCATATTTTTGGTAAAAAAAAAAAAAATTGCAATCGTCGTTTATTGATTGGTTTGCGCAAAAGTTGCAGCGTTTGCAAACCATGAGAATTGATTTATGGGGTTTTTATTTTATTTTTTTTTTTTTTACTAGTAATGGTGCCTTTCTGCGATTTTTATTGGTACTGTGATATTGCAGCGGACATGTCAGACCATTTTGACACTTTTTTGGGACCATTGGCATTTATACAGCGATCAGTGCTATAAAAATGCACTGATTACTGTGTAAATGCCATTGGCAGTGAAGGGGTTAACCTGCAGGGGCGCTCTAAGGGTTAACTGTGTTCCCTGGGTGTGTTCTAACTGTATGTGGGTTGGGCTGGCAGGGGAGTGATCACGGCTTCCATATACAGGAAGCCTGTGATCACCGCCCTCCTCCCTCTGTTAGAACGGGGATCCATGTTTACTTACACGGACCTCCGTTCTTTCACTGCGAGGGGGCCATCACGGGTAGCCAGCGGCGATAGAGTCCGCCTTACCCACTCCCTGGCTCCCCCGAAACACAGTGAGCGCGCCTCCGGCAGCGCGCGCTCACAGTGCGGTACCTCGTAGCCGCCATCATATGATGGCGGTTTGCGATATCGTGCCATCTTGTCGCTGTCAGACTGCGGTCGGCGGTCAGCAAGTGGTTAAACAATGAGTCATGAATGAAAGCCATTCATGACAGTTAGGCCTCATACACACGGGCGTATCTTTAAAAATAAACAAAACGTCGGACCCGACGTCAATGAAAAAAAATCAGCGTTTTTCGGTGTTATGCATCGGCGTTAGTGAGCATAAGTGAGCGTCGGCGTCAATAGGCGTTTTTTAAAAAAAAAATCATCCCTCTGCTATTTTTCAACCTAAAAACGTTGGCGTCAAAAAACGCTGGAAAACGCCGGTACAATATTAGTTGGCGTTTGTTGGCGTTTGTTGGCGTTAGTTGGCGTTTGTTGGCGTTTTGTGGCGTCGGCGTCAAAAAATGCCAAAACGTTACAGCCTCAGAACGCGATGGCTGTGGGTTCTACTTTCAGCTCACTAACGCCGACGTCATCTACAGCTCAAAAACGCAAACGTTTTTATGGCGTCATTGACTAACATGGAGAGCTGCAAAAAACGCCAGGAAACGCCGGCGTCAAAAAACGTCCGTGTGTATGAGGCCTTAAAGTGACCGATTTTACAGTGATCATCACTGTGACAAGCAATTACAGTGTTTTAAAAAAACATCCTGACCACTATCCCCCAGAGAAGTACAGTGTCACTATGGTGAGACTGCACTACTCTGGTGACAGTATGTAAAAAAGAATTGTAAAAATAAAAAAATATATTTCTCTTTCGTTGATTGACGGACGCAGCCTCTATTCTTGACGTGTGGGGTTATCTACCTTTCACTAGGAGTGGACTAGACAGAACAAAGCTCAACTACCAGCAGACACAGCCCCTCCCAGGGGGCAGTCCTCTCTTGGTATAACCCCTCCATTTTGCTCAGCACAGCCAGTTTTTTCTGCCTAGTGCAAGGAGTAGGACCTGGCTCCCTGCTGGGATCTGCGGTTCCCCGTTAGTTTTTACTTTTTTTCAAGACTTCTGATGAAGAATGCAATCAAGCAGCTGGCTGGGTGACAGGCTGGATATCCTAGGTCCAGGGAGTCTCCCCAGCGTAGCCAACGGATGCGAGCCAACCCTTAACTGCACACGGGGTAGTCCGCGTCGGGCCCCGTTCCATGCAGGGCGGCCCGCAGGTTAAACGTCCCACCAGCGCACCTAGGACCGGGTCCGTGGGCTCGTGTCACGGGTGTCGCAAGGCCAACAGCTCCCCGAGAACTGGCGAGGTGGCAGGTCTGTCTCGGGTGGCGACCCGCTGTGCCTGTCTGGATGGGTAGCCGCTCCCCCCGGGGGTTCGGGGGGCAGGCGGATGGTGCCCCCCCTGGGGTGTAGGTGGGCCTCGCTTCTCCTACCCCCCGTCTTGGGTCCTCGGGGCCTGAAGGGGACTCCGTGGTGACGGGGACCCCTCTAGACCTGTCGGAGGGTGAGCTTGAAGACCACCCCGATGAGGAGGAGTCTTCGGGGGCCACAGTGGCGCGTGAAAGGGCTCTTGTGGGTTCCTCGGTCTCCGCCGTCCGTGAGACGCTGAAGCTGGGCCCGGCTGGGGCTGCGCAGGAGGCGATGTACGCTTTTGGCTCGCATAAGCCGGCCAGGGCACCTAAGGTGTTCCCTTATTTGCCGTACTTCGATCAGTTTGTGTATAAGGAATGGCAACGCCTGCAGAGTTTGTTCGCTGTGCCCAAGTGCTTTTCTGTGCGTTATCCGTTTGAGGATACTCTGCTGAGGCAGTGGAAGTCCCCTATGGTGGACCCACCAGTGGCACGCCTGAACAAGATGACCACTATTCTGATGGAGGGGTCTCCATCCTTTAAGGATCTGGCCGACAGGCGGACCGAGGCGGTGTCCAAAGCCATGTTCCTGGTGGCGGGGGGCCAATCTGTGCAGCTGGCGGACCAGCTGGTGCAGGGCCTTAGGTACCTTTGTGATGCGGCGCTGGATATGGCCCCCATGCTGTCTAAGCTGTCCATTTTCGCGGTCATTATTAGACGACTGCTTTGGCTCAGATGCAACTCGGGTAATCTGGTGTCAAAGAAGGGCCTTACGGACCTGCCCTTCCAGAGTGGTCGGCTGTTTGGGGCTTCTTTGGGTGAAGGATTTCACAGGGGGAAAGAGTACTTTCCACCCGGAGCCCAGGCGGGGTAAGGAGCCCCGTCGTAGGCAGGGCCCCTCTTTCCCCACCCAGAAAAGTTTTTTCGTGCGCCCCGTGCAGCGTACAAGGGTTCTCAGCACGGCAAAGCCGCCGCGGGGGGGGGGCAGAAGTGCCCCTGGCAGCGGAAGCCCGAGAAGTCAGAAGAGAAGTCCTCCTCCGCATGATGGGTCGGCTCCTGGGGTTCACGGACCAGTGGTCCTCCCGCATCTCGAACCTCTGGGTGCGCGAGGTGGTCTCATTCGGGTACAAGATAGAGTTTGGTACCCAGCCCGCGGACAGGTTCTTCGCCTTCAATTTGAGGCTCCCCTGGGGCATTGGCAGGCCCTGTTGGGTGCTGTGCAAGACTTGCTCATTCAGGGGGTGATTGTTCCGGTTCCGTCCGCAGAACGTTTCCACGGGTTTTACTCCAATCTCTTTGTGGTTCCAAAGAAGGACGGGGTCAGGCCTGTCCTTGACCTCAAGGCGCTCAATCTATTCGTGAGGGCGCTGAAGTTCAGAATGGAGTCTGTCCGCTCTGTGGTGGCGACGCTTCCCCGGGGGGGATTTCCTGGCTTCCTTGGATATCAAGGACACGTATCTGCATGTCCCCATTTGTGCTCGTCACCAGCGCTTCCTGCGCTTTGCGGTGGGGGATCTCCACTACCAGTTTGTGGCCCTTCCGTTTGGTCTGGCCTCCGCTCCTCAAGTCTTCACCAAGCTCTTGGCTTCTGGTTCTGCTGCGGCAGAGGGGCATAGCAGTGGTGGCATATCTCTACGACCTGCTGTGGGCGGAGTCAGCCTCAGCTCTGAGGACAATGTGGCTATTACCCTCAGTTCCATCACGCCGACTGGAATACCTGGGCCTGATCTTGGACACCGAGCAGACGAGGGTTTTTCTACCTCCGGAAAAATTGCTGACGCTACAGGGCAGCAGTGCGGGCCCTGCTGTGTCAGCGGTGGTCCTCCTTACGGTTTTGCATGCGGGTGTTGGGGCTCATGGTGTCCACCTTCGAGGCAGTTCCGTATGCCCAGAGTCACACCCGGTCCCTGCAGCGGGCGATTCTGCTGCGGTGGGACAAGTCTCCTTCGTCCCTGGATCAGGTGATCAGGTTGGATCGCCGGACTCGGTTTTCCCTCGCCTGGTGGCTGCGGGACCCGGCGTTGGAGCTGGGGAAGTCCTTCCTCCCCTTGAATTGGACGGTGGTCACGATGGACGCCAGCCTGACTGGCTGGGGAGGGGTCCTGGGGCTGCTGTCGACCCAGGATCGCTGGTCCCCAGTAGAGTCCCGTCTCCCGATCAATGTGCTGGAACTTCGAGCGATCAGGTTTTGCTTCTCCCACTGGTCGGGGAGGTTGCACGGTCGGCCTGTTCGAGTCCAGTCGGACAACGCCACGGCTGTGGCCTACATGAACCATCAGGGAGGAACGAGAAGCTCGGCAGCGGCGTCAGAAGCTGCCCACATTCTGAGGTGGGCAGAGCTTCAGGTGCTGGCAATCTCCGCCGTCTACATTCCAGGCATCGACAACTGGCAGGCGGACTACCCAAGTCGTCAGAAGTTGGATCAGGGAGAGTGGTCCCTGCACCCGGAGGTCTTCCGCCAGATCTGTCAACGGTGGGGGGAGCCAGACGTTGATCTCCTGGCATCCCGGCTCAATCGGAAGGTGCAGACCTTCGTGAGCAGGACAAGGGATCCGTTTGCAGATGCTGCGGATGCCCTCGTGGCTCCATGGTCTCGGTACCGGCTCCTCTATGCCTTTCCACCTCTCAAGCTGCTTCTGCGTCTGTTGCGCAGGATAGAGGCCGAGGGGATCCCAACCATTCTGGTAGCGCCAGATTGGCCTTGTGAATGGTGGTGGATGTCCCCTGGCGGTTCCCTCTTTGCGAAGATCTGCTGTTACAGGGCCCCATCTTGCACCCTGCTTTATCCTCACTGGCTTTAACAGCCTGGCTATTGAATCCCAGGTGTTGAGGGATCGGGGAGTCTCGGAATCGGTGATCCCCACCATGCTGAAGGTGCGTAAGTCCACTCCGCGCAAGATTTATCACCGCACCTGGAAGGCTTACATTGCCTGGTGTGAGGCGGGGGGGTGGAACCCCCGTTCTTTTTCGGTGGCTCGGGTGCTGGCCTTACTTCAACAAAGCCTAGACCACAAGCTGGCATTGAGCACTCTCAAGGGACAGGTTTCTGCCCTGGCGATTCTTTTTCAGTGTCCCTTGGCGACGCATTCCTTGATTCGCACCTTTGTTCAGGGGGTTTGCCATGTCGCCCCCCAGGTCCGGTCGCCCTTGGCACCATGGGACCTCAATTTGGTCCTCTCAGTGCTTCAGAGGCCACCGTACGAAAATATCAGGGAAATTTCGCTGCAACTGCTTTCGCAGAAAGTGGCGTTCCTAGTGGCTTTCACATCCGCTAGGCGGGTGTCTGAGCTGGCGGCTTTGTCCTATAGGTCTCCATACTTGGTCCTACATAAGGTTAAGGCGGTTTTGCGCCCGTCTCCTTCATTCTTGCAGAAGGTGGTTTCTTGGCAATCATCTTATAGCCTAGACCATCTTTATGTAGAGTAACAATTCTTTTTTTCAGATCCTTAGAGAGTTCTTTGCCATGAGGTGCCATGTTGAACTTCCAGTGACTGGTATGAGAGAGTAAGAGCGATTCACACCGAAGACCTTGTAACACTAACGTGTCTCAACACCCAGGAGGGAAAATGGCTAATTGGCCCCAATTTAGACATTTTCACTTAGAGGGTGTACTCACTTTTGTTGCCAGAGTTTTAGACATTAATGGTTGTGTGTTGAGTTATTTTGAGGGGACAGCAGATTTACACTGTTATAAAAGCTATACACTCACTACTTTACATTGTAGCAAAGTATCATTTCTTCAGTGCTGTCACATGAAAAGATATAATAAAATATTTACATAAATGTGTGGGGTGTACTCACTTTTGTGAGATACTGTATATAATTACTGTAGGTAGGCGGATTGTTGCTTGAAAGCCATCGTAGTTTCCCTTTATCCTAATGGACTAGACCATGAAGTCTGAGAGACATCCCCCAGAAGTCATATTACATCTTCTCCAGAGGACTCCACACCTATTCAGCTGCAATTCTATCGTCAACCTAACAGAAACATCGCTGGTATGTTCATAACCCCTTTCCCTAGTTAGACTAGTATGTCAGGACTGTATATTTTGTATATTGTATACACTGATTGAATGTTATTTGCTTTATTTTAGTTTTACTTTAAGTTCCCTGCAATAAAAGTTGAATAAAGAACCAATGCCTGCCTTAATGAGTTGTTAAGGGAGGAGAGTTAGCTGTCTGTCTTATACCTCGGCCAGGTATAATGAGGGCAGAACAATTATTTTATCATAACGCACACCAACACGGCACAAACATAGCACTGGGGATCAGGCGTTACCACAATGCATAGGTGTGAGGTCAACCTCCAGATTTTTAGCGTATGTTGCTTATCTTCAGTTTTGTGTAACTTAAATGTAGTTTTTCAAAGCGTGAAAAATTGCAAAAATGTTCTGTCCACTTGAAATCAAAAGTGGAGCACAGGGCCTGGCTACAAAAGATTTAACCACTTCTTGCCTGGTCAATGTATATTGCATTCAGTGTTATCATTCGTTACTAACGAGTGTCGGTAGTGTAACATGGACCGGGTCTTGACCTCTAAGGTTATACGTTATATGTAACTGGTCCGTTCTTCACCAATTTAGAAAACATCGGTCCGGGACACGAGGTGAAAACTAAAGTTCACCTGTCTTGTAAAAACGTTAAAAAGTGCGAAA